>JAVIAB010000088.1:34659452-35031952 GCA_032433765.1 Megaustenia siamemsis | reverse complement strand
AATGTTTGGGTATAATAGCAGGAATGTATGGGTATAGTTTAAGGAATGTATGGGTATACTAGCAGGAATGTTTGGTTATAGTAGCTGGAATGTATGGGTATAGTTGAAGGAATGTATGGGTATAGTAGCAAACATGTTTAGGTATAGTAGCAGGAATGTTTGAGTATAGTAGCAGGAATGTTTGGGTATAGTAGCAGGAATGTTTGGGTATAGTAGCAGGAATGTTTGGGTATAGTAGCAGGAATGTTTGGGTATAGTAGCAGGAATATTTGGGTATAGTAGAAGGAATGTTTGGGTATAGTAGCAGGAATGTTTGGGTATAGCAGCATCAATGTTTGGGTATAGCAGCAGGAATGTATGGGTATATTAGCAGGAATGTATGGGTATTGTAGCAGGAATGTTTGGGTATAGCAGCAGGAATGTTTTGGTATATTAGCATGAATGTAAGGATATAGTAGCAGGAATGTTTGAATATAGTAGCAGGAACGCATGGGTATAGTAGCAGGAATGTTTGAATATAGTAGCAGGAATGTATGGGTGTAGTAGCATGAATGTATGGGTATAGTAGCATGAATGTAAGGATATAGTAGCAGGATTGTGAGGATATAGTAGCAGGAATGTAAGGATATAGTAGCATGAATGTATGGGTATAGTAGCATGAATGTAAGGATATAGTAGCAGGATTGTGAGGATATAGTAGCAGGAATGTAAGGATATAGTAGCATGAATGTATGGGTATAGTAGCATGAATGTAAGGATATAGTAGCAGGATTGTCAGGATATAGTAGCAGGAATGTAAGGATATAGTAGCATGAATGTATGGGTATAGTAGCATGAATGTAAGGATATAGTAGCAGGAATGTGATGATATAGTAACAGGAATGTATGGGTATAGTAGCAGGAATGTATATATATATATAGTAACAGGAATGTTTGGGTATAGTAGCATGAATGTATGGGTATAGTAGCAGAAATGTTTCAATATAGTATCATGAAAATATTGGTATAGTAGCATGCATGTATGGATCAAGTAGATTGAATGTAAGGATATAGTAGCAGGAATGTGAGGATATAACAGCAGTAAGGATACAGTAGCTGGAATGTACGGCTACAATAGCAGGAATGTAAATTGAGACTTAGCAGTAATTTGTTGGAAAAAGGGAAAAAAGGGGGAGGGTGTTATAGTAGTATAAATGTAAAGATATTGTAGCAATGTAAGGCTATTGTTCCAGGACTGTATTTGAGATTTAGCAGTCATTTGTTGGAAAAAGAAGGGGGAGGGGTGTGTGTGTGTGTGTGTGAGGGTACAGTAGCAGAAATGTAAGGACATTGTAGCAGGAACGCAAGGTTATGGTAGCAGGACTGTAATTGAGATTTAGAGTATAGAGAGTATTTACATTCGTAAGGAATTACGTGTTGTCTATGAAGCTTAGAGGTAGGGTTCAATCCCAACCGACGACTTCCGAGTTCACCAAGCCTTAAATGGGTACCTGATTTTTTTCTGGGAAAGGAAAGTGGCACGGGCGTAATACCGACCACATTACCTCAAAAATCATGTGCTGAAGGTCTGTAAAATATACGGTCACTAACACCATATCCCCTATACGCCACTTGGCGTGACGGGGTTCTTTTTTTTTTTTAATAAACTTAATGTTATATCAAACAGTTCGGAGAACTTGTACATTCTAACCAATAATATAACTAATAATATAGTTGAAGAAGTGTAATTAAAATTCTTGTTACTTTATCCCCAAATAATGATTGCTAAATCTCCATTACATTTATGTTATTATATTATTACTATTATTATAATTTAATCTAAGGTATGCTGATGATACAGTCTTAATCGCAAAGAGTGAAAATGAGTTACAAGAAATGTTGGACATTATAGTGAAAGAAAGCAAAACTAAAGGACTCAGCCTTAATAGCAAAAAGACAGAGGTAATGGTAACAACAAAGAAAAAGACACCACCTCTGTGCAAAATAAAGACAAGTGGAATAATATTAAGACAGGTAAATGAATTTAAATATTTGGGAACTTTGTTAACCTCAGACGGAAGATGTACAAAAGAGGTGAGATGCAGAATGGCTCAGGCAAAAGCAGCTTTCAAAAAAACGAGGGAGATATTATGCAATCCATTTTTGACTATAGAAACAAGAAACAGAGTTCTTAAATGTTATGTAGAGCCAGTCTTAACATGTGGATGCGAATCATGGACAATAAGACAACAGACAAGAAAATCACTGGAGTCTGTAGAAATGTGGTTTTACAGAAGAATGTTGAGAGTACCATGGACAGCTATGAAGAGTAATGAAGATGTTCCGAGAGAGGTCAATGCAAAAAGATAGCTAATTTTCAATATTAGGAAGAAACAATCATCTTTTTTTGGCCATGTAATGAGAAGAGAACACCTGGAATATATTGTAACTACTGGAACAATTTAGGGTGGAAGAGATAGAGAGAAGCAAAGAGAAAAAATAACAGACAGCTTAAGAGAATGGCTTGGCAGAAGGTCAACAACAGAAATGATAAATAGCTGCCGAGATCGAAAGTTGTGGAGAAACATGATAACCTACGCCAGTAGGCCCGGTACTTGATGATGATTATTACAATTATTAAATCTATGTGTTGTTATTAAGTTATTGAGCAATTTCCGGTCATCATCATTGCAATCCGAACATGTCCATAAGTGTTCAGATCCCATCAGCAAGTTTCGCAGTGTCCAGCGACTGACAACTCCAGTTCTGTGTTGGTTGATAAGTCTTCTTATACGCCCAATATGTTTTTCGTTTTTGCTGTGCCCATCTTTTTCATCCGAAGGAGTGATGTGGAATCATGGTTATCGAAGTCCTGTGCACTTCCCACATCTCGGAAAGCACTGATGATGTCCACCCGATCCATTGGTTGACCGTCTACAACGACAGCGCTGCTAGCCAACCTGTCCGCTCTTTCATTTTCACTACTCCCGCATATCCAGAAGCGTAGACAAATGTGACCCCAAGTATTTTTGACTTCAGAAATGACTCTACCCATTGCCTGCGTACAGAGCCCGCCTCTACTTTTTTTTTTATCATGCTCATCGAATCACTCAGTACACAACCGTTGGCGTAGTCTTGTGACTCTAACAGATGAATGCTCTAGTCACTGCCATCATCTCCATCGTCATGCTGCTCGATGTCATAACGTTTGCACCACTACTTCCTTGACTATTCTGCCTGTGGAGCGTGATGTAAATGCACATGCTCTCCTTTTGTCTCGTATTACAGGTCCGTCCGTATAGATCACTCCATCTTTTTCTTCAGAGTTGTCCCAAATGAGACCGTTGACCTCCGCATTGACCACGACCGAATTCTGTTCCATACATTTCCCGTCGAGTGTGACAATACACGAGAATATCCCCTTAAATGACGTAGACACCGGTATCCACTCCTCGCCAGCGTTGATATAGATAATATGATGATGACATATTCTGCTCAGCCCACCCATGATATGGCTATTTTTAGCCTCTTTTGCTTTTTCATAAATTTGTCTATTTCAGGGAAATGTATGCTCAATATTCCAATACTTAACAGAAAAATGATTGGTCTAAGACATTTTGTTGAACAACAAATAATCAAATAGTTTGCACCTTCATTTAAATTTACGATTTGAACATTTATTTTTTGCCAACAAGACAATATATTCACAATCAATGTAGATATACACCCCATTTTTATGAAATTTCAATTACACAAAAAAATAGAATCAGAATAGTCAATTAGTAAAGTAAAAAGGTAAAAAAACCCCGTCACGCCGAGTGACGTATAAGGAATATGGTGTTAGTTACTATAAATTTTACAGATCTTCGGCACATGCATTTTTGGGTAATGTGGTCGGTATTACGCCCGTGCAGCTTTACTTTCCAAAAAAAAAAATCCGGTACCCATTTAAGGTTAGGTGAACCCTGAAGCCATCGGTAGGGATCGAACACTACTTCTCGTCCATTGTAATCCAGTTCACTAACCACTGAGCTATCGCGCCTTCTTGAATAGTCAATTAATAAATGGTAAATGTAGGTGATCTACAACATATTAGGTTTAGGAAAACAGTGGGACAAAAGAAGTCATATTCTGCATGAGGGCATTAATCGAAAAATACGGAGAGGTAAACAAACCAATATTTGCTTGATTCATAGACTACAACGAAGCTTTTGATTGAACACACCATAGAAAACTTGTAAAACACCATAGCGAACTCTACACCTATTGCTGTAAAAAGAAGGTTAGACAGGGATGCATCTTATCCAAGCTTTGGCTTGTTCAATCTATACACTGAGCAAATCTTTAAATACATCACAGAGATGCCAGCCCTAAATATTAGTGGAAAGATAATCACTAACCTAAGATATGCTGATGATACTGTACTACTAGCAGAAAATCCTAAAGATCTACAACAATTACTTAATGAAATAGCATAAACAAAGATAATACTCGAAATCTGCAAGTGAATATCAAAACTGAAGGAACAGAACTGGAGGCAGTTCAGAGCTACAACTACACTTGACATACTATAACCAGTGATGGAAAATGTACAACCGAAATAAACAAAACAATAGAAATTGCAAAAAAATCATTTTAATGCCATGAAAAATATACTAACATCAAAACAAATAACACCAGGGCTAAAACTAAGAATAGCCAAATGTTATATATTATCAACATTCCTGTATGGTGCAGAAACATGCACATTAGACAAGAAAATAGCAGAAAATTTAAGACTTCGAAATGTGGATTTAAAGACGAACATGAAAAATTGGATTGATAGAAAAGAAAAAAAAACGTTCTAGTCTTAAAACAAATAAAAATGAAAAGAGAAATACTAACCACAATTTAAACAAAAATGATATTTTGGGGGCATTTTAAAAGACACAACAGTCTACTAAAAGTAATCTTGTAAGGAAATATACAAGGTAAAAGAGGCAGTGGCAGACTAAAACTAACATAGACGAGTTATATCAAAAGATGGACACATCAGCCTATGACAATATGCACCACTAAAGCAAGAGACAGAACAGGAGTTCCATGGTAGGCAACCTTCGATACTGAGACGGCACTCAGTGATGATGATGTTGGTGATCTATTTATCTTTCGTTCGACCTTTGTCTAAAACAGCAATGTCGTTTCTTGTATACATTGTATTGCTTTGAATGCAGAAACAACTATACAAAATTGCTGATTAAACGGCAATATCACGTATAAAAAGTTTTCTTCTAGTTAAAATGTGTATTTAATGTCTGGTTTTTCTAAAAATAGGGAGCTGCGATAGCTCAGTGGTTAGTGAACTGGACTACAAAGGACATGGTGTAGGGTTCGATCCCAATCGACGGCTTCCAGGTTCACCCAGTCTTAAATGGGTACCGGATATTTTTCTGGGAAAATAAAGCGGCACGGGCGTAATACCGACCACATTACCCCAAAAATGATGTGCTGAAAGTCTGTAAAATTGATGGTCACTATCACCATATTCCCTATACGCCACTTTGCGTGACGGGGGTACTTGAACTTTTTTTTTTACTGAGCAAAATTGTGATCAGAAATCGACCTGTGCAGTGGATCTCGACCGTGCTACGGAGTTCGTGCACGTGGGCCAGGATTCTCCTTGGATTTTCTCGAGGGAGGGGGGGGGAGGATGATATCGGAGCACCTATGAATTCGTCTGGTGCGCAGTGATAATGATTCTAACAACAAAACAAACAAATTCTCTCAAATTTGCTACACAAATATGAACAAGACCTAATGAGATAGAACTCGAGTGTTATTAATCAATTTTTTGTGTAATTTTGTAATTAAATCGTAACAAATATGAGTAATAATTAAACTAAATTCACTCAAAGATGTACTATTCTATAGAAAATGAACATTACTAACATGGGATATATTTACATACGCCAATTAAAAACGACGTCTCTTGTGGCGTATTATAATGTGTTAGTTTTGTGTTTTTAATAACATCAGAATATATCAATCAGTCCGAAGTCCGGACTTAGCTTTAGCCGTAAGGAAATTATTCTTATTCTGGACAATGTATGCGCCTTTCTATGAAAAAAGAATCTTCTGTTCTTGCCTTAGTTCACCGATTTCTGTTTTTGCGTTAGTTCACCGATTTCTGTTTTTGCGTTAGTTCACCGATTTCTGTTTTTGCGTTAGTTCACCGATTTCTGTTTTTGCGATAGTTCACCGATTTCTGTTTTTGCGTTAGTTCACCGATTTCTGTTTTTGCGTTAGTTCACCGATTCCTGTTTTTGCGTTAGTTCACCGATTTCTGTTTTTGCGTTAGTTCACCGAGTTCTGTTTTTCCTCACCCGTCTTTAAAATGACATCTATCTATTTGTATGTTTCAGTCTTTTTGTCTGTCTGTCTGTTTGTCTATCTGTCTGTCTGTTTGTCTGTCTGTCTGTCTGTTTGTCTGTCTGTTTGTCTGTCTGTTTGTCTGTTTGTCTGTCTGTTTGTCTGTCTGTTTGTCTGTCTGTTTGTCTGTTTTGTTGTCTGTCTGTCTGTTTGTATGTCTGTCTGTCTGTCTGTTTGTATGTCTGTCTGTCTATCTGTCTATCTGTCTATCTGTCTGTTTGTCTGTCTGTCTGTCTGTTTGTATGTCTGTCTGTCTGTCTGTCTGTATGTCTGTCTGTCTGTCTGTTTGTATGTCTGTCTGTCTGTCTGTCTGTCTGTCTGTCTGTCTGTCTGTCTGTCTGTCTGTCTGTCTGTCTGTCTGTCTGTCTGTCTATCTGTCTATCTGTCTATCTGTCTATCTGTCTATCTGTCTGTCTGCAAGTCTGTCTGTCTGTTTGTCTGTTCGTTTGTCCACCTCAACCTCGGCAAGGGAACTGGTGCCTGCCTCTCACCCTAGCCTTCTTTTCAGTGTTTCTCTAGGTAGGCGTCTTTGTCTTTTATCCTCTTGTTCCCATTTGAGGGCTGCTTTGAGATTTACATCTATACAGACGGATCTGTAAGACGACACCAGAGAAGTGCATGGGCATTTACAGCACGCTCGGCAGGTAGAATAGTCAAGGAAGACAGTGGTGCATACGTCATGACCACGAGTAGCGTGACAGTGGAGGCGATGGCAGTGACCAAGGCATTCAAATGGTTAGAGTCACAAGACTACACCCACGCATGTATACTGAGTGATTCGATGAGCATGATAAAAAAAGTGGAGGTGGGCTCTGTACGTATGCAATGGGTAGAGTCGTTGCAGAAATCCAAAATACGTAAGGTCACCTTTGTCTGTGTCCCTGGACATGCGGGAGTACGGGCAAATGAAAGAGCGGACAGGTTGGCTAGCTGCGCTGTCGTTGAGGACGGTCAATTAATGGATCGGGCGGACATCATCAGTGCACTCCAAGATGTGGGAAGAGCACAGGACTTCGATAACCACAGATCCACGTCACTTCTTCGGGTGATAGAGATGGGAGTTAAGATGGGCACAGCCAGAAATGAGAAACTTAGTGGCCGTGTAAGAAAACTTATCATCTAACATAGAACTGGAATCGTCAGTCGCTGGACACTGAGGGAATTGCTGAGGAGGGGATCTGAGCACCTATGGACATGTTCGGAGTGCAATGATGATGACCCGCAAATAACTCAATAACTCAATATTTGAGATTCACTTTGTTGTCTCTTCTCGTCACATGGCCAACATACGACCACCTTCTTTTTCTGAAAGGAAAAAATACAAGGTAAAAGAGACAGGCAGACAGACTAACATGGACGAGTAACTTCAAAAGATGGACAAATCAACCTATGACAACCTGCATTATTAAAGCTAGAGGCAGAGTGGAATGGCTCTCCATGATGGCCAACCTTCTATGCGGAGACGGCACTCAATGATTTTAGATGTCTTTGTCATGTTTCTTGTTTACGTACTTCTCTTGAATTAAAAAAAACGGTGTTTTTTCGCAGGTATTTGATTTCAAATGTTTTAAAACGTTATAGTAGGATTAATTTGCCTCACATCGTGGTTTACGTAAAATTGTAATAACTGCAATTCGCTGCTCAAAAACATCCGAAATAAGTACGACATGCTTTTAGTAACAGGGTTACATTCTTTCATCGATCAATAACTCTTTTTTTTTTGCCATAGAAGACATTATTTTGTTTTTTAAAGCCGGAGCCGAGAGATTGAACAGGATCTTGATCAGTTCTTAGTCACTGATCGTCAGCAGCCATCTTTGGATTTGCTTACTTCTGACAACACAGACACTGTCCGGCGTTCCTCTATAAGAGCCTCAAGAGTTTATTCATGCAATTGTTAGCCTCATAAAATGATAAATATACCTCTGAGAGAACTGCTAACCAACAAACTACATCAAAACATACAGATCAAGTAGTCGACCAAGAAAAAGGTGGATAAACGGAATACAGTAAACACTGGGAAGTAAAACAGCAGAAGAATTGATAGAAGAGCAAGAAACCGTGAACCGTATCTCCTGTCGACGCCGAAAGGCACATTAGGAAAGAAATAAATCAAACCAGAAAGAAAGCAAACAAGAAAGAAAGCAAACCAGAAAGAAAGCAAACAAGAAAGAAAGAAAATTCTAAGTTGGAAAGACATTGACGTCTTCGTTGTTTTTTATTTTAAAAAAATATGCTTGTGTTGTTTCACAAGTTATTATGAAGCTGTGACATTTCGCGACAAATTAAATTGCTTCAAAACACATTTTTGGTCCTTGCCTGCCTTCACTTTATAGTCTTTTCTATACGTGGCTTTACTGAGCAGCATTTTTTTGGGTTAATACTCAACTGTTCAATAGAGGTGGAGGAAAGTCTTGCTCAGATATTATTCACGTGATCAGATGGATGAATGGACCAATGAATAGATGTATTAGTAAAACAGATGAGTGGATAGACCGATAAATAGATGAATGATGGGACTGAGTAATGTACGGATGAATAAATGGATAAAAAGTTATATGTGTGGATAGATGAACATTTAGAAAAAAAAAGAAAAAAGTGGTATGGGTATTCTTTACCTAGGTGAGGAATAAAACAAAAGCGGAACGACGTTTCGGCTCAATAGACCTTCAGGAGAAACAATGAACAAAACCACTAAAAAATATATATAAACATATAATCATAACTACTTGGCGATAAGATGGATGGATGGACTTTTTGGCTGTTTGCAATTGATTGAATGGAGAACACATGGCTGTGTTCGCTTTCTGTGCGGTTTTGCCTTTGTCTTTTGGCGTGTGTTGAGACTGCTATGATGGGGACTACAGCTACCTTTCTTTGTTTGGGAGATGAGATAGTAATTCGGATGATTCCACTGGCACGGGCGGTTGAGCAATTATGGATTTTAATTTGTTTGCACTGATAACGGGGCCTTCCATAACCATAACCATAACCATAACCATAACCGTAACCATACATCATCATCATCATCATCGGGTACCTTCTCCTTGGCTACCATGGATTGCCATTCTACTCTGTTTCTTGCTTTGATGGTGCAGGCTGCCATAGATTGACTTGTCTATCTTTTGATGTTACTCGTCCATGTTAGTCTTGGTCTGCCTCTGCCTATTTTATCTTGTATTTTCCCTTCTAATATTACTTTTAGTAGGCTGTTGTGTCTTTTAACATGCCCCAAAAATTTCATTTGTCTTGTCTTAATTGTATTTAGTAGTTCTCTTTTTTATTTTCAGCTGTTTTAAAACTTTATCGTTTGTTATCTTTTCTTTCCATCCAATTCTACCTATTCTTCTATAACTCCACATTTCAAGGGCTTCAATTTTCTGTTCTGTTTTCTTGTCTAATGTCCATGTTTCTGCACAATACAGGAATATTGAGAAGATATGACATTTTGCCATTCTTAGTTTCAGCCCTGTTGATATTTGTTTTGTTGTTAGTATATTTTTCATGGCATTAAAATTACTTTTTGCCATACCTATTCTTTTGTTTATTTCAATTTTGCCTTTTCCATCATTGGTTATAGTATGTCCCAGGTAGTTGTAGCTCTGGACTGTCTCCAGATGTATTCCCTCAACTGTGATATTTAATTGTAGGTCTTGAGAATTTTCTTTGTTTATGATCATAGTTTTAGTCTTTTTGATATTCATTTCTAGTCCATATTTTTTACTTGTTATGTTTATCACATTAAGCAATTGTTGTAGGTCTTTAGGATTTTCTGCTAGTAGAACAGTATCATCAGCATATCTTAGGTTATTGATTGTCTTTCCATTAATGTTTAGGCCTGGTATCTCTGAGATGTTTTTGAAGATTTGCTCAGTGTATAGATTGAACAAGCTTGGTGATAGGATGCATCCTTGTCTTACTCCTCTTTTTATGTCCATGGGTGTAGAGTTCTCCTTGTTATGTCTTATTATTGCTATTTGCTCCCAGTACAAATTACATATTAGTCGTATGTCTGTGACGTCTAGATTTATTTCCTTTAGGCAGTCTATGAGTTGGTTATGGTGTATTCTATCGAAAGCTTTGGTGTAGTCTATAAAGCAGGCATATATTGGTTTGTTTACTTCTGTGTACTTTTCAATCAATGTTCTCATGCTGAATATGGCTTCTTTTGTCCCATTGTTTTTCCTGAATCCAAATTGTTGCTCATCTAATTCAGTATTGATTTCATTCTGAATCCTTCCCTATATAACTTTTAGTAAAATTTTTGTTACCTGGCTTATTAGGCTTAATGTTCTGAAATCACTGCATTCAACTGCACCATTCTTTTTAGGCAATGCAATGAAAGTTGATGTTTTTAGATCGTTTATTATGTATCCTGTATGGTATATGTCATTGAATATGCCTGTGATCATTGCAAAACCAAACTTTTCTAGAGCCTGTATCATTTCTATCTGTATATTGTCAGGTCCTGCTGTCTTTCCCTTTTTCAATGTTTTTATAGCTTTTTCTACTTCAGATTTCAGGATTTTATAGTTGTATGTACATTTTATGTCTGGCTTTTTGTCCCTTTCGTCATGAAATAATTCTGTTATATATTCTTGCTATCTATCTATTATATCTTTGTTGTCTGTTAGCATTCTTCCCTCTTTGTTTGCAATACATCCGTTTCGTACAGCTTTTTTGTCTTTATTCGTCATTCTCTTTATTTCTGTGTGCATCTCTCTTAAGTTTTGTGTACTTTCCATATTTTCGATTTCTAGACATCTTTGGTTGAGCCAGTCTTCTTTTGCTTTTTTGCACATTCTCCGTATTTCATTGTCTATATCCTTGTATCTGGCAGTGTTTTTCGCTTGTCTTCTTTCTTCCATTTTTTCTAAGATTTTGTCAGTTATCCATTTTTGTTTTTTGTTACTTTCCTTTTTGGGCAAGGTGTTGCAGGATTCTTGCATGCTGTTTTTTATGCATTGCCATTTTGTTGTGACTTTTTCCTCAGGATTTTCTCTTCTGTACTGCTCAATCCCCTCTTCTAGTAGCTTCTGATATGTGTTCTTTACTTGTACAGTATAAGTTTCTTGTATATCTTTCTGGTTTAACGCTGTTATATATATTGGTGTGGCTGAATTAGTTTTTTGTTTGCTTCTTTTTAATTTGATTTTCATTTTTATGATTACAGGATTGTGGTCTGAATTAATATAGCTGCTCCTGGGTAGGTTTTGGTTTTCTTGACGCTGTTCCTGAATCTGTCTTTTATCATATTGTAATCTATTTGATTTCTCTTCTTGTCTCCAGGGCTTTTCCATGTGTATAATTTCCTTTTCTCTTACTCAAAGAGGGTGTTATATATTATCAGTCTGTTTTCTTCAGAAAATTGTATTAATCTTTCTCCTCTGTTATTCCATTTTCCAAGACCATGATTTCCTATAATGGTCTTATATTTACCTTTTCCTACTTTAGCGTTCATATCACCCATTATAATCAAGGTGTCTGATGATTTCACTTGCTTCATAACTGTGTTTAGATTTTCAGAGTATGCCTCTATTTCTTCGTCTGTATAGTCTTGAGTAGGTGCGTATGTCTGTATTATTGCTATGTCGAATGATTTTGCCTTCATTTTTAATAGTATAATGCTATCATTTTATGTCAAGTGAGTATTTATACATTTGTGTAGCTCTCGTTTTAATAGAATGCCTACTCCTCTTTGATGTTCTGTTGTGTTACCTGAATATATAAATGCATATTTATCGTCTTGTATGTATCCACTTTCCTTCCATCTTGTTTCTGATATGCCTAAGATATCTATGTTTAATCGTTCTGCTTCTACCATTAGATTTTCTAATTTTCCCTTGTTGGTATAAGGTCATAACACTCCATGTAACTATTTTTAATTCGTTCTTAATATAGTAGTTAGAATTTCTCTCCATGGCTTTCTTTGGAGTGTTACGTGATGAGGCTCCAATCTCTTTCACGGTGGTCTGCCATATTCGTCATTCGTGTTCTGAATATGCCTCATGTGTACCACACACTTTGCTGTTTTCGCCTTCTGGACCGTTGATCATTTTCGATTCCTCCGCCCCATCCACCGACACAGACTTTTTATATTCGTGTTGAACATACCCGGCGGCGACATTTTTTTGTCGAACCATGTGCTTGACTATTGAACAGCGAACACACGACACAAAGAAGAATAAATCATATTCCACTTAAATATCGGTAATCACAGTTTATCCTCACGTCCGAAATAAAACATACACCAAACGTGGAATAGCAACACATAATTTCATAACTCGACTGTCACGCAAATCATTTAAATATATCGGCAAGAGCCGAAATATAAAAACGACTGCACGAAACCGCCATGACACCGGAATCCATAACCACACACCTAACGTTTATTTCTTGGTAACTGACTTGCAAGGTATGCTACAGAAGATTGACAGACAATGTCTGCGGCAGGATACGGTGAGCTCTGGGTGTACTGTTAGGGCGCGCTGGTGTACGCGGCAATGAAATAGCCGATCAGCTCGATGACAGCTCTGGCACTGAATATGGCCTTCACTTACTCTAGACAAATAGGACATCGCCAAATTTGTTCTTCATTCCTTAATAGATGAGGAGGAAAATGGGTGGGACAATGATGTATATATTGAGAGACTGAGGAGTCTAAAGGTGGAAAAGGGATCTGGTCGATCCGGAGTATTTAGTGGGAAAAGCAGATGAATCAACACCTAACAAGAACAATCAGTCTGCATGCGCTTTGGGAAATATTGGGACAGGCAGTTGGGCGATATGGGAATGCCCCGACTTAACCTGATTACATGAATAGAATCTTCACCATCAAGTACCAGGCCTTTCTCTTTGCTTCTCTCTATCTGAAATTCCAAACAAAAAAAAAACATTCGTGTTGTAAACTAATGTTATGTATGGAACATACTCTCAAAATGGCTTGTGACTTATGCGCTTTCGCAGATGAACACCTCTGTCTGTCAGTCACATATACAGGGAATACAGGAAAGATCACAATATTTTAAATGAAACAAAGATAAATAACCATAACCTAAACGATCCCACAGACAATTGATAAAAATTAAAATATATTACAACATACAAAGACATATAATAAAAATGGTGTTATGCTATATTATATTTTGTAAATAGTATTTGTCTAAGTACTATTTGTACTTGATTTGTCATGATTAGTCTAGGCAATATGACAAGGTATTTTGCTATTCATTTCCTTCTTGTCAGTGACTGTACTAGTCGGAGATCGCAGCCATTGTCTCTATACATGAGATCCTCTGCCTGCCATCGCGGTGAGGACCATAACCGGCACTTTTACTATAAAAGTAAAAGGAAGCAACAAGAAAGGTCTCAGTCTGAATAGTAAGAAAACAGAAGTAATGGTCATATCCAAGAAATAATCATCACCATCATCCAGCATAAAAATAAACAGGACACATTTGAAACAAGTGCAATGAGTCAAATACCTGGGCACAATAATTCATCGGATGGAAGATGCACCACAGAAATAAAAAGCAGAATAGCTCAGGCCAAAATAGCATTTCAGAAAATGAAAAATATCTTATGCAACAAATATATGTCAATAGAAATGAGAATGATAGTTCATCGGTGCTATATAGAACCAATTCTGACCTATGGAAGCGAATCATGGACAGTAGACAAACAAATGAAAAGACGATTAGAGGCCACAGAGATGGGATTTCTCAGAAGAATGTTGAAAGTTCCCTGGACAGCTAAAAAGACCAATGAAGAAGTTCTCAAAGAGGCCAACACAAAAAGGCAGCTCCTAAAAAACATCAGAAAGAAACAATCAACATTTTTCGGGCACATCATGAGGAGAGGAAATACTTGGTTACAACTGGCAAAATAAAAGGCTCGCGGACGACAAATAGAGAAAATACTGGATAGCTTAGTGTCATGGCATGGAAAACAGTCAACAACAGAACTGATACAATGCACTATATATTGAAGATTGTGGAAGGACATGATCGCCTACGCCAACCGGTATGGCACATGAGGTTGACTATTTGTATTAACCATATTAAAAAAAAATTGTTTGCACTTTATCTTTGAATATTATAAAATTATGAAAAAAGCAAACTTTTTTAATGGTAAGGGATCGTACGGCATTCTTTCTAGATGGCAAACCTTACTATTTATTGTTTCTGTATGTAGCTTAGAATTGGTTAACAATTCTCTATCTCTTATAATATCACTCGCTTTATGTCTACTTGTGAGTGATCATGTTTAGCAATTATATCATAGTGTGGGAAGGATTATACTGTGTATAAGATGTTACTGCATAATCTGTTAGAAGACGATGAATTAATTAGCAGACATCGCGATGAGTACTATGCAGGGCAGAGTAGAGTAATAGATTCACTGATTATCGCCTCGGATGTTTCCCTCTATAATAATATTCATTTATTATTATTTGTCTCCAGTCTTAACCACTGGAAACTACTATTCGTACTGTGTCGTCCTAAATGTTTGTCTGCAACGCAAGTATTCAGCCCTACCCTATCCGGGAGATACTTTCTTAACAGGAAAAATATTTCCGAGCTGTGATCGCAGCCTTATGCTATAGTCATGGAAAAAGCCTTCGTGAAAGGACATTGCCTACGAAGCTAATTTTTTAGTTAGCTGAGTGGCAGTGTTCCCTAGCGTTTGGCTTTTCGTGGCAAGGCGCTGAGCCACTGAGTACGGGTTCGATCCTGCATTGGTCCATATTTTTTTTCTGTTGTTGATTATTTGTCATTTTTTCCGAGTGCTGTAAACATACCTCTTCCTCTGAATTGATTCATAGAGTAGAGTAGAGTAGAGTAGAGTAGAGTAGAGTAGAGTAGAGTAGAGTAGAGTAGAGTAAGAGCAGAGAAGAGTAGAGTATGGTAGGGTAGAGAAGAGTAGAGTAGGGTTCGGAAGAGAAGAGTAGAGTAGGGTTCGGAAGAGTAGAGTAGAGTAGAGTAGAGTAGAGTAGAGTAGGGAAGGATAGAGTAGAGTAGTGTAGAGTAGATTAGAGTAGAGTAGGATAGGGTAGAATAGAGTAGAGTAGAGTAGAGTAGAGTAGAGTAGAGTAGAGTAGAGTAGAGTAGAGTAGAGTAGAGTAGAGTAGAGTAGAGTAGAGTAGAGTAGAGTAGTAGAGTAGGGTAGGGTAGGGTAGAGTAGAGTAGAGTAGAGTAGAGTAGAGTAGAGCAGGATAGAGCAGGAGTAGAGTAGAGTAGAGTAGGGTAGAGTAGAGTAGAGTAGAGTAGAGTAGAGCAGAGTAGAGTAGAGCAGAGCAGAGTAGAGTAGAGTAGAGTAGAGTAGAGTAGAGTAGAGTAGAGTAGAGTACAGTAGAGTAGAGTAGAGTAGATAGAGTAGAGTAGAGTAGAGTAGAGCAGAGCAGAGCAGAGTAGAGTAGAGTAGAGTAGAGTAGAGTAGAGTAGAGTAGAGTACAGTAGAGTAGAGTAGAGTAGAGTAGAGTAGAGTAGAGTAGAGTTGGGTAGAGTGGAGTAGAGTAGAGTAGAGTAGAGTAGAGTAGAGTAGAGTAGAGTAGAGTAGAGTAGAGTAGAGTAGAGTAGAGTAGTGTAGAGTAGAGTAGAGTACGGTAGGGTAGTGTAGGGTAAGATAGAGTAGAGTAGAGTAGAGTAGAGTAGAGTAGAGTAGAGTAGAGTAGAGTAGAGTAGAGTAGAGTAAGAGCAGAGAAGAGTAGAGTAGGGTTCGGAAGAGAAGAGTAGAGTAGGGTTCGGAAGAGTAGAGTAGAGTAGAGTAGAGTAGAGTAGAGTAGATAGAGTAGAGTAGAGTAGAGTAGAGTAGGGAAGGATAGAGTAGAGTAGTGTAGAGTAGATTAGAGTAGAGTAGGATAGGGTAGAATAGAGTAGAGTAGAGTAGAGTAGAGAGTAGAGTAGAGTAGAGTAGAGTAGAGTAGGGTAGGGTAGAGTAGGGTAGGGTAGAGTAGAGTAGAGTAGAGAAGAGTAGAGTAGAGTAGAGCAGGATAGAGCAGGAGTAGAGTAGAGTAGGGTAGAGTAGAGTAGAGTAGAGTAGAGTAGAGCAGAGTAGAGTAGAGTAAAGCAGAGCAGAGTAGAGTAGAGTAGAGTAGAGTAGAGTAGAGTAGAGTAGAGTAGAGTAGAGTAGAGTAGAGTAGAGTAGATAGAGTAGAGTAGAGCAGAGTAGAGTAGAGTAGAGTAGAGCAGAGCAGAGTAGAGTAGAGTAGAGTAGAGTAGAGTAGAGTAGAGTAGAGTAGAGTAGAGTAGAGTAGAGTAGAGTAGAGTAGAGTAGAGTAGAGTAGAGCAGCAGTGGAGTAGAATAGGGTAGGGTAGGGTAGAAAAGAGTAGAGTAGAGTAGAGTAGAGTAGAGTAGAGTAGAGTAGAGTAGAGTAGAGTAGAGTAGAGTAGAGTAGAGTAGAGTAGAGTAGAGTTGGGTAGAGTGGAGTAGAGTAGAGTAGAGTAGAGTAGAGTAGAGTAGAGTAGAGTAGAGTAGAGTAAAGTAGAGTAGAGTAGAGTAGAGTACGGTAGGGTAGTGTAGGGTAAGATAGAGTAGAGTAGAGTAGAGTAGAGTAGAGTAGAGTAGAGTAGAGTAGAGTAGAGTAAAGTAGAGTAGAGTAGAGTAGAGTAGAGTAGAGTAGAGTAGAGTAGAGTAGAGTAGAGTAGAGTAGAGTAGAGTAGAGTTGTGACAGACAACTGCCGCTTAGAGTCATAATCAGGCTAGTCTCGTCTCACTTAGTGCCAGATAGCTAGGGGCTGAAACATTTACTCTAAATCTTCTGATGATCACATTCCCTCCTGTTGCAGAGAATAACATATAAGATAGATATAATGAATTTACTACCATTGGAAGTTGGGTGGTCTAGAATTACGACGTCGACCGTTGGGCAGGAAAGTACCAAGTTTAATTCTACCAGTTGGAATATTTTCCCAAAATAAGGATAATTAAATCTGTCGTTTCTTCGTGGCTTTAACCTCCGCTGGTCTGTGAGTTGTAAGATTCGACTCTCTAACCATCTCGGATAACGGCAAAAATACATGATATCCCGTGTGCATTCGCGCACGTTAAAGAACACTTGACAGTAAAAAATTGGAAGCTAAATGATGGTCGCTGTCTGTGCAAAATTGTGATAAAAATCTACCCACACCGATGGATCCTTGACTGTGCTACAGAGTTCGTGCACACGTCCCTAGTTCGCCTCGGAGATTCTCGATTACTCACAGGGAAATCGGAGCACCTATGGATTCGTCCAGTATGCAGTGATGATGACCCTAACAGACCATACCAATAGCTTTGAAAAAAGAGGGTGGGACTGCATTTTTATTTATGAGAATGCCCCTGCTCTACCCATTTCCGGTCTACGCCCCTGGAAGAATATTCCTCTAATAAATGATCTGTTTAAATCACACTTCATTAATTTCACACGCGATCTAGAGCTGTTCTTCTGTGCACCCCGAGCCACCTCTGTGATGCCCTGCCGGCGCTTAGAAGAAAGTGAGGGATACTGAGACGAGGTGGCGAGGGCTGCTTGTTATAAGCGGCAAACAATCAACAATCACCGGTTAGTGAGCTGCGTTAACGCGAGTACGGGGTGAAACGGTTGAAATCGACCGAGCTATATGTCGAGGGTTTGTTGTTTTTGTGGCGGTAAGAAGGCAATAGTGCAGGAGATATCTACTGTTAAAACGTGCTAATCAGGATTACCTGTTTGGATAACGAAGAAAGAAAAATCGAGTATTTGGACTTTACATACGTTTGATAATTGCAGAGAAAGGTAAACACCTCTTCTATTTTGTTTAGTTTACGTAAAACAAATTCAGGGAGATACTATAGTCAAAAAATTGTGTCGAATTCGAGATTTTAATAATGTTTGTTCATTACTGAAATAGGCTTACAGCTCTTTCATTGTTATTGTATCATGCATCCTTTTGTATGTCTTAAATTCTTACTAAGTTACTTCACAATTTTAAATAGTTTTACTTTAGTTGTCTTTCTTTTTATCGAACCGACTTTGTTGGTTTCATTTTTAATTATCTTTATGGTTTATCATTAAATTGCTTAACTATAGATTGCCAAAAAGGGTTACATATTAATTAAGTATTTACAGACCTATTATTGTTATTTCGATATTTAATTACGTTGATGTGTAATAGTCGTTATACTTTTGTTGACAAAGTTTGTATATTTTCTTGTTAATTAAATTGACTTGCTGAAAAGTTCTGTTTGGCGTAAAATGTCAGCATATTTTTATACCGAATTTCTCAAAATTCGTATGTTAGCTTTCTCTTGTATGTTGCATATAGTGTTGTCTGTGAAATTTGCACATATTTTGTTATTATTTTTTGTTATTTATTATTATATAAGGTGTCTCATCAAAATCGTCGATAAAGTAAAGAATCCACAGTTAAGTTATAGATAACTGTCTCCATAGTTATGTTGGCAAAATTTATAACATTCATAGTGAAGTTTCCCCAATACTTTTGCTCATTAAGTGTCCGACGTCTTTAAAAGTTAAGTTTTTCGAATGCACTGTACACTCTATTGGCTCAATCTCCCACGTATTTATGCTGGTTAAATGGTTGGTTGTTGGTTGCGTTCGCCCGATGACTAAAGTATTCTAGAGTATCGTGGTAGACTAGAATATTCCTCTTCATCATCCGCCATTACAAGGACGTAGTGGACGTGTCTGCGTTGTGCTGTGGTTTGCAGTATAACTGTTATATTTGCGCCTTTCGGCCCAACACATCCGACTTCAGCACGACATTTTTTGAGTACCGGGTTGTCTTCCCTCTTCGATCCCTGCACGCTTGGCCAGACTAGACTGTGACGTATTTATGCTGGATAAGTGACGTATTTATGCATGCTAAGTGACGTATTTATGCTGGCTAATTGATATATTTATGCTGGCTAAGTGACGTATTTATGCTGGCTAATTGACGTATTTATGCTGGCTAAGTGACATGTTTATGCTGGCTAAGTGACGTATTTATGCTGGCTAAGTGACGTATTTATGCTGGCTAAGTGACGTATTTATGCTGGCTAAGTGATGAAACTTAGTTTTATTGAATGTTGCCTGATTGATTATATACACTAATAGGATAACCTATTATTTTTTAAAAAAATGAACCCCTTAATTCTAGCAACACACACAAACATTCACACACAAGGACATTTTCAATTAACACGTCGATGTTCTATCTAATTGCATAGGACATTATCAGCACAGAGAAGGAACTTAATAGCACTGGTGGCGACATCTATAGCAATTTATGAAGTTTGCTATTTTTTTGTATTTAAAAAATAATGACAACTCGACAACTTTTGCTGTTGTAACATTTTTACAAAAACAGCACTTCTAATCTATTCTTGTATTTGTTTTCCTATTTTGGGAGTTATGTCATCAACAGTATCTCTCCAATCTGTTCTACATTTTTCTTTTCTCCTTTTTGGAGACCAGTGATTACTGGGTAAATCCAGCGATTTCATTTGGTAATTTGACTGAGTATCTTTGGTTTAAACTTGAGCTTGGTGATCTATACTGCAGAACAATCTGACATATTTCTTCTTTTCTTAGCATTCAGGTTTAAAGAGGGCGTAGATATGATGTTTCGTTGGTTAATGGTAAAATCGCGATATCTACACATCTCGGTCCGGTACATCCGATTTCGGTATGGGTAGATTTGGCTTAACAATTTTATTCCCGCGATCAGCCGTTTTGGGCCTACTCTTTTCAACTTTTAAGTGTCAGGGGTTCTTTAACGTGCGCGAGTGCACACGGGACCTCTCGTTTCTCTTTGCTTTCCGAGAGGGTTAGACATCGATTCTACCCAGAGACGGGGGAGTGAGGGAGTGGGGGGGGGGTGAGGGAGGTTAAGGCCACGAGCAAACCGCGGATTTAGGTTTAGAAAAATACCCCACATCTGTTGTGAAGATCGAACCCGTTATCTTCCTCACACGAGGTCGACGTCTTAGCCGTGGACCAATCACTCAGCCCCTCTCCCAGTTTACTCAGCTCACAAAAATGTGTTCCTGACCTGGTTTGTAGCCTGGGAAGAAAAGTCATCAAGGGAATGCACATGGACAATCATGTAGGTAATCGCATGGTTGGGTTAGATCGTGTAGGTAATCGCATGGTTGGATTAGATCGTGTAGGTAATCGCATGGTTGGGTTAGATCGTGTAGGTAATCGCATGGTTGGATTAGATCGTGTAGGTAATCGCATGGTTGGATTAGATCGTGTAGGTATTTGCATGGTTGAATTCGATCGTGTAGGTAATCGCATGGTTAGGTTAGATCGTGTAGGTAATCGCATGGTTGGATTAGATCGTGTAGGTATTTGCATGGTTGAATTCGATCGTGTAGGTAATCGTATGGTTGGATTAGATCGTGTAGGTAATCGTATGGTTGGATTAGATCGTGTAGGTAATCGTATGGTTGGATTAGATCGTGTAGGTAATCGTATGGTTGGATTAGATCGTGTAGGTAATCGCATGGTTGGATTAGATCGTGTAGGTAATCGCATGGTTGGATTAGATCGTGTAGGTAATCGCATGGTTGGATTAGATCGTGTAGGTAATCGCATGGTTGGATTAGATCGTGTAGGTAATCGCATGGTTGGATTAGAGAGTGTTGGCAATCCCATGGTTGGATTAGAGCGTGTTGGTAATCCCATGGTTGGGTTAGATCGTGTAGGTAATCGCATGGTTCGGTTAGATAACAGGAAGTACAACACCTAAGATGTTTCAACTTTGTGGGCGCGACAAAATCAAAAAAAGAACCTACGTCTCGATCCACGGATCTTCGACTGGGACGAAAATGAACAAATAAACTACCCGGGAGATAGTAGTAGGATGTAACGTACACTCCTCTACAGCATGGTGACAGCTTTACCCAAAAAAGGAACAAATAAAATATTGACGTTTCGGCCTACATGTGGCCTTCTTCAGAAAACGAGAACGACATCAACAAACAATGAACAACAGATACATTCTACTACATGATGATAGAGAGTAACAAATATATAGATGTAGTAGAATTAGTGAGATGCAGAATTGCTCAGGCAAAAGCAGCTTTCCAAAAAATGAGGAAGATATTATGCAATTCATTTTTGATAATAGAAACAAGAAAAAGAGTTCTTAAATGTTACGTAGAGCCAGTCTTAACATATGGATGCGAATCAAGGACAATAGGACAACAGACAAGAAAATCACTGGAGTCTGTAGAAATGTGGTTTTACAGAAGAATATTGAGAATACCATGGACAGCAAAGAAGAGTAATGAAAATGTTTTGTGAGAGGTCAA
Source organism: Megaustenia siamemsis (assembly GCA_032433765.1). NCBI lineage: Eukaryota > Metazoa > Mollusca > Gastropoda > Stylommatophora > Ariophantidae > Megaustenia > Megaustenia siamemsis. The sequence continues at coordinate 35,010,283 of JAVIAB010000088.1, read as the reverse complement.
AGCAAAAAGAGTTCTAATTTCCAATATTAAGAAGAAACAATCATCATTTTTTTAGCCATGTAATGAGAAGAGAACAGCTGGAAAATATTGTAACAACTGGAAAAATTGAGGAACGAAGAGATAGAGGGAAGCAAAGAGAAAAAAATAACAGACAGCTTAAGAGAATGGCTTGGCAGAAGGTCAACAACAGAAATGATAAATAGCTGCCGAGATTGAAAGTTGTGGAGGGACATGATCACCTACGCCTGTAGGCCCGGTACTTGATGATGAGTAGAATGTATCTGTTTTGCATTGTTTGTTGATGTTGTTCTCGTTTTCTGAAGAAGGCCGCATGTAGACCGAGACGTCAGTATTTTGTTGTGTTTCTTTTTTGTAAAGCTGTCACCATTCCTTATATGAGTGTACGTTAAACCCCACTACTGGCTCTCTGCTACCAGCTTCACGCAGCACTACAATTATTTGCCTGTTTCCTACAAAATAAACTGCCCCCAAATTTATGTGCCCCTAAAAAAGTGGGAAAAGTGGAAGACTACACTCGCCAATAACAATAACTCTGTGGGATAACTTTACCCTATTTATCTTGAATAAAACTAGGGATACTCTGTGTTTAAATATCATTAAACCACGATAGGTCTAGCCGGTAGGGGACATATTTCTGTTTATATAGAAATATTCTTACAATGAAGAAAGGCATAGACAAGTAAAAAGCCACCAAAACTGCAACTATTATTTATTACACGCGGCCTAAACTGGGGTATAAGGAAGAGGCAGACACAGAAAACTATGTTGATAAAATAGCTGAAAATATGAATAATGCAATATACGAAGCAAACTGGAGAGTGCTTCCCTTAGCCAATTTTTTGTTCTCGACGCTATGAGTCACAGAATGATAGATGAAAAGGGGAAGGAAATAAGCATGAGAAAGATGTTAACCTCTTCATGAACTAGTGGGTAACTTATTCTCTACGTTCTAATCCTCATTATACTTGATCGACAACGAAAGAAATCAATTAATCAAATCGCTTCATGACACTTCTGGGAGCAGAGGCCAAGGTCTCTCCATTCATCCTTATTACTGGAAATGCTCTCTATTTCCTTCAGGGTTTTCATCATTTCTCTTCTCCGTGTATTCGTTTGCTTCCCTGTTTTTTCCTTTCCCTGTGGATTCCATAACAATGCCTGTCTTACTGGTCTGGCGTCAAGTTTCTTAGTTTGCGTTCGAACCATCTCAATTTTCAATTCAAAATCTTTTCCTCGACCGACCCTTGTTCTTTACAACCGTTCATATATACTGCATATATATATAAATTCCGGGCCAATGCTTTTGACATTTAGGAAATATACTTTTTTTCCTTTTCCTTCCTCATTTGCCTTTCAGCGTAACGGGGAGATATAATTTGCAGTCTTTTGGTTTTCTGTTGACCTCTGCCGCTGTTATGTTTTTCTTGTGTATATAATTTTGCAGCAATCCATCTTTTTCGTGGTTGACCCTTGAGTCTGGTTTTCACTGTTTCTGGTGGGTGAGGGGAGAGATGGGTGTTGTTTTGTGTGAGTATGTTTATGTATGTGTAAGTGATGTGTCCCTAAAGTTTTCATGTACTCTATGCATTTGACATGTGTGGACTATTCATTCCTAGTTGTTTTGTGTGAGTATGTTTATGTATGTGTAAGTGATGTCTCCCTAAAGTTTTCATGTACTCTATGCATTGAACATGTGTGGACTATTCATTCCTAGTTGTTTTGTTGTTATTATATATATACTTACAATTTCACTGTAGTTCTTTATCAGTGATCGGTGTTATTATAAATATACTTTGTCATATATAAATATTTTCCTTTCAAGCTGAAGCCGACACATAGGACAGAAATTCTAGCTTCCCGATTTTTTTTTTTTATAAAGTATCAAACTTTGCAAGGGACCCACATTGTAACTCTCCAACCATGTCTGTTCTGAGCGAGTTATTCAATCTCCATGAAGATGTCGATGCTTGGTGTTGTTGCCACTCGCCTCAGTGTTCTCTTTGGTGTTTCTCCAGGCTTGCATCTTTTTCTTTCAGTCTCTGGTTCCCACATGAGGAGTCGTTTTGAGATTATCTTCTTTCTTCTCATCATATGACCAACATATTACCACTTTCTTCTCTAGGTGTCTCTTCTCATCACATGGTCAACATATAACCACTTTCTTCTCTTGATTCTACATATTTTTGTATGCTTTGTAATTTCCGATAGTTTTAAACAACTAAAGAAAAAAGACATACAATTATTTGGATGAATTTATAATCAAACACTTCATGAAAATACTTCGTATACCAGGTAATGGTATATATATAAAGTAATGGGTTCCCTCCACGCCTTGCTAGGCATTTGGAAAATATGGTATTAGTAGCCATATTTTTCTATGACCATGGCACTTTTTGGGTTGATGTGGTCGGTATCACGCCGGGGCGCCCTTACTACCCATAAAAATCTTTGGTACCCATTTTTAGAGGCTGGTTGAACTCCGGAGCCTTGTCAGTCCGAAAAAAAATCCGCCACTGCTGGTTATCGAACCCGAACCCTTCTAATGAGGATATATGTATGTCTATATATCTATTGCCCAGCAAGAAAATAACACTCTGGCAAAACGAGCACTCTGCAATACAATCTTCATCCCAACGTTGTGCTACCAAAGCCAGACCTGGACCCTAGATGCAAGAACAATACGAAAAATAACCTCTACTGAGATGAAGTGTGTTAGACGAATGACAGAAAACAGTCTGAGAGACAAGATCAAAAATGAAGAACTGAGAAAAAAGTAGGAATAGCCCTTGCCATAGAATATATAAAGAAACAACAGATAAAATACTTTGGCCACGTGACAAGGCAGAAAGATCAAAACGCGACACAACGAGCCTTCAACAAACGTTGTGAGAATACCAAACTCAAGGGTCGGCCACGAAAAAGATGGATGGATGGAATATTAGAAGCACTAGGAAACATAACAGCAGCAGAGACGAACAGAAGAGAAAAAGATCGCAAATTATATATCTCCTCGACGCTCAAAGGCAAATGAGGAAGGAAAGAGGAAGAAGATATATATATATATATATATATATATATTTCAGCACTAGTCTTAAATTCGTTACATCATTTATATATATATATACAAGAGGTAGGGTTCGATCCCAACCAACGGCTTCCGGGTTCACCCAGCCTTTAATGGGTTCTCGAAATTTTTTTCTGGGAAAGTAAACAGCACGGGCATAATACCGACCACATTATCCAAAAATCATGTGCCGAAGGTCTGTAAAATTTATGGTCACTAATACCATATTCCCTATACTTTTACGCCACTTGGCGTGACGGGGATACTTTATTTTTATTTATATATATATATATATATATATATATATATATACACACAGAGAGAGAGAGAGAGAGAGAGAGAGAGAGAGAGAATGTGAGAGGGTGCCTTTTCTTCTAAAAGTGAGATTATTAGAACTATATCCTCCCATCCCTTAAACAGAAAAAAAAAATCGGAGGCTACCGGACGTTTAAAGCACTGATTTACTTACATTATAAGACTTGGTATTAAATTTATCAAATGAAATGAAAAACAGACAGCAATTGAGTTATGAAAAAAAAATCCAATGACTGTTACAACCCTGAATGTTAATGGGAAAGCTTTTCAGACAATTCTGGCTTAAGCAAAAACCTGTATATACACACATTTGCAAAGACCACATCGTTTATAGATGCTATAAAAGAAAAGGTAAAGAGCCAAATCACACCAGGTCTCGCATAGAGAATATGGTGTTAGGGACATTAATTTTTATAGACCTTCGACACGGGATTTTTGGGGTAATGTGGTCAGTATTACGCCCGTGCCGCTTTACTTTCCCAGAACAAAATCCGGTACTCATTTAAGACTGGGTAAAACCGGAAGGCGTCGATCAAGATGGAACCTGATTCCTCTTGTTCCTTGTAGTCCCGTTCACTAACCACTGAGCTATCGCGGCTTCAATAAATGCTATACCTAACCCAAAAACGAACAAGGAAAAACACATATACATGTAATACACACACACACATACACACACACATCGTTATTGGATTTTTTCTTATATTATAACAGAATATAATGTCTCTGGATTTATCATTCAAAATTATTAGATCGTCCACCAGGAATCCGTATATTTTAAATAGTGGGCGCTATTGATCATAACGTAGATTCGGCTAAATCTTTTATGTATTTCTATCTTCAAGATGAGCTCTGAGCCAATGTCTATGTATGTTAGAAGTTGTTTTCTTTTTGCAAAACTCCTAAACTGTATTTAAGACATGTCCTCTTCTCCTTATTGTTCGTATTATTTTCTACAGCATTATCTCCGTCAGCATTGTCACCAGTAATGTTTTTTTCATCTTCATCACTATCTCCATCTCCTTTATCACCATCATCGTCCTGTTTATGATTATCATCATCATTATCTCTTTTTTCTGCGTATTAGTTCTTCACTGTTTCTTCTTTTTCTGTTTTCTTCTTTTTTTGTCAGTATCATTATGTTTTAATTTTTGTATTCATTATGCTGTTTTCCTTTTCTAAACATTCTTCAACTTCATCAGAAGCCTTTTACCCCCGCCTTTTCTTATTCAGCCGTTTTTTCTAATTGCTATTCCTCTTAGTCACTAATTTTGTCATGTTTTTTCCCCCCTTTCTTTCGTAATTATTCTTAATCATTTTTTCATCTTGATCATTCTTGTCACTATTCTTATTGTTTCTTTTTTTTCCTCCCGCTACATATTTGTATTATACTTATTCTTATTTGCCTCTGAAGTCTATATTAAAAAGGGAGCTTTTAAAAAACTTCAGAAAGAAGCAATCAATATTTTTCGGGCACATCATGAGAAGAGGGAATTTGGAATACTTGGTTACAACTGGCAAAATAGAAGGAAAGAGAGATTGCCGACGACAGAGTGAGAAAATACTGGATAGCTTGGTGTCATGGCATGGAAAACAGTCAACAACAGAACTGATACGATGCACTGTAGATAGAAGATTGTGGAGGGACACGATCACCTACGCCAACCGGAATGGCACATGATGATGATTGATTTATCTTGTTTGTTTGCTAAAGTCCATCACGACGCTAACGGCCACACATAATTTTGACATTGAAAAAACGTCTACCCTATACAGAGGTTAATGATAATTGTTTGAAGTAATTTGGGGAGAAAAACAAAAACACAAATCTCCTTAAACTCTCACAATCTCTGTGAAATAACAATGTCATTGAAGTTACCTAGACTATAAATGTTCATCACTATCATGTGTGTGCCGGCCGATGTAGGCGATCATCTCTCTCCACATCACTCGGTCCTTCATTCATATCATAATTTCAATCGGTGATCTTTTGTTATGCTATTTGGATAAATTGTTCACTATATTTTTTTCTTGGGCTTTCTCTACTTTTCTTTTCATTCATTCTGTCTGTTGTTATAGTATTCACAATGCCATCTTTTCACGTGACAAGTCCAATAAATGTAGATTGTCTTTTCCTTAGTGATTTTAATTATATTTATTGGTTTCTCCAGCTCGTTTTAAACATTGTTCATTTGTAATTTTTGCTATCCATGGAATTCGTAGCATTATTCTCTTCTACAAGAGTTATCATCGTCATCATCATGTACCCTGCCGGTTGGCGTAGGCGATCATGTCCCTCCACAATCTTCTATCTACAGTGCATCGTATCAGTTCTGTTGTTGACTGTTTTCCATGCCATGACACCAAGCTATCCAGTATTTTCTCTCTTTGTCGTCCGCGATCTCTCTTTCCTTTTATTTTGCCAGTTGTAACCAAGTATTCCAACTTTCCTCTTCTCATGATGTGCCCAAAAAATGTTGATTGGTTCTTTCTGATGTTTTTTAAGAGCTCCCTTTTTGTGTTGGCCTCTTTGAGAACTTCCTCGTTGGTCTTTTTATCTGTCCAGGGAACTTTCAACATTCTTCTGAGAAATCCCATCTCTGTGGCCTCTAACCGTCTTTTCATTTGTTTGTCTACTGTCCATGATTCGCTTCCATAGGTCAGAATTGGTTGCAAGAGTTATAGCATTTCTGAAAATGAAAGCTTCTTATGCAACAAATCTATGTCAATAGATGTGAGAAAGAGAGTTCATCTGTGCGATATATAGAGCTAATTCTGACATACGGAAGCGAATCATGGACAGTAAACAAACAAATGAAAAGACGATTAGAGGTCACAGAGAGGGGATTTCTCAGAAAAATATTGAAAGTTCCATGGTAAGCTAAAAAGACCAATGAAAATATTATGGGGGGGGGAGGAAGAAGAGAGGTGGGGGCAACAGAAAAAGGGAGCTCATAAAAAACAACAATCGACATTTTTCGAGAACTTCTTGAGGAGAGGAGAGTTGGAATACTTGGTTAGAACAGGCAAAATACAGGGAAACAGAGATCGCGGACGACACGGAGAGAAAATACTGGATAGCTCAGTGTTACGGCATGGAAAACAGTCAACAACAGAATTGATACGATGTACGGTGGATAGAAGATTGTGTAACGACATGATCGCCTACGCCAACTGGAATAACACATGATGATAATAAGTGTTATGCTGCTTTATGAGAAATGTGTCTAATTGAGGTAGATAAAAGGGGATTAAAGATGATGATAGTAAAAGTTTTGTCAATAAAAGGAAATTTATAATCGATCTTAAAGGAGAAATGTGTCTAATTGAGGTAAATAAAAGGGGATTAAAGATGATGATAGTAAAAGGTTTGTCAATAAAAGGAAATTTATAATCGATCTTAAAGGAGAAATGTGTCTAATTGAGGTAAATAAAAGGTGATTAAAGATGATGATAGTAAAAGGTTTGTCAATAAAAGGAAATTTATAATCGATCTTAAAGGAGAAATGTGTCTAATTGAGGTAAATAAAAGGGGATTAAAGATGATGATAGTAAAAGGTTTGACAATAAAAGGAAATTTATAATCGATCTTAAAGGAGAAATGTGTCTAATTGAGGTAGATAAAAGGGGATTAAAGATGATGATAGTAAAAGGTTTGACAATAAAAGGAAATTTATAATCGATCTTAAAGGAGAAATGTGTCTAATTGAGGTAGATAAAAGGGGATTAAAGATGATGATAGTAAAAGGTTTGACAATAAAAGGAAATTTATAATCGATCTTAAAATAGAAAACAATAAAATGGAAATCATCATCACCATTGAGGGGCGTCTCCGCATCGAAGGTTGACTACCATGGAGACCATTCCGCTCTGTCTTTTGCTTTGATGGTGCAGGTTGTCATAGGCTGACTTGTCCATCTTTTGACGTTACTCGTCCATGTTAGACTTGGTCTGCCTCTGCTACCTTCTAGATGGAAATAATAGATTAAATTAAAGGGAAGACAATAAACGGGAATATGTAGGTGATCTTAAAATAGAAGACGAAAAATGGAATTGATAGATAATCTGAAATGGTAGAGCAATAGAAGAAACTCATTAAGAAAAATGCCAGAGGAAATTCAAGATGGTTTTAGAATGACAGACAATAAAAGAAAATCATGGATAATCTTATTTAAAAAAACAATTATGGTTGATCTTAATAGAGAAGATAGTTGAAAGGATTTTATAGATCTCTCTCTGATAGAAGTAAAACGCAGAAATCGATTTCTCACTGCAGAAAAGGACAAGAAGAAAGAAGGAAGATGGTCGTGGATAACTCGTTTTACGATAACTATACATTCTTTCCACTGTTTTCTAAATTGAGAAAGGATCTCACACACAAAAATAAGAAAATAAAAAACAGACACTTCTCTGAAGGAAATCATTAAAAGCACCAAGGATTTGAATGATAAAACGAGGTGACGTCATGAAACACAAATGTGGACTGTTAAAAATAACACCGAATATTGAGAGCACACATTTTGAAACCGATTTTTACCCACAAACTTGACAAACGAGGAAAATATTACAGGGATTGAGCAAGAATCAATTTTGACCAATTTTAATGTCAAGAAAATAAGGAAATATTCAGGCCTACAAAACGTGGAGTGGGGTTGCTGTAATCTCAGTACAGTAAAAACAGAATAATAATTAATAGAGCAGGGTTGGTATAATCTGAGTATAATTAACACACATAAAAGAGTGAGGTTGCTATAGTCTCAGTACAATAAAAAAAAATAATCTAAAATAGAGCAATGCTGCCAAAACCTCAGTACAATAAAAATAAAATAATAGCAAACAGAGCAGGGTTGTTTTAGTTTCAGTACAATGAAAACAAATAATAAAAGAATAGATCAGGGTTATTATATTCTCAGTACAATTTAAAAAATAATAACAAAAAATAGAACAGGGCTACAATAATCTCAGTACAATAAAAAAAATAGAGTGTGATTGCTATAATTTCAGCACAAAAAAATAATAAATAGGGTCATCATCAAGTACCGTGCCTACTGGCACTTTCGATCTCGACAGTTATTTATTATTTCTGTTGTTCACCTTCTGACACGTCATTCTCTTAAGCTGTCTGGTATCTTTTCTCTTTGCTTCCCCCTATCTCTTCGTCCCTCAACTTTCCCAGTTGTCACAGTATATTCCAGCTGTTCCCTTATCATAACATGGCCAGAAAAGGATGATTGTTTCCTCCTAATATTGGATATTTGCTCTCTTTTTGTTTTGGTCTCTTTCAGAACGTTTTTAGAACACTTGTTACTTAGCTGCCCATTGTATTCTCAACATTTTTCTGCAAAAACGACATTTCTACAGCCTCCAGTGATTTTCTTGTGTTGTCCTAATGTCCATGATTCACATCCATATGTTAAAACTGGCTTCACATAACATTTAAGAACTCTTTTTCATGTTTCTATTGTCAAAAATGTATTGCACAGTATTTTCCTAATTTTTTTTAAAGCTGCTTTTGCCTGAGCCATTCTGTACCTTACCTCTGTTGTACATGTACCATCTGAGGTTAACAATGTTCCTAGATATTTAAATTCATTTACATATTTTAATATTGTTCCATTTGTCTTTATTGTGCATTGCGGTGAAGACTTTATTGCTACCATTACTTCTGTCCTTTTACTATTAAGGCTGAGTCCTTTATTTTTGCTTTTCTTCACTATTATGTCTAACATTTCTTATAACTCATATGCACTTATCGATTAAGACTATATCATACAGCATACCTTAGATTATTAATATTTTGACCTCCGATTGTTATTCCAGGCATGTCCCTTATGGATCTTAAAATAATCTCACTATAAATATTAAACAAATCTGGTGGCAGTAAACAACCTTGTCTAACACTCTGTTTTATTTGTTGAAAAATTCCCAATTGGATTCCAGTTCTTATGGCCGCTGTTTGTTGCCAGTACATGTTCTTTATTATTCTTAGATCTTTGCTGTCTAATAAAATGGCGGGGTTCCTATAATCTTAGTACAATAAACATTAAAAAATTGAATGGAATTGCCATAAATAATATCAGAGCAATAAAAAAAAAATAAATAAAAAGTAATTTAAAAAAGACTGGGGTTGCTAAAACTTTCAGTCGTCATCATGTTTGAGTGCCGTCCGTGCATCGAAGGTTGGCTACCATGGAGCGCCATTCTGCTCTGTCTCTTACTTTGATGCTGCAGTTTGTTATAAGCTGACTGACCATCTTTTGATGTTACTCATCCATGTTAATTTTGGTCTGCCGCTGCCTCTTTCACCTTGTATTTTCCTTTCCAATATTACTTTTAGTAGGCTGCTGTGTCTTTTAATATGCCTCAACAATCTCATTTTTCTTGTTTGAATTGCGTTTAGTAGTTGTCGCTTATTTTTAGTTGTTTCGAAACTTCATAATTTGTTTTCTTTTCTTTCCATCCAATTCGTCATATTCCTCTATAAATCTATATTTCAAAGGTTTAAATTTTCTGTTCTGCTTTCTTGTCTACTGTCCATGTTTTCCCACCATTTTGGAATATTGTGAAGATATAGCATTTTGCTATTCTAAATTTAACCTTGGTGTTATTTGTTTTGATGTTAGTATATATTTTATGGCATTAAAATTACTTTTTGCAATTTCTGTTCTTTTGTTTATTTCAGTTTTACATTTTCCATCACTGGCTATAGTGTGTCCAAGGTAGTTCTGAACTGTCTCCAGATATAGTCCTTCAATTTTGATATCCTCTAGTAGGTTTTGAATATTATCTTTGTTTATGATCATAGTTCTAATCTTTTTGATATTCATATCTAATCTATATTTTGTGCATGTCATGTTTATAAATCTCAGGACAAGAAGAAATAATCTGAAATAGAGTAGGGTTACTATAATCTCAGGACAATTAAAATATAATAACAAACAGGTCAGTGTAACTTTAATCTCAGTACAAGAAAACAATTAAAAATAGAGATGGATTACTTTAATCTCAGTACAATTTTTAAAATAATCAAAAATTGAATGGGGTTGCTATAATCCCATTACAATAAAAAGTAAAAAAAAAATGGACTTGGTTGCTACAATCTCAGCACAATAAAAAAAATTTTTTTCATTGAAATGGGGTTGCTGTAATCTCAATAACATTTTATAAAATCATTTAATCATCAACATGATAGTCACCAAATCGAAGGAACAAGCAACTGGGCTTCACACACAAATCTTTTTTTTTCAATGTTTCCTTCATTTTGTTTTTAATTTCCTTGTGATTTCAAATATATTTCTCATTTGACAACTCTTTGATTTGTTTTACATGACTAGAACAGGTGTGTCTTTTGACTTGGCCAACGTATTTTAATTTCCTCTATAGAATGGTGTTTATAAGCCTGTTCTTTTTAAATGTTTAAATCTTTTAATATGTTTTCATTGCTCTTTTTCACCATTCAAGGTATCTTAAGGATTTTTCTGTAACATTTTGTTTTAAATGAATCAATTTTCTTCCTTTCTGTTTTCGATATAGTCCATGATTCACAACCATATGTTGATATCCGGAATATAAATGTTCTCAGCAATTTTAATTTTCTTTTGCCTAGTTAGTGTTGTGCCACATGTTCTTCATGGCAATTTATTTTGGTATTTCTATTGCTAATTTTCGTTTGATCCCTTTCTGACAGTCTCCAATGTTAGTTACTACAGATTCCAGATAATCATAGTTTGCTACAATTTCAGGTTCGTCACTGTTGATGATGATTTTGGTTTGGCTTTTTGTTTTATCAATGGACATTATCTCAGTTGTCTGTATATTTAGTTAGAGATACTGCAGTTTACCTTATTTATATACTTCCTCAACATTCTCCTTTTGTAGCCAGTTATAGTCTAAAAGTTGTTCATTAGGTATCTGGTAGACCAGTTTAATCTGTGTCCTCTACTTATCGCGTAAAGCTTCTAACATACCATTTTGTTTCTATTGTTTATTTTTCCTCACATTTAGCTTTACTGCAGCTTCGCATTTTTATGCATTAATTTGCATTTCTTTGCCTTAACCCCTATACCAGCATACCAGTTCGGTCCATCACTTTCTTTTACTGAGATGGCTCGATGTGATGTTTAATGGCAAATGTTCACGTTTAAGGATATTTTTTAATTATAGCAATTGACAACTTCTTGTGCAACAAGTCTTTGCAAATAGAAGTGAGAAAGAGAGTTCATCGGTGCTCTGTAGAGCCAATTTTGACCTATGGATGGAAGTGAATTATGGACTGTAGACAAACAAGTGAAAAGATGATTAGAGGCCACAGAGATGGGATTTCTAAGAAATATGTTGAGAGTTCCCCGGACAGCCCAAAAAAAAAAAAACAACGAGGAAGTTCTCAAAGAGGCCAACACAAAAAGGGAGCTCCTAAGAAACATCAGAAAGAAACAATCAATATTTTTCGGGCACATCATGAGAAGATTAAAGTTGGAATATTTGGTTACAAAAGGCAAAATAGAGGGAAATAGGTATCGCGGGCTACAAAGAGAGAATATACTAGATAGCTTAGTGTCATATCATGGAAAACAGTCAATAACAGAATTGATACGATGTACTGTGGATAGATAGAGAATTGTGGAAGGACATGATCGTCTACAGAATGGCACATGCTGATGATGAGTACTTGAACTGCCACATCCTCGTTATGTGATAAAAGTTTACGCAACCGCCTTTTTAATAAAAAAAAATTATTGCAGGCTAAGTATCATCCCCGCTGGATAGGACACACACCACGGAAGCCAACTGAGAGTATTACACATCAGGCCCTTTTTGGAATCCCCAGGAGAAAAGACAAAGAGGAAGACCAAGAAATTCTTGGAGAAGACAGATAGAAGCAGCGATGAAGATGATGGGGAAGACATGGAATGATCTTAAAAGAATGGTAAAAAACAGAACGACTTGGAAAATGTTTGTAGAAGACCTATGCTCCACTGGGAGCTAAAAAGGAAAAAGAAGAAGAAGTGTCATCCCATCCCATAAAAGGGGAAGTTCGTGATATACCAGGTCTCTCTCTCTGAAGCTCTGGTTTTGCTACATTTCTATTATTGTTACCAACGACAGCACAATGATAATAAGAGCTCGTGGTAATTCTGGTTTTATCAATTACTTGTAAAATAAGTAATTTGTACGCGGGACTGTTAAATTTCTAGACATTTACCGATAAGCGTTCCGGCTAGTTCAAGCTGAAAAATAAACCTTGAGTATAAATAATGCCCCTTGTAATGTTAACTCTTTCATTATGGAAGGTTTTCATCAGGTTATCGGTAGAGATTTCAAAGACAAAATTGTTTCTGCTTTTAAATATTAATATATATGTTTATTTTATCTAACACATAACATATTATATATGAATTTTTAGTTAATGAAACAAGTAATTATATTTCATTAGCACCAAGATGATACAGGGCATAAAAAATATGGTTTCATTACAGTTTACACTAATCAAATTGAGAGTGACGCACTGTGCGGCGAAACGTATGGAAAGAGTTAAGTAGAGTAGGAGAAAAAAAGACAATTACACCCTTGGTAAAAGTAATATATAATATTGCAGTAAGAAAACGTTCTCTTTATGTCTTGTTAGGCGAATGAGAAATATGGTGTTAGTGTCCATGTTTTTCTGTGACCATAGTACATTTCTGGGTGATGTGGTGCGTATCACGTTAGGCCGACTTTACTTCCCAGAAAAATCTCTGGTACCCATTTCTAGAGGCTGGGTGAACCCTGGAGCCTTGGCGATCCGAAAAAAAATCTCACACTTCTGGGGATGGAGCTAGTACCCTTCTGAGCAGGAAGCGAGCACACTAACCACCCATGCTTCTTTGTAACATAATATTGTAGAAGATGAAAGTATTACTCCTGGGTATAAGTAATGCCCTTGTAACATATAATATTGTAGGAGAGGAAAGTATTACTCCTGGGTATAAGTAATGCCCTTGTAACATATAATATTGTAGGAGAGGAAAGTATTACTCCTGGGTATAAGTAATGCCCTTGTAACATATAATATAGTAGAATATGAAAATATTACTCCTTGGTATAAGTAATGTCCTTGTAACATATAATATTGTAGGAGAGGAAAGTATTACTCCTGGGTATAAGTAATGCCCTTGTAACATATAATATTGTAGGAGAGGAAAGTATTACTTCTGGGTATAAGTAATGCCCTCGTAACATATAATATTGTAGGAGAGGAAAGTATTACTCCTGGGTATAAGCAATGCCCTTGTAACATATAATATTGTAGGAGAGGAAAGTATTACTCCTGGGTATAAGTAATGCCCTTGTAACATATAATATTGTAGGAGAGGAAAGTATTATTCCTGGGTATAAGTAATGCCATTGTAACATATAATATAGTAGAAAATGAAAATATTACTCCTTGGTATAAGTAATGCCCTTGTAACATATAATATTGTAGGAGAGGAAAGTGTTACTCCTGGGTATAAGTAATGCCCTAGTAACATACACTATTGTAGGAGAGGAAAGTATACTTCTGGGTATAAGCAATGCCCTTGTAACATATAATATTGTAGGAAAGGAAAGTATTACTCCTGGGTATAAGCAATGCCCTTGTAACATATAACATTGTAGGAGAGGAAAGTATTACTTTTGGGTATAAGTAATGCCCTTGTAACATATAACATTGTAGGAGAGGAAAGTATGACTTTTGGGTATAAGTAATGCCCTTGTAACATATAATATTGTAGGAGAGGAAAGTATTACTTTTGGGTATAAGTAATGCCCTTGTAACATATAATATTGTAGGAGAGGAAAGTATTACTTTTGGGTATAAGTAATGCCCGTGTAACATATAATATTGTAGGAGAGGAAAGTATTACTCCTGGGTATAAGTAATGCCCTTGTAACATATAATATTGTAGGAGAGGAAAGTATTACTTCTGGGTATAAGTAATGCCCTCGTAACATATAATATTGTAGGAGAGGAAAGTATTACTCCTGGGTATAAGCAATGCCCTTGTAACATATAATATTGTAGGAGAGGAAAGTATTACTCCTGGGTATAAGTAATGCCCTTGTAACATATAATATTGTAGGAGAGGAAAGTATTATTCCTGGGTATAAGTAATGCCATTGTAACATATAATATAGTAGAAAATGAAAATATTACTCCTTGGTATAAGTAATGCCCTTGTAACATATAATATTGTAGGAGAGGAAAGTGTTACTCCTGGGTATAAGTAATGCCCTAGTAACATACACTATTGTAGGAGAGGAAAGTATACTTCTGGGTATAAGCAATGCCCTTGTAACATATAATATTGTAGGAAAGGAAAGTATTACTCCTGGGTATAAGCAATGCCCTTGTAACATATAACATTGTAGGAGAGGAAAGTATTACTTTTGGGTATAAGTAATGCCCTTGTAACATATAACATTGTAGGAGAGGAAAGTATGACTTTTGGGTATAAGTAATGCCCTTGTAACATATAATATTGTAGGAGAGGAAAGTATTACTTTTGGGTATAAGTAATGCCCTTGTAACATATAATATTGTAGGAGAGGAAAGTATTACTTTTGGGTATAAGTAATGCCCGTGTAACATATAATATTGTAGGAGAGGAAAGTATTACTCCTGGGTATAAGTAATGCCCTTGTAACATATCATATTGTAGGAGAGGAAAGCATTACGGCCTGGGTGTAGGTACTTCACTGATACTTATATTATCTTAGGAGAGGAAAGTATTAAGTTTCACGGCATCATATCATATAGTTGGGATATGAGAGTGGCAAGTATCCTTCCTCGCTGTTAATACTTTCCCCAACACACAGATCCAGATAACCAACCATGCCTTTTATTTCATTTAGGTTTTCATGTATTTGACGTAAATACCAATATGTGAATACGTAAAGACAATAAGAAAAAAGAATTGGGTCAACTGAAGATTGGAGGGCTGTGATTGGTCGACTGAAGTTTGGTAGGTTGTGATTGGTCGACTGAAGATTGCAGGCTATGATTGAATAATGATATCCTTGTCAACAAGCCAACGCCCTAACCGCTACGCTACTAGCACTATCGATATTGCGCAAATATGGCCCTTTTCGTCTTCTCTAACGCTCTAGTGGAGGCTATTGTGTATTTCGTTTTTTGTTGAGATTTTGTTTTTTGTCGAGCAGTTTCTCTCATGGCTAATTCTACCAATGTTACACACGGCCACAGAATGAACACTGATCCACAGGGTTTTCCATCCTTTTTCATGAGTCTTTTCTCTTCTAAGTTTTGCCTTAGCACAGTCTCAAATGATGTTATACCATTCCTTATACATGCTCTCCATGAAGTGCTATCACCTGCCAGATGATCCCAGTCATTTTCACAAATGGAGAAGTCATTCAGAGATGATTTACATATATCTCTATATCATAGTTTAGGTCTGCCGATTTGTCTTTTTCTGTGCATTAGTTCACCATATAGTATTTGTTTGGGGATACGCTTTTCTTCCATTCGCTGGACGTTCCCCAGCCATCTTAGTCTTCAACATCTGAGCATCGGCACGATTATTGGGGTATTAGCACGTTGCAGGACAAATTGCGCAAATGTTTTTTTTCGATAACAATTCATTAGCAATTGATACATCATCACAATTCAGTGTCGAGTCCGCATCAAGTTTGACTACCACGGAGTACCATCCCACCCTATCTCTTGCTTTGATAGTGCAGGTTGTCATAACCTGACTTTAATTAATACATTTTTTAATTTAAAAAAAAATAAAATAAAATAAACCTACTCTCCAAGCGATTCAAATATTTTGTTTTCATGATAAAAATGCGTATAATTTAATACACCTGGAATAACATAACGCAGACAGAATTTGGAAAACGAAATATGAGAACTAACTTGTTACCGCTAAAAATAATTGTTCCCTCGCAAATTGTTTTTCTTTTTTCATTGTAATACTTGTTATCACAATGAACATTTGTGACGTCACACGTGGAGACAATCTGTTACTTCATTTTGATTACCTGTTATAAAGAATGAATGTTTCCAGACTTTCAGGGGCGAATATATATTTATAAATAAATATATAAAATAAGGTCGGCGTAAAATATGATGTGGAAATATTGGGCTGTCGGGGGAGATAAATCTGTAAATAAAAGGGCAAGCAATCGGCTCTGTTATTTTGATATATTTGAATGTTATGAATTTATTGACTGACGGATACAAAATAGAGAAAGTTATAGAAATAACCAATGGATGGGTAGCTTGATGAGTAGATGAATGAAAGAAAGGATAAATGGGTAATAGGGAAATGATTTCATATTTCGCATTTGTAGTGTGTATGGAGGTAGCATCATCATTATCATCATCGTGTAGGGTGCCGGTTGGCGTAGGCGATCATGTCCCTCCACAATCTTCTATCTACAGTGCATCGTATCAGTTCTGTTGTTGACTGTTTTCCATACCATGACACCAAGCTATCCAGTATTTTCTCTCTTTGTCGTCCGCGATCTCTCTTTCCTTCTATTTTGCCAGTTGTAACCAAGTATTCCAACTTTCCTCTTCTCATGATGTGCCCGAAGAATGTTGATTGCTTCTTTCTGATGTTTTTTAAGAGCTCCCTTTTTGTGTTGGCCCCTTTGAGAACTTCCTCATTGGTCTTTTTATCTGTCCAGGGAACTTTCAACATTCTTCTGAGAAATCCCATCTCTGTGGCCTCTAATAGTCTTTTCATTTGTTTGTCTACTGTCCATGATTCGCTTCCATAGGTCAGAATTGGTTCTATATAGCACCGATGAACTCTCTTTCTCATTTTTATTGACACATATTTGTTGCATAAGATATTTTTCATTTTCTGAAATGCTATTTTGGCCTGAGCTATTCTGCTTTTTATTATGGAGGTATAGATGGGTGAAAAAAAGAAACCACAAATAAAAGGTATGTTACAACGTTATGAACAGGAATTATGTCATGTTATATAGTTATGTGTAACAGCGCTATTTGATTTTTATATTTATATGCTGTTTTATATATTTTACCTTGACGACTTATGGATGCGTAGACAGATAGATGAATGGGGAGAAATATTTTTAGATAGTTCTTGTGTTATTGTGATATTTGTGTTTCTAGTTGTTATCAGACTGAAGTGGGTGTTTATGAATTATTCTTTCATTCTCTGAACAGAACTTGGCATGTTTAATCTTGTATTGTTAGTTGAAGTTCTATGGCGAGAGGAAACAGAAAACATGCGTCATCATCACAACATAAATGAGTTCCCCTTGACGCGCATGATGTCTCTGAGAAAAAAAAAATATCATAATTAATATTCATATTCATTTGAGGGATTGGTTAGTCTGGAGGCAAGACGCCGGTCTCGAGACATAGAGGTTTTGAGTTCAAATCTCGGCTGCGTCAGTTGGGGTTTTTATTTGTGATTTCTCTCTACAGAAACCCCATCTGTTGTAAAAAGTCAGGCGTGGCTAAAAAGTCAATTACTCATCGAAGGAAAAAAAAAATATGAGTACCTCCGAAGAGGGAGTTGTCAGCCTGTGCGGCGAGGGACCCCTGTGAGCATGGCTACTAGGAAAAAAAAAACGGATTAACACGCAAAATTCGGTTCCTAGTGTCTAGGGGACTTCGCCAAACGTGCAAACTGGCGAACGCCAAAAAAAAAAAAAATTGCCACAAGAGGGATTTCAAATTGAACTCACCAAAACAGTATGCAAGAGCTATAGCCACACGTTAGCCAGCTTCCATTCCGTTGTTGCTCCGGACAAAAAATAAACTTTGACATAGGCTTACTTGCAACATAGTGGCGACTTCACTGGCCATAGGGTCTTTATTCTGCACCCCAAATAATCCCCCCCCCCCACACCCGACCCCCACAAATTTGGTAAACGCCATAAAGATGATGATTGTTATGTAAGGATCGTTATAAAATAGAAACATTCAATCAATAATATATTATGCAAACCAGCACATTATAGTTAATGAGAAGTATTTGATATGGTTTTGCAGGGAATGTATCGAATGTATGTATGTTTTTTTTTTTTTGGGGGGGGGAGGGGGGGGAAATTATATTGGTACTGGGCACGAACACAGCCAACGTCTTCCTGTAACATAGGCACTATTCTATGACCTTTCCCTTTGCACAAACATCCCATGTTCTGAAATCATAGCTTGGTTTCCTTGCCTATAGTCCGTAATGCTATTTTGCTCTAAAATATCTCTGACTTCAATAACAGAGTCGATCGATACTAATACATCAGCACATTGCAGTTCGAGCACATGAGAAGAGGAACGATGGAATATTTGGTTACAACTGACAAAATACAGAAAAAATAGACAGTGAACGACAAAGAGAGATAATACTAGATAGAAGAAATTAATGGTAGGTATCGTACGTCTACAAAGCATGGTGACAACTTTACGAAAAAGAAACACAACAAAATACTGACGTTTTAGCTTACATGCGGCCTCCCTCAGAAAATGATAAAAACACAAACGAACAACAAAATAAAGATAAACTCTACTACATCTAGGATGAGCGAACCAGGTTTAGTTTATCTTTATTCCGTTGTTCGTTTGTGTTGTTATCATTTTCTGAGAGAGGTCGCATGGAGGCCGTAACGTCATTATTTTGTTGTGTTTCTTTTTTGGTAAAGCTGTCACTATACCTTGTAGGAGTGTACGGTTACACCCCACTACTTGTTCCTGCTACCTGCTTTACCGCAGCATTGCAGTTATTTTTCTGTTCCCTCCCAAGGTACTAGACAGCTTGGTGTCGTGACAAGGGATACAGGCAACACCAGAATTGATACAGGGCACTGTGGACACGGTAATTGTGGAAGAACGTCATTGCCTACGCCCACCGATATGGCACATGATGATGATCTATTTAAGAGTTTTGGTTTTATAAGACATTTAAAGTTTATATTTATTTTGGAATCTTAGTATATATTCTGTATCGTTTAATCTCGTATAACCAGATCAATTTCTCACTCAAAGTGTGGGCGGGGCGTGTATTTTTTGTCACTACACATTTGAACATTTTATTTCCTCTATAATGTAAACATAATTTAAAAAAAAAACAAAAACAAAAAAAAAAAACAAGCATTGATCTAAATACTGATTGATCAATTAACGCTGAATACGCCAGGTCTCGGAATGTCTTTTGTTTGCTTGTTATTGATTAAAATCCACAAGGGATTGAGCTATTTTTATGGCTCAGGTTTAATATTGATGTTATTGGTGGGTAACTCGTGGATGTTCTTATCATCGAGGCTTTCTTTACATACCACAGAGGGCACATATTGTAGACGTTTAATTAGGAGATACTTGGTGCAATTATTTTTACATGTTTTTGTTTCATTTTGCGTGAATAAACAAACATACAACACACTGTCTACTAGTTTCGATTTTTAATTGCTAAACTTAGAATCTATTAAAAAAGGTCAAATTATAAATGAGACAAGAAGAATAGATTGCTTAATACAACAAATCTTGAGGTATATAGAGATAACACAAAGGAAATAGTTATTATCTCATCATCATCATCGAGTGCCGCCTCCGCATCGAAGGTTGACTACCATGAAGCGCCATTCCACTCTGTCCCTTGCTCTGATAGTGCAGATTGTCATAGATTAACTCGTCCATCTTTTGATGTTACTCGTCCATGTTAGTCTTGGTCTGCCTGTGCCTCTTTTACCTTGTATTTTCCCTTCCAATATTACTTTTATTGGGCTGTTGTGTCTTTTAACACGTCCCAAAAATGTCACTTGTCTTGTTTGAATTGTGTTTAGTAGTTCTCTTTTCATTTTTAGTTGTTTTAAAACGTCATCGTTTGTTTTCTTTTCTTTCCATTCAATTCTACCTATTCTTCAATATAACCACATTTCAAAGGCTTAAATTTTCTGTTCTGTTTTCTTGTCTAAAGTCCATGTTTCTGTACCATACAGGAATATTGAGAAGATTTTGCTATTCTTAGTTTTAGTCCTGGTGTTAATTGTTTTGATGTTAGTATATTTTTCATAGTATTAAAATTACTTTTCGCCATACCTATTCTTTTGTTTATTTCAGTTTTGCATTTTCCATCATTGGTTATAGTATGTCCCAGTTAGTTGTAGCTCTGGACTGTCTCCAGATGTATTCCTTCAACTGTGATATTTATCTGTAGGTCTTGAGAATTTTCTTTGTTTATGATCATAGTTTTACTCTTTTTGATATTCATATCTAGTCCATATTTTGTACTCATGTTTATTACATTAAGTAATTGTTGTAGATCTTTAGGATTTTCTGCTAGTAGAACAGTATCATCAGCATATCTTAGGTTATTGATTATCTTTCCATTAATGCTTAGGCCTGGCATCTCTGAGATGTTTTTAAAGATTTGCTCAGTGTAAAGATTGAACAAGCTTGGTGATAGGATGCATCCCTGTCTTACTCCTCTTTTTATATCAATGGGTGTAGAGTTCTTATCTGTTATATGTTATTATAGTTCTTATATGTTATTTTGACTAGGCACTAGATCCCACATATTCCAAGATCACGAAACATAGGGAAAACAAATCAACACAGGTTTTTTATTCGGGCTCCTTTCAGCAAAAGATGAGCGCTACAAGTATACCACTACATTTATTTTTATTTTGTGTTTCTTATTTATTTTACAAGAAATTTTTCTTTTCTTGAACCAGTTTTGATTATTTTGTTTTAGATATTTCATTACTAGTTAGCTATGTGGGAATAGTTTTATTTACTTACATATATGTGTGTGTGTTGTTTGTTCGTTCCTGCTGAAGGCCTATTGAGCCGAAACGTCGTTCATATTTGTGTCGTCTATCAATCACGTAAAGCTTTTACCATACCATTTTTTTCTATTTTATTTTTCAATTCTTCACTATACCACTACATGAATTCTTCACGAAGCTAACAGCTGAAAGCTGACTATTGTGTTGTATCAATGAACCAGAAGTGGTCAAGATCCTTCAACACCTCCCGCTGTGGGTCTGAAGATATATCTAGTATGACCAATCGTGAAGAAATCGAAAAGGGAAGGCAAGAATGATACCAAAACATATCGTACTGATATACATATCGCAGCTTACTGTATACTACGACTTATCGCAACTACAACCACATAACGCTCTTTTATGGGCAGCGAACAGAGGGAAATAATCGTTATACGAACAAAGGAAAAAGAAAGTAGTGTTTTACGGCATTTTTATTTCAAAAGTGTGTCTCCTCCGATGTATTGATCGCCATATAACAATATGGAGGACGTAGAATAAACGTCTTCTTATATTAACATGACAACTATTACTGAACTTGTACTATCATATCGCAATACTGATAACTAATTATTTTTTTATTTAGATGGCATGACATTTGTTCAGCCGATATAAATTTACTACCAGTGTAAACTGTTGGCTAGCACTGTAAATGTTGCGTGCAAATGTAAATCGTTGAATGCAAGTGTAAAATGATTTCTATAGGTGTTGAGTCTTTTATGGAAAGAATCTTTTTTTTTCTAAAATATATTTTTTTTAAACCGATGGAACTGTTATGGGAGTGACTGTTATCGGTGTAAATGTTATGTTATCAGTGCGAACGTTATCGGAGGGAATTTTATGTCATCGTTGTGAAAGGTATAAGTGGTAATGTTATGTTATTGGCTAGAATGTTATGTTTTCGGTGTGAAAATTATGCTACCGATGTGAATGTTACCAGTGTTAATGTTATATTAGCAGTGTGAATGTTATCTATGTTAAAGTTATCAGAGTGAATTTTATGTCACACATGTGAATGTTATTGGTGTGAATTTTTTGCCACGTTTGAATGTTATTGTCAGTGTGAATGTTACCGGCGTAAATTTCATTGTCAGTGTGAATGCTACTGACGTGAATGTTATTGTTGGTGTGAATATTACCGGCGCGAATGCTGGTGTGAATGTTTTATTTTCAATGTGAATGTTACCGGTGTAAATGTTATTGTTACTGGTGCGAACGTTATGTTATCGATGTGAATGTTATGTCGTTAATGTGAATGCCACCGGTGTGAATGTTATTATTAATGTGAACGTTATCAGTGTGAATGTTCTATTACCAGTGTGCATGTTACCGGCGTGAACTTTATGCTATCGATGTGAATGCTACCGGTGTGAATGTTATGTTACCAGTGTGAATGTTATCAGTGTGAATTTTCTAGCATCAGTTTGCGTGTTACCGGTGTGAATGTTATGTTACCAGTGTGTATGTTATGCTATCAGTGTGAATGTTCTATTATTCGTGTACATGTTACCGGTGTGAATGTTATCAGTGCGAAAGGTACCAGTGTGAATGTTATGTTATCAATGTGAATATTATTTGACCGTGAATGTTATTGATTCGATTGTTCAACAAATGAATGTTCTTGATGTGAATGTATTGTATTTATAGCAAAAATAAGCAAGAAAACAGATTGAGAGATGCAAAGAGAAAAGATATCAAGAATTTTAAGAGAATGATTTAGTAAAAAGCATACGTTATTTAAAAAGAAATTTCGTAGAACAGAAAGTTATGGAGGGACATGATCACTTACGCCAGCAGGAACAGTTCATGATGATGAATGTTTCTGCTTGTGTCAAATTATTTCTTCTGTTACATTGGTCTAATAGTGGAAGATGTTTGTCTGAATAAAATACTCTTCAGCAATATACAACATTTTCTATGTAAATAGAACACTCCTCAGCAATATATAACATTTTCTGTGTGAATAAAATACTATTCAGCAATATACAATATATTCGGTGTAAATAATATGCTCTTAGAAGTACTCTATAAATGTAATATATTTACTACAATATCTATTGTCCTTTCGAGCCGAAGACGGCACATAGGGCAGAACCACAATCTCAAAAACAGAAACCTTGCGTCCCAAAATGGCACATATTGCAGAGATCACTACTTCTACAATCTATGGCTGTTTCCATAACAATACTTTTTACAATGACAGCTTATCAAGCTTTCAAACAACCTCCTTAGTCGCCTCTTACGACATGCCTGGTAGGTCTCAGTGTCACTATTCTTTATTACCTTCATATAGAAGCCCAGGTAACACATAGGTGGCTACTACAATAAGGGTATGTTAATGTTTCTGCGAAATGTTCACTATATATATATATATATATATATATATATATATATATATATATATTTATATAACGAAATATGACGTAAACAACCACCACAATATAATTTTCATCAACTGTGAACCTGTTTAATGCTGCTATGACAATATCGTGCACCATCAAGTCAAGAAACAAGAGTAAAATAGCGCTCCTTGGTAGCAAACTTAAGTGGAGACAGAACCAAATCTATTAATGAAATAAAAAGTATATAAAGAGCAGCATAATATTTGATATAAATGTGAAATGTTTACAAATGCCGTGGTGTGTCCTTTTTAACTTTACGAATTGCTTCATTCTCAAATGAAGTTCCTAATGAATTATTTAATTTTGGTTTAAGTTAATAATTAAACAGCGGGTAGCCAAATGCATCTGGCCGACCATTTTTCAGAGAAATCGATGCGATAGAAGTGACGAAATATAGACATATACAAATCTTGGCGACTGCACTGGGTATGTTGCCTTTATTTCTAGCCCTAGATTACACCCCCACTTCCCCATTTCCTGCATACAACACAATTGAAGTAGAAACCAAAACAGGGGAAAAAAATAAGAGAAAAACGTCACCTGGTTAGTAAATAAGGCGGAAGTGCCAGTATCTTTTAAATGGACGCTCGGCACATTATTTTACGAATAATGTGGTTGGTTCTACACCAGTACCATATTTTTTCCACCATAACATTCCGGTAACCATTTAAGGCTGGGTGAACATGGAAGCTGTCGTCAGGATCGGACTCGACTTCTTGTACTTTGTAGTCCAGTTCACTAACCGCTGAGGTACTATGACTTCAAAAACCTGAACACATTTTATCTATAATTTGTTAAGTTATGTCCACGTGTGGACCTCTAATTAAGGCGTTAACTAAATAAATTTCCATGAATCATGGACAATAGGACAACAGACAAGAAAATCAATGGAGGCTGTAGAAATGTGATTTTACAGAAGAATGTTGAGAATACCATGGACAGCTAAGAAGAATAATGAAAACGTTCTCAAAGAGGTCAAAGCAAAAAGAGAGCTAATTTCGAATATTAGGAAGAAAAAATCATCATTTTTTGGCCATATAGTGAGAAGGGGACAGCTGGAATATATTGTAACAACTGGGAAAATTGAAGGACGAAGAGATAGAGGGAAGCAAAGCGAAAAGATACCAGAGAGCTTAAGAGAATAGCTTGGCAGAAGGTCAACAACAGAATTGATAAATAACTGTCGGGATCGAAAGTTGTGGAGAGACATGATCACCTACGCCAGCAAACTTGGCACTTGATGGTGAACTCTATTTTAACATATGTGAAACATTCACACCGGATAAATTCAAGTTTTCGTGAAGGTACTTCAAGTGTGCAAACCTCTTTTAATTAATGAGCAGTTGTCTGAAGCGGATTAGACGAGATTTTCTGATGTGAACTGCAGATCTTTCTTCTACAGATTATACACTTTCTTGAACCCACATATGAAAGTTGTGTGAAGGTTTAATGAGCCAATTCTAATTAATGTTTATCACTGCAAGGATCTGCTCCAATAATACTTTTTGCAGGTATGAGTTAAGAGAGCTGACATGATTTTTGCGAGGGTGCGGTTTGATATGCCTCCCAAAGAGCTGCTAAAGATAGCTCTTGGTTGGATCCCAGATGGTAGAAGAATCAGAGGAAGTTCAAGAGAGACGTGACGAAGACTGATAGAAATGTTAACTCTGGTCCATTACGTTTGTCATATAGATATTTTTATGCCCAAGAACTCAATATTATGTTCATATCATCATCAAGTACCGGGCCTACTGGCGTAGGTGATCATGTCTCTCCACAATTTTCGATCTAGGCAGCTATTTATCATTTCTGTTGTTGACCTTCTGCCAAGCCATTCTCTTAAGCTGTCTGTTATTTTTTCTCTTTGCTTCCCTCTATCTCTTCGTCCCTCAATTTTTCCAGTTGTTACAATATATTCCAGTTGTTCTCTTCTCATTACATGGCCAAAAAATGATGATTGTTTCTTCCTAATATTGGAAATTAGTTCTCTTTTTGCTTTGACCTCTTTCAGAACATTTTAATTACTCTTCTTAGCTGTCTATGGTATTCTCAACATTCTTCTGTAAAACCACATTTCTACAGACTCCAGTGATTTTCTTGTCTGTTGTACTATTGTCCATGATTCGCATCCATATGTTAAGACTGGCTCTATATAACATTTAAGAACTCTTTTTCTTTTTTCTATTGTCAAAAATGGATTGCATCGTATCTTCCTCATTTTTTGGAAAGCAGCTTTTGCCTGAGCCATTCTGCATCTCACCTCTTTTGTACATCTTCAGTCTGAGGTTAAGAAAGTTTCCAAATATTTAAATTCATTTACCTGTTTTAATATTGTTCCACTTGTCTTTTATGTTCATATATATATATATATATATATATATATATATATATATATATATATATATATATATATATATAAAGAGAGATCTTAATCCTTAGCACAGCCGGCAAGGCCTTTGCAAGAGTAATACTAAATTGCCTGCATAGGCTGGCAGAACGTATTCTTCCCGAGTCTCAATGCGACTTCAAAGCTGGGAGATCAACTATAGGCATGATTTTCACACTTAGACAACTACAAGAAAAATGCCGGGAACAAAATATGCCGCTCTATATTGTCTTTGTGGATCTCACAAAGGCCTTCGACTCAGTAAATAGAGATGGGCTCTACAGGGTCTTAGAAAGCAAGGGCTGCCCACCTAAATTAAGCTGATTATGTCTTTTCATGAAAACATGAATGCTAACATCCACATTGATGGGAGTTCATTAAAGAGTTTTAAAGTCAACAGCGGAGTGAAACAAGGATGTGGCCTCACCCCCGCCCTTTTTGGTATATTTTTGTGCTTCCCTTCTAAATTACGCCTTCGAAATCAGCTCAGGAGATATTTACATTGGCACAAGATCATATGGCTCACTGTTCAACTTAGCACGACTAAGAGCAAAAACAAAAACAATTGTTGCCCAACATAAATTTTATCTGCTGATGATGCAGCCCTAGTCGCTCATAGTGAAGCCACCCTACAATTGCTGATTAACAAACTGGACAAAGAATGCGACCTTTTTTCACTGTCAATTAGTGTTCAGAAAACAGTAATTCTAAGTCAAGCGGACATCAAACCTCTATTAATCACTTTAAAAGATTGTCCTCTAGAATCAGTTCAGAAATGCATGTATCTTGGATCCACAATTACGCAAACCACTTCACTTGATGATCAAATAAACAGCCGAATTGGTGAGGCAGCTACGACTTTCGGCAAACTCACAGAAAGGGCCTGGAACAACACGAAACTAACACTGAAGACCAAACTCTTAATATATCAAACTTGTGTGCTTAGTACACAATTATATGGATCTGAAATCTGGACAACAACCTCAAATCACGAAAAAAGACTAAATATCCTCCACATGCGATGTCTCCGCAGAATAATGCACATCAAATGGCAGGACAAAAAAATAATCAACTTAACTGTCCTGCAACGTGCTAAGTTCCCAACAATCATGTCGATGATCAAAAGTCGAAGACTAAGATGGCTAGGGCACGTCCATCGAATGGAGGAAAAACGCATCCCTAAAGCAAATACTATATGGTGAACTAACACACGGAAAAAGACAAATTTACAGACCTAAACTACGATACAGAGATATCTCTCTCTCTCTCTGCGATTAGGACTCAATCAGAGTAGGATCCCAGACTCTCACATGAAGTCAGCTGTCAGGTTAAGTGTGTTGATCGCCCCCACAGACAGAACATCACAATTAGAGTCTGCCAGATCCACTCTGATTGAACACCCGTTAAAACGTTGCACTGTGTTCTGCGCCAGTGGCCCAGTGCATTCGATTTCAGCCAACATTTTATTCAGGTTTGCATTCCTTAGCCTTTGATTGTCCCTAATCTTCCAGCAAGGCAGCAGATGATCTCTTCAGTAGGGGGACTCTGTCCTTAGATGGTCGGCCCTCCCAGGTTTACGAGCACCATCTGTTCGAGTCACTAGAGGTGACTAACACAGACATGCACACACAAAGATATGAACACAGACATGCACACAGCAATACGAGGCATGACTAACACTGGCACACATCAATATATATGACACATGACTAACATAGATATCTGTAAATCATCTCTGAATGACTCCTCCATCTGTGAAAATGACTGAGAACATCTGGCAAGTGATCGCACATCATGGAGAGCATGTATAAGGAATGGTATAACGTCATTTGAGACTGTGCTAAGGCAAAACTTAGAAGAGAAAAGACTCATGAAAAAGGATGGAAAACCCTGTGGATCAGTGGGCCTGACTTGTTCACACTGTGGCCGTGTGTGTTTGTCAAACATTTTTAGAATTAGCCATGAGAGAAGCTGCTCGACAAAAACAAATCCTTAAAAAAAAATACACAATTGCCTCCACTAGACCGTCTTACAAGATAAAAAGGTCCATATATATATATATATATATATATGATAACTCCGTCACGCCATGTGGTGTATCGTAATTTTGTTAGTGTCATTATTTTTAATAAACCTTCGGCACATTATTTTTGGGTCGCAGCAAATTTAAGTCAAAAATACATATATAAAAATTAAGTAAAGTAAATAGAAAGTAATGACTCCAAGTAAGGTGGCGGTTCCTGAGTGGTTAGTGCACTTACTATTCACCACAATGGACCAGTATCAAACACCAGATATGGCGATTTGTGTGTGTGACCAAAGCGGTCTCAGTGTTCCTCTAGGCTTGGAGCTACATATAGTGGCCAACTTGTCCCTGTCGTCGAGTTGCAAAGACTGACCTACTTGTCCCCTTTGACTAGTTATATAGACTGACCTACTTGTCCCCTTTGACTAGTTATATAGACTGACCTACTTGTCCCCTTTGACTAGTTATATAGACTGACCTACTTGTCCCTTTGACTAGTTATATAGACTGACCTACTTGTCCCCTTTGACTAGTTATATAGACTGACCTACTTGTTGCTATTAGCAGTCAGATAGAGAGGCCTACTTTTCCCTATTGGCGAGTTACATAAACTGACCTATTTGTCCCTATTCACGAGTTTATAAACTGACCTACTTGTCCCTAATTGACGAGTTACATAAACTGACCTATTTGTCCATATTGACTAGTTACAAAGAGTGGTCTAACTTTATGCGAACTTAAGAATTACGGTTACAATAAGCAGTGATACTCTCTAATGGTAACTTAATCATTTAATGTGTTGTATTGTCCGAAGTAAATTACTAGTTAGTGGATTACTAATTGTTTCATTACAGCCTATCTTCATAAACAACAAAGAACAAAACTAATTCATTTGAAACACAATGCAACAGAATAATCCTTAGGATTTCTTGGATAAATAAAAAAGAATAACGAAGACATTAAACTACGTAAAATCGAAAAAAAAAAACTAACTTATAAATATTATCTTACAGAAATATTAAAGTGATAAGATCACGTCAAAAACACAGTGAGCCTGAAAGAACAATATTGGATGACATATTTCCTGGAAAACAAGACAGCGAAAGAAAAGAAGGTGGTTTTTAGTTTGTGTCTCACACCAGAAGATGTGGGAGATTGGCTAGAGAGAGAGTTTTCAAACGGACTTTGCTGAATGCAACATTCTGCAAAGGACACGCAACTCGATAACAGACTATTTACAAACAATTTATGTTATATTTATAATAATTGTATAGGTATGAAGATTTTTTCTATCAATAAATTTAACAAGAGTGAAGTTATATCCACTGATAATTTCCCCTGTATTAAATGTCGTAACAGCAATACGCTGGTGGAGAGCGGGTGTTCTTTCTGTCTTTCTTTATTTCTTTTTTTCTCTCTTTCACCTTCCCTCCTGTTTTATTTTTTTTCTCTTAAGCTAGTGGACGAATCGATAACTTGTCTGCCTCCACAACAGGATTCTTAGGGTCAAAGGTTTGCTTTTTTCTATCGGAGATGAAATAAAAACTCGAACGTGAACACAACGCCGACTGCACTGGACAAGCGGCCATTATTATCCAGTCCTATAATTCTCTCCCCCGGCAGACTCCAGTAAGGGGAGAATGCCGTTATAGAAATACGAGTTTCGTTAGAAAATGAAACCGCGATAGAGCAGTGGTGAATAAATTGATCTACTCAGAACAAGATGTCAGATTTAGTTATACAGGCTAATCGGCCTAGGTTCACCCAGCCATAACGGTACCAGATATACCTTTCTTGGAAAGAAAGACGGCACATGAGTAACGATACTCACTAAAGTGATATATATATCACTATCACTCACTAAAGAATATATATATATTGGCGGGTTTTTATCTAATATATGTTGCGTGCCTACGGTTTTCTAAAGAATTGGAGAATGAAAGACACATACTTAGTGTGTGTAGTCGCCGCGAGGTGGTCAGGTCAGATGTTCAAATAATTTAAACCCTGAAATAAAAGAAAAAAAATCTCTGTTTTCTGTGATTTTAATTTCCGTTCTCCTGATTGGGACAGCGACAGGCATTTATCCATACAGCCCCTCGACCACTCCCGACCACCTCATCTCAAACTGCGTTGATGGTAAAGAAAAAACAATATGGGGAGTTAACACCTATTCTCCCTTTTTCTGCCATTTTTTTTCCGCCTTTTTTTTTTTAGATCAGTTTTGTGTTTTCTGACTTTGATTTCTTTGTTTAATTTTTGTTACCCACGATGAAGGCTTTTACGTGATTGTTTGTCTTGTCTTTCTTTTAGTTTATCCGCTACATACCGTTGTATGTTTATATTACATACTCTCTACAGTTCTACTCGCAGCACCACAAGGAATTGATTATTTGATACATTTGATGTTTTTGTTTATCTCCCTGTAAGATAGACTTGAAGTGGTTGTGTGGTTAGAGCGCCGACTACCTAGATCAGTAGGGTCTGGGTTCAAGTCCAAGTTCAAGTCCAAGAACTCAAATCCAAGGCGTTTCCTCGAACCGACAAGCTTCCCCAAGTTGATACTAGAGGCTTTTGTAGCAAGATGGCGTACTGGCGTGGTGCTGACCACATCACCAGATAATGTGTCATATAACAATATGGTCACCACTTTTCGCTATCCGCCTAGCCAGGAGTGGCAGGTATCTTTACTTACCTCACTGTAAGCTTGAAGGGTGGTAATGCTCTTTCTTTCTTTCTTTCTTTCTTTCTTTCTTTCTTTCTTTCTTTCTTTCTTTCTTTCTTTCTTCTTCCTTTCTTTTTGTTTGTTTGTTTGTTTGTTTGTTTTTCTTTCTTTCTTTCTTTCTTTCTTTCTTTCTTTTCTTCCTTTCTTTTTTTTTGTTTGTTTGTTTCTTTCTTTCTTTCTTTCTTTCTTTCTTTCTTTCTTTCTTCCTTCCTTCCTTCCTTCCTTCCTTCCTTCCTTCCTTCCTTCCTTCCTTCCTTCCTTCCTTCCTTCCTTCCTTCCTTCCTTCCTTCCTTCCTTCCTTCCTTCTCTCTTTCTTTCTTTCTTTCTTTCTTCTTTCTTTCTTTCAGTGTTAGCTACAGTTATCCTTGACATTACCTTTGCCGTTCTGAAGTTCGAACATAATTTACAAGAATAAAGAAGGATTTTAAATGTCTAATTTCTGCAGCTGTGAGATGCCAAGCTTTTCAATCATTTCCTCCGTGTAAAACAAGGTTTAGAGATAACTTCGCAGGTGGGAAATAAAGATAGAGTGCTACTTTTGCAGATGAGATGGCGTGTCACTGAAATAATCTTTCCGAAATGAACAACTAATTTTACAGAGCTGTTTGTCACTGATATTTTAGTTATTTATTCAATCTGGAAATGAAACCTTCATCTGATTCAACTATGGTACATTCAAGTTGAATAGAACAAGTTTTGATCTCATATTAATAATGAATGTTATAATTATAGAGAATTATATCATTCACAGCTCGTAATTTCAATTTTGTAAATGTATTAAATGATTACCCTCATAGGCGTTAATTTATAAAAGTATTGCACACAGATGTGCACTTACATATCATCATCATCATCAAGTACCATGCCTGCTGGCATAGGTGATCATGTCTCTCCACAACTTTCGATCTTGACAGTTATTTATCATTTCTGTTGTTGATTTTCTGCCAAGCTATTTTCTTAAGCTGTCTGGTATCTTTTTTTCTTGCATCCCTCTAACTATATTCCAGCTGTTCCCTTCTCATTACATGGCCTTAAAAATGATGTTTGCTTTTTTTCTAATATCGGATAGTAGTTCTCTTTTTGCTCTTTCCCTTTTCAGAACGTTTTCATTACTCTTCTTAGCTGTTCATGGTATTCTGAACATTCTTCATGTAAAACCTCATTTCTAGAGCCTCCAGTGATTTTCTTGTCTGTTGTCCTATTGTCCATGATTCACATTCATAGGTTAAGACTGGCTCTACATAACATTTAAGACCTATTTTTTTGTTTCTATTGTCAAAATTGGATTTCACAGTATCATCCTCATTACTTACATATCATCATAAAAAAATAAATACTAAAATATTAATGTGTGTGTGTGCGTGCGTGTGTGCGTGCGTGCGTGCGTGCGTGTGTGTGTGTGTGTGTGTGTGTGTGCAAACTAGAAAACATCGCTACAAAATAACAATACTATGATCGAGATGAATGTGATTAAACCCCATGCTTAAAGTAAAGTAAAGTAAAGTAAAGAGCCCCTGTCACGCCAAGTGGCGTATAGGGAATATGGAGTTTGTGACCATAAATCTTACAGACCTTCAGCACATGATTTTTAGGGTTATGTGGTCGGTAATACCCCCGTGCTGCTTTACTTTCCCAGAAAAAATCCGGTACCCATTTAAGGCTACGTGAACTCGGAAGCCGTCGATTGGGATCGAAACCTACATCTTGTTCAGTTCACTAACTACTGAGCTATCGCGGCTCCCAGACCCGCAGCTTGCTGACCCAAAAGTGCTGCCACAGGTCTAGGGTTACAACTAATTAACCGCTTTGAGTTTTAAACAGGCAGCCGCAAAACAACAATATCAAAATATAATTCTAAATAATGTATTCATAAGTTTGCTAAAGTTATAAGTTAAAGGTTTGGTTTAGAGATAGTTTAGTTTAGTTTGTTTTAGTGGAAAGATCATTTTCATTTCACAACAGATAACTCCCTTGTGTTCAGATTCTCTTCTCAGCAGGTTCCCAAGTAGGAAGCACGCCCACCATCCACTAACGAAAACATTGAAAATAGCTTCAAATCAGAAGCACTAACTTCGTAGCACCTTTTTCCCTACAACCTCCTTTATAGAAAGTGTAACTATATTTTAAATAAATGACGTTAAATATAATGTAGTAGACATACAGCTAATTTCCAATATTAGGAAGAAACAATCATCATTTTTTAACTAGGCAATGAAGAGAACTGCTGAAATATATTTTGACATATAGGGAAAATTGAGGGACAATGAGATAGAGGGAAGCAAATAGCAAAGATACCAGACAGCTTAAGAGAATGGTTTGGCAGAAGGTCAGCATATGGCCCTTTTCGTCTTGTCAGACGGTCTAGTGGAGGTTATTGTGTATTTTTTTTGTTGAGGTTTTGTTTTTGTCAAGCAGCTTCTCTCGTGGCTAATTCTACCAATGTTTGTCAAAAACACACAGCCACAGAATGAAAAAGTTAGGCCCACTGATCCACAGGGTTTTCCATCCTTTTTTATGAGTCTTTTCTCTTCTAAGTTTTGCACTAGCACAGTCTCAAATGATGTTATACCATTCCTTATACATGCTCTTCATGATGTGCGATCACTTGCCAGATGTTCCTAGTTAAATTCACAGATGGAGAAATCATTCAGAGATGATTTACAGATATCTCTACATCGTAGGTTAGGTCTGTCGATTTATCCTTTTCCATGTGTTAGTTCGCCATATAGTATTTGCTTGGGGATGCGCTTTTCTTCCATTTGCTGGACGTGCCCCAGCCAAGGTCAACAAAAGAAATGATAAATAACTGTCGAGATCGAAAGGTGTGGAGAAACACGATAACCCACGCCAGCAAGCATGGTACTTGATGATGATGAAAAAAAACACACCACGAAATAGGACTCTCTTCAGGCTTTAGCACATGGGGTATATGACGTTAATTTTTCATTGACAAAGGCGCATTTCTTTGGTGATGTGGTCGCCACACGCTAGGTAGACAAAACTTTCTCATAAAATCCGATGCCCATTTAAGTCTGGGTGAATCTAGGAGCTGTCGATCGATTGAGTTTGAACCCAACCTCATATATTCAGTAGTCCAGCTACCATAATACATATACATACTACATATTGAGAGCTACCATAACTGCATAGACGTACTACATATTGAGAGCTACCATAACTCCACAGACTTACTACATATTGAGAGCTACCATAACTCCATATACATACTACATATTGAGAGCTACCATAACTCCATAGACGTGCTACATTTTGAGAGCTACCATAACTCCATAGACTTACAACATATTGAGAGTTACCATAACTCCATATACTTACTACATATTGAGAGCAACCATGACTCCATATACTTACTACATAATGAGAGCTACCATAACTCCATATACTTACTACATATTGAGAGCTACCATAACTCCATAGACTTACTACATATTGAGAGCTACCATAACTCCATACACTTAATACATATTGAGAGCTACCATAACTCCATATACTTACTACATATTGAGAGCTACCATAACTCCATATACTTACTACATATTGAGAGCTACCATAACTCCATAGCCTTACTACATATTGAGAGCTACCATAACTCCATATACTTACTACATATTGAGAGCTACCATAACTCCATATACTTACTACACATTGAGAGCTACCATAACTCCATATACTTACTACATATTGAGAGCTACCATAACTGCATATACTTACTACATATTGAGAGCTACCATAACTTCATATACTTACTACACATTGAGAGCTACCATAACTGCATATACTTACTACATATTGAGAGCTACCATAACTCCATAGACTTACTACATATTGAGAGCTACCATAACTCCATAGACTTACTACATATTGAGAGCTACCTAACTCCATTTCTATCTATCTATCTATTGACCTTTCGAGCCGTAACCGGCCCATAGGGCGTAGACCAAGATACACCTTCTCCTATATGAATTTTTGTTCTAGCAGTTTTCTTTTAAAGATATTTTATCAAATCTCGCCATCTGTCTCTGTTCTGTGCAAGCAGTTCTATCTCATTGAGGGAGCCGATTCCTGCTGCTCTTGCCTCTCTCATCAATGTTCTTCTCAGTGTCTCCCTGGGTCTTCCTCTTTTTCTTTTACCTGTTGTTTCCCATATGAGGGCTTGCTTTGCTATTCGATTATTATCTCTTCTCATCACATGTCCAACGTATGACCATCGTCTTTTCTTTATTACTGAAGATATTAGTGGTTGATTGGCGATTTCTCTAATTTCCTCGTTTGTTTTGAATTCGTTCCATTCTATACCAAGTATTTTCCTTAGACATTTATTTTCGAATGCGTTCAACTTTGTTTCTATATCTCTTGTTGTTTTCCAGCTTTCACACGCATACGTAAGGGTTGATAGTACATTTGATTTGAATAGCCTAAGTTTTGTGTTTGTGCTAATGAGTTTTGATTTCCACAACTTTTCAAGGCTTCTGAAAGACATTGCTGCTTTAGCCAGTCTGATTCTAATTTCTTTGCTCGTATCCCCTTCTCGATCAATGTGACTTCCAAGATAGATGAAGTGATCGATCTCTTCTACTGGTTTGTTTTCCATGTATATTTTGTCACTTGTTGGAATTAAACTTTTCATGACTTTAGTCTTTTCATGATTGACCTCAAGCCCAATTTTGCTGGCTATTGATGATAGTTCATTTGTGTTTTCCTGCATCGTTTTTATCTGATTGCTGATGAGAACTATGTCATCAGCAAAGTCCAGGTCCTCCAAATGGTCTCCTTGTATCCATTCGATGCCTTTATTACCAGTGCAGCATTTCTTCATTATGAAGTCCATAACAATTCCAAATAACAAGGGCGATAAAATACATCCTTGTTTAACCCCAGTTTCTATTGGGAAACATTCGCTCAGTCCTTCCTCTGTTCGAACTGCACATGTGTAACCATCATACATGTCTTTGATAATATTTATGATTTTTGATGGTAAGCCATATTGCTTCAGAATTTTCCACAAAGAATCTCTATGAATACTATCAAATGCTTTTTTGAAGTCGATGAAGTTAAGTACAAAAGGTTTTTGCTTTTCAATGTGTTCCTCCAATATAAGTCGTAGAGTGAAAATGTGGTCAAGACAGCTTCTCCCTTTTCTAAACCCAGCCTGTTCTTCACGCATTACTGTATCTATTGAATCCTTTATTCTATTTAGGATGATTTTACAGAATAATTTTGAGGCAACTGACAAAAGTGTCACGCCTCTCCAATTGTTACAATCTCTAAGATTGCCCTTTTTTGGGATCTTAACAATGATTCCTTTTTTTCCATTTATGAGGCGTCTTCTCTGTTTTCCAAATGATGTTGAACATTTTTTCTATCTATTGACCTTTCGAGCCGTAACCGGCCCATAGGGCGTAGACCAAGATACACCTTCTCCTATATGAATTTTTGTTCTAGCAGTTTTCTTTTAAAGATATTTTATCAAATCTCGCCATCTGTCTCTGTTCTGTGCAAGCAGTTCTATCTCATTGAGGGAGCCGATTCCTGCTGCTCTTGCCTCTCTCATCAATGTTCTTCTCAGTGTCTCCCTGGGTCTTCCTCTTTTTCTTTTACCTGTTGTTTCCCATATGAGGGCTTGCTTTGCTATTCGATTATTATCTCTTCTCATCACATGTCCAACGTATGACCATCGTCTTTTCTTTATTACTGAAGATATTAGTGGTTGATTGGCGATTTCTCTAATTTCCTCGTTTGTTTTGAATTCGTTCCATTCAACATTTTTTGGAGATGTATTAAATTATGGCTATCAATTGCCTTGAGGATCTCAGCTGTTAACTTATCCTCTCCAGCAGCCTTGTTATTGGTCATTAGCTTTAAGGTGGTTTCTATTTCACTCAAGGTGAAGTCATCTAAATTTACATCTAATTCTGCTGCTGGTGTTTCAGCTTCAAAATCTATTAAACTGTGAGGTAGTGGACGGTTAAGAATTTCTTTGAAGTGTTCCGCCCAACGGGCTTTTTATGTCTGCGCTTGTTGTTAGCATTAATCCAGATTTGTCTAGAATTGGTGTTCCACTGGATGTATAGGTGTTTGTCAGCATCTTTTGTACAGTATAAAGAGTTCTGCTGTCTCCTGTAATTGCAGCTGTCTCTGCTTTCTCTGCCAAGTTGTCTATATAAGCTCTTGTATCTCTTCTTGCCGAACTTTTCACTTTGTTGTCTAATTCTTTGTATGTTGCTTTTGCCAGAACCTTTCCAAGATCTGTCTTTACATTAGTCATGGCTCTCTTCGCTTCTCTTCTTTCTTTGATGTATTTCCATGTGGTGTCTGAGATCCAAGCTCGTTTTTCCATTTTCTTCAGTCCAGCACTTGCTTCTGCTGCTGTCATTAGTATTTTGCTCTGTGAGTCCCACATTTCATTGATATCTAAGTCTATTTCACCAAGTGCTGAATAACAATTACTTAGCTCTATGTTAAACTTTTCCTTTATTGCTTCATCTTTCAGTTTATGACTATCAATTTTATGTGTAATTGACCTCTTCTGTTGGTTTCTAAATTTTAATCTTATTTTC
Organism: Megaustenia siamemsis; assembly: GCA_032433765.1. Lineage (NCBI taxonomy): Eukaryota > Metazoa > Mollusca > Gastropoda > Stylommatophora > Ariophantidae > Megaustenia > Megaustenia siamemsis. The sequence goes on along the minus strand of JAVIAB010000088.1, from coordinate 34,972,982 downwards.
CCAATGCACAGGTTGTGGTCACTATTAACATCAGCACCTCTGTATGCTCTTACATCTATTAATGATGATCTGAATTGTTGTTTAATACATAGGTGGTCAATTTGATTTGATGTTCTATCATCAGGAGATATCCATGTTGTTTTGTGGATATTTTTATGTGGAAATAATGTCCCACCTATAACTAAATTTTCTATTAAACATAATTCTATTAATCTTTCTCCATTCTGACTTGTTGTATTACAGCCTTCTCTCCCCATCACATGTTCCACTCCTGCGTTATCTTGTCCTACTTTGGCGTTGAAGTCTCCCATTACAATTAAAAGATCGTGTTTTGGTATTTTGTTTATAAGTTGTTGCAGTTGGTTATAAAAATCATCCTTAACTTCATCATCAGCTTCGTTAGTAGGCGCATAACATTGAATAATTGAAAGTCTTCCATGTTTTGTTTTGTATCGTGTTCGTATCAGACGGCTATTTACCGGTTCCCATTCTAATAAACTTCTTGCAGCTTTGTCTGTCATCATTATGCCTACTCCTTCACGGTGTTTTCCATCTTCCCTTCCAGAAAAAACTACTATTTTATTATCAATAGATCTCCTACCTGTTCCAGGCCAGCGCATTTCGCTTAATCCTAAAATATCTAGATCGTATCTGTCCATCTCGCTCGCGACCTGTGCATGTTTCGTCGGAGCGGCCATTGTTCGCACATTCCAGAATCCTATTTTTGTTGTTGTTTTAGGGCCGAAAAAATTATCACTACTATCTACTGCTAATTTACACATTCTGTATCAGGTCTACGTTTCATTAACAACATCGTTTTTACGATAGCGGCTTGTTAAACCTCTGATCAACGGTTCTATACCAAGCCGGAGAAAAATAATTCCTCCATTTTGGAAACAACCGGCAATACTGCATATTGAAAGCTACCTAACTCCATATACTTACTACATATTGAGAACTACCATAACTCCATAGACTTACTACATATTGAGAGCTACCATAACTCCATAGACTTACTACATATTGAGAGCTATCATAACTCCTACTACTTACTACATATTGAGAGCTTCCATAACTCCATATATTTACAACATATTGAGAGCTACCATAACTCCATTGGCTTACTACATATTGACCCCAAAATGCTGAAATAGTTTTGGTACTACAACTAAAATACGAATTTGTGATTGAAAAGTGAACAAGCAGCTGTGATTTTGCATACTTTAAAATATTCATTCTTTGAATGTTTTAACACCTATAGGTCTGACTAGAATGCGCGAAAGTGGTTCTTTAAATTAACAGTAAGTAACGTTATCTTTTACAAAGCATAACAGATCTATGGGACATTAATTATGCATGGGTGGACTATGTTTTCACATATTCTGTCTAATCTTCAGGTTTAATTACGAAATTACTTGCCCCAAACTCCACCCAACTCCTCAGTAATGTGGACGTTATTATTTGTGTTGCTAACGATCAACGTGAAGCTCGTACGTAAACACCGAAGGGCGAACGAGGGCTAGTTTGTTCTAGTTAAAGCACACTTTGAGATAATTCCGTGTTTGTGCAGCTTCGTTTGTGTTGTTCGTGCGGAAAAAATGAAGGCTCTGGAGCAGATCATATTGCAATTAGAAGCGTAGTTTCTGTTGCTGCTGCCTCTGTGCCTGTTTCAACTGCTGGGTTTCAAACATGTTTTCATGCACATCTCGTGCTATACGTACAACATATTCCTTCCCTCTTTTCACTTTTTTATTTATTTTCTTCTTCATCTAATTTTCCTCGTTAACTGAAAAAAAAAACGTATTAAATACTTTTTTAAAAGTTAAACTCCACCCATCAATAAGGAAAAAAGTATATAAGCCAACTTGTTATTATTTATCCATGGGTTATCACCCGTGTTGGTATGGAGATCTTGATCTGAGCTGGAAATTGCCCAGTGCGGTCGTGCGAACGATTTGTATGCGGTCGAGAGCAACAATGGTTGTTCTGTAAACATGAGTAAGAACAAATACAAAGAAATAAAGCAGATGAGAGGACAAGGAATATTTAGTCTTCTTGGTAACGAGAAATGCAAAATAAAAGAAGCATTAATTAAATTTGCGCTATGGAAACAAAAGAAAATATCAACATTATGTACTATATTGATCTAAGTGATCACTACATTATTTAAAATGATATTGAGTAAAATCAATGTTCTAACTTGTGCAATAGGTGTGCTGCCCTGTAGTCTTTATTCTCAATCCTCCATTCCCCTCTCCTGCATGAATTCCTCACCATCATCATGTGGCAACAGGTTGACGTGGGCATTTATGTCCCTTTATTAATTGTGTTATATTAACTGTGTTGTTGACTGTTTACTTTGCTATGCCATCAAGCTGTCTAGTATATTTCCCTCTTTGTCATGCGCAATCTCTCTTTTCTTATATTTTGCCAATTGCAACAAAGTATTCCAACTTTTCTCTTCTCATGTGCCCGAAAAATGTCGATTACTTTTTTTTTTTTTTTACGTTTTTTTAAGAGATCCATTTTTGTGTTGGCCTCGTTGAGAATTTCCTGCCAAGAAACAGCCAAATATCGCAATATCTGCATACGTCCTTTTGCTTGAGATATTAAAGACGATGTTATGTATCCACCAATGTTGTAAAAGAGTAAAATAATGCATTATCTGAACTAGACGAGAACACTTTGAAGGTGATGGGGCACTGTGTTTTCCTCACTGTCTTTACCTTCCCAAATTCAGGGAACCGGATGTTCATTTCTTTCTCAATCAGGTCAACTAGATTACCTACCCCTTTCACCTTTTCTTATTAAAATCTTTAGAGACCGATTTGTTAAAAATTGGTAACTTGAACAGATTATCGCGTGGCACGTCAGCTCATCCAATATATCTTCTTTTAATATTGCCATTTGTTTAATGCGTTATATGTGCAATGATGATGACCCGCTAATAACTCAATAACTAAATTCCACCTCTATGGAAATTTGTAAATATAGAACTCCCCACAAAATCTATTTTCTATTTTACATGAGACATTCACATACGAATGCCTCACACTTTTACATAAAGCAAACACTATATTGATCATACAGAAGACATACCAGCACAAAACGTATGCCTGCACATGTCGTTCTTCTTCACGCATATTTCTCTCTTTGTTGGCACAACCCATTTATTTGTGACGCCCTTTCCTTATATTTTAACGTGCACTACCTTAATTCTGATAATCACCTGTTACTCAGTTCTCTGTTAATGATGCTTTAGTTGAATTGTTCATTTTTGTCTCTCAGGGAGGATAAAATACGCATAGTTCATCTACTATATATTAAAAGCAAATAGAAAAAGCTGTATCTCAAAATGTAACAATTTCTGTGGTTAAAACAATGAATATTTGAATGATTATTATTGAATTTGTTAATATTAAACTCTCAAATACGCCAATCTTTGATCATTTTGTTACGAGCATTAATTACTAAAATATAATTCATAAATTAAATATTGACTTTAACTATAATTTTATACTTTGTGTTTGGTGTCAATCATTGGGACCACTTAATAAAATATCAATTATAAGCACGTCTGCATTATAATAGGTTCAAAATATCCTTATTCAACAACCAGGAGTCCACGTCACTCTTTCGGAGGAAAGAGATGGGAGTTAAGATGGGCATAACCAGAAACAAGAAACTTAGTGGCCGTGTAAGAAGACTTATCAACCAACACAGAACTGGAGTCGTCAGTCGCTGGACCCTGCGGGACTTGCTGAAAAGGGGATCTGAGCACCTATGGACATGTTCGGGGTGCAATGATGATGACCCGCTAATAACTCAATACATCAATCCTTATCCATAGATATTAAAGAAAGTCCAAGATTAGAACTAAAATGCCAATTTGAGGTAAAAAAGAAGAAACTACGGTGTATTAGCACTCCTTGCTTATATTAACGATTCCTTATTTCCTCCCAAAACTCTATACTTCTTCTTCGCATCCTTAATCATAACACCCGTATCAGTTTTACAGCTTCCTTTTCTTCAATTCTCCACTACAATATACAACACACAAAATCTATTTCTTTTTCATACCACCGATTATTTTTCTAATTGGCACTTTTATTTTATAAAAAATAACTTTCTTCCTTTTTTTTACATCAGTTCTTTATTCTCTCCCCCCCCCCCCAAAAAAAAAAAAAAAAAAAAAAATTGTTTAAACTTAATATTTCCTGTTTTGATAACATCACTCTTTCAGTTTAAAATAAATCTCTTCCTTTGTATACCGTAAAGTACATTCACGTTTTGTTACTCGTTTGGGGAATATTGTGTTGGAGGAAATATGGTGTTAGTGAGGGAATATGGTATTAGTGAGGGAGTTAGTGAGGTAATATGGTATTAGTGAGGGAGTTAGTGAGGGAATATGGTATTAGTGAGGGAATATGGTGTTAGTGAGGGAATATGGTGTTAGTGAGGGAATATGGTATTAGTGAGGGAGTTAGTGAGGGAATATGGTATTAGTGAGGGAGTTAGTGAGGGAATATGGTATTAGTGAGTGAGTTAGTGAGGGAATATGGTGTTAGTGAGGGAATATGGTGTTATTGAGGGAGTTAGTGATTGAATATGGTGTTAGTGAGGGTGTTAGTGAGGGAATATGGTGTTAGTGAGGGTGTTAGTGAGGGAATATGGTGTTAGTGAGGTAATATGGTGTTATTGAGGGAGTTAGTGAAGGAATAGGTGTTAGTGAGGGAGTTAGTGATTGAATATGGTGTTAGGAGGGTGTTAGTGAGGGAATATGGTGTTAGTGAGGGTGTCAGTGAGGGAATATGGTGTTAGTGAGGTAATATGGTGTTATTGAGGGAGTTAGTGAGGGAATATGGTGTTAGTGAGGAAGTTAGTGAGGGATTATGGTGTTAGTGTGGGAGTTAGTAAGGGAATATGGTGTTAGTGAGGGATTTAGTGATGGAATATTGTGTTAGTGAAGGAATAGGTGTTAGTGAGGGAGTTAGTGATTGAGTATGGTGTTAGTGAGGGAGTTAGTGATTGAATATGGTGTTAGTGAGGGTGTTAGTGAGGGAGTTAGTGATTGAGTATGGTGTTAGTGAGGGTGTTAGTGAGGGAGTTAGTGATTGAATATGGTGTTAGTGAGGGTGTTAGTGAGGGAATATGGTGTTAGTGAGGGTGTTAGTGAGGGAATATGGTGCTAGTGAGGGAATATGGTGTTAGTGAGGGAGTTAGTGAGGGATTATGGTGTTAGTGTGGGAGTTAGTAAGGGAATATGGTGTTAGTGACTATATTTTCCCACAAACGCGGCAAATGTTTGGGTGATGTGGTCGGTACCACTTCAGGCCACCTTTACGTCCATGAAAAAAACCACTTGTACTCATTTTTAGAGGCTTGATGAACCCCGTAGAGCTAGAGGTGAGAAAACATTTCCGCCATATGGGAACCGAGCAATTTTTGTATCTATCGTTTGTCAGAATTCCTTTCTTCATAACAATTTCTTCTTTCCTTTCTTAAACCTAACCTAACCTACGTACCCTAGTCACGTCAAGTGGCGTATTGGGAATATGGTGTTAGTGACCATAAATTTTACAGGCCTTCGGCACATGATTTTTGGGGTAATGTGGTCGTTATTACGCCCATGCCGCTTTACTTTCCCAGAAAAAAAATACGGTACCCATTAAAGGCTGGGTGAACCGGAGCCCGTCGGTTGGGATCGAACCCTACCTCTTTTCCTTTGTAGTCCAGTTCACTAACCACTGAGCTATCGCGGCTCCCTCCTTTCTTAAGCACTACTCCTTTATTATAACACACTCCATTTTCAGCGTCTCTTTCTCTCTATTAATCATAATTTTACATTTTTAAAATCATGTCTTGCTGTCTTTTCAGTACTCATTGATTTTTTGTTTTTTTTTGTAGCCATTTTCTTAGTTTTACGACTAAATTTATTTGTATCAGCGCTCAAACTGTTTGTTTTGTTGCTCAAATGGTTTGTCTTGGCGCTGAAATTGCTTGTTTTAGAATTCAGATTTGTAAAATATCTTTAGCACCTATTTTAACATTTAATATATGTGTTTTATGACTAAAAGTATTTGTTGTAGGACTATACGTATTTGTTTTATGACTAAAAGTATTTGTTGTAGGACTATGCGTATTTGTTTTATGACTAAAAGTATTTGTTGTAGGACTATACGTATTTGTTTTATGACTAAAAGTATTTGTTGTAGGACTATACGTATTTGTTTTAGCACTAAACTGCTTTGTGTTAGCAATATATTTCTTTGTTTTATTATATAAATTCTTATTCACATTAATGTTGTGTTTTATTTCTAACATTCCTTTTTAGTTGCATTTCTCATATTAATTTTTAGTTTTATTACTCAAATTCATTTTTAGTTTCATTTCTCAAATTCATTTTTAATTTTATTTCTCAAATTTATTGTTAGTTCTATTTCTCAAATTAGTTTTTGGTTCTATTTCTCAAATTCATTTTGTTTGCTCTATTTCTCAAATTAGTTTTTGTTCTATTTCTCAAATTCATTTTGTTTGCTCTATTTCTCAAATTAGTTTTTGGTTCTATTTATCAAATTCATTTTGTTTGCTCTATTTCTCAAATTAGTTTTTGGTTCTATTTCTCAAATTCATTTTGTTTGCTCTATTTCTCAAATTAGTTTTTGGTTCTATTTCTCAAATTCATTTTGTTTGCTCTATTTCTCAAATTAGTTTTTGGTTCTATTTCTCAAATTCATTTTTAGTTTTATTTTTCAAATTATTTTGTTTTGTTTTATTACTCAAATTTTTTTTTCAGTTTTTTTTAATACTCAAAGTGTTGTGTATAATTAACATGCCTGATTATAGCACCGAAGTTCATTATTGTTGCATTCCCGTTTTCTTGTTTACCATACACATGTTTAATGTTAGCACTGACCTTCATTGCTCCAGCATTCATTTCCTTAATTTTAGCTCTCAAATTCATGATTTAATACTCAAATTCATGATTTAATACTCAAATTCATGATTTAATACTCAAATTCCAAATTCTAGCATTTCTACTTGAGGAATAGCAATTATTATTATTTTTTTTTTGGTTTGCAATGCTAAAAAATGTTTAAGAAACAGAAAGCAAACATCCAATCATCAAAATGTATCTCATTCAATGAATAAAACGAAAGAAGAAGTCTGTAATCAGCGGTATTGATATTTGTTCTTCAATGGATTTCTTAGGGACAATTCATTTTGTCCCTCCCACACTTTCCGGGACGTTTCTTACAAATGTCTAACCGAGGACAGAGAGAGAGATAATAGAAAGTGAGAGAGAGAGAGAGGTGGGTAATGTCTCTCTAGCAGAAATACTTAAAGACTTGTATACTTTGATTTAACTAGTCAGGAGTAAAGCCCCCCGCTGGTGGGGCTCCAGGATGTTTTCAGAGTACCCCTACTGTTAACCCTGTCAAGATAAACACACCAGTTTTGATAAGAGGAAAAAATAAATTATGACACATCTTTAAATTTAATGTCGTTCATGTTAGTTTTGTCAATTAGTTATTTAAGATATCTCGCGTTCTTTTTTCGTTCCTTATTTCGTGGCTTCCCTTTGGGTTGTACATGTACGCAAAGTTGGTATAACTATGTCAAGGTAATTCTGTACAATTACATTTTTTTGCAGAGATAAAGATTGTAAAGGCGAGATTGGCAGTAGCTTGTCGATTACTGAACAGCCAGCACGTTGTCGGATTGTAGGTGCGCGTTTTTTTTTTCTCTCTGTTGCGTATTAATGTTCTTAATTCTAATCATCAAGTTCTTCATTCCAATCATCAGGTTCTGAATTCCAATCAACAAGTTCTTAATTTCAATCAACAAGTTCTTAATTTCAATCAACAAGTTCTTAATTCCAATCAACAAGTTCTTAATTTCAATCAACAAGTTCTTAATTCCAGTCATCAAGCTCTTAATTCCAATCATCAAGTTCATAATTCCAGTCAACAAGTTCTAATTCCAATCAACAAGTTCGTAATTCCAATCATCAAATTCTTAATTCCAATCATCAAGTTCTTAATTCCAATCATCGAATTCTTAATTCCAATCATCAAGTTCTTAATTCCAATCATCAAATTCTTAATTTCAATCAACAAGGTAACTGATGTTACAGTGGACTCACAGCTGCCTGTTACTGATACTTCAGTTGATTTACTTGTTTGTCTATTTTCAGAAAAATAATTGCGCACGCTGCTGCTATTATACATTTCATCATCATCAAGTACTATGCCTGCTGGTGCAGGTGATCATGTCTCTCCACAACTTTCGATCTCGACAGTTATTTATTATTTCTGTTGTTGACCTTCTCCCAAGCCATTCTCTTAAGCTGTCTGGTATCTTTTCTCTTTGCTTCCCTCTATCTCTTCGTCCCTCGAATTTTCCAGTTGTTAACAATATATTCCAGCTGTTCTCTTCTCATTACATGGCCAAAAATGATGATTGTTTCTTCCTAATATTGGAAATTAACTCTCTTTTTGCTTTGGCCTCGTTCAGAAAGTTTTCATTCCTCTTCTTAGCTGTACTTGGTATTCTCAACATTCTTCTGTAAAACATTTATACAGCCTCCAGTGATTGTCTTGTCAGTTGTCCTATTGTCCATGATTCACATCCATATGTTAAAACTTGTTCTACATAACATTTAAGAACTCTTTTTTCTTTTTTTTCTATTGTCAAAAATAGCATGGACAGCTGAGAAGAGTAATGAAAATGTTCTGAAAGAGGTCAAAGCAAAAAGAGAGCTAATTTCCAATATTAGGAAGAAACAATCATAATTTTTTGAAAATTTGAGGGACGAAGAGATAGAGGGAAGCAAAGAGAAAAAATAACAGACAGCTTAAGAGAATGGCTTGGCAGAGGTCAACAACAGAAATGATAAATAACTGCCGAGATCGAAAGTTGTGGAGAAACATGATCACCTTCACCAGTAGGCCCGGTACTTGATGATGATGATTGTCAAAAATTGATTGCATAGTATCTTTCTTATTTTTTGGAAAGCTGCTTTTGCCTGAGCCATTCTGCATTTCACCTCTGTTGTACATTTAAGCCCCCCAAAAAATGCTGAATGTTAATTTAACATTAACACACTTTTGTGGCTGAGAATTGAATATTGTAATCATCCCTCCCCCTTTCCTCTAACTCATCATATTTCTCAATCTTCAAATTGTAATCATTATTGTACTAAAACTAGCATTTCTATATAAAATGCACTTTAGCTAAATTATTGCTAAAGAAAGGTAAAGGTAAAGTACGACACTCGAATCGGCGTCTTAGCACGCGCGAATTCACCAATATGTGCTCGTCCGCCTATCCAGAAGCGTTCGGAGACTTCTGGGTAGTATCGCTTGAAACATCGAAACTCACGATGCTAGGCGGCATTCCTCACCTTCTCTGAGTACTACCCTGGTACCCGTTTCTGCCAGAAGCTGGATCGACCACGGGGGTAATTTTTTGTTCTTACCATGAGTACAACTCACACTGCTTCCAGCAGGAATCGAACACAGATTGTTCGAACGTCGGTAGCCCTGTCAGAGATATGGCTAAATTCTGTGGGATATCTCAAATTGACATTGTTTCCATAAATTATCAATTTAAAGAAATAATGAAAGGTATCAGGCTCAGTATATCTAAGATCAAAAAAGGTGCACCGTTTTGAAGATTATAGCTCAAATGTCAACTTTAAAAATTAAAATAAGTAGCTGTTGATTTGGTATGTTCATCTTGGAGTTAATTCAAAATCTTTGGAGCATAGCACCAGCACGGGACCATTGCACCACACTATAATTTCTGACAGTAAATATATAGCACAACATGATGTGAATCAGTTTAACTTCATAGCAAACATATAATGATGCATTTATGTGAAGTATTTATACATCACGGTAAACTTATAATGCTATTATAATAGGTGTTATGATTCGTGATAATTGATTTAGAAGACCATAAAATAAATGTTAATGGTGGTCACAGAACTATTAATAACTTTCGGTTTGCTGGTGACGTAGATGGTTTAGCAGGAAGTTCAGACTACAACAACCCTTAGAGGCAAACTATCTATTTGGAAAAATAAAACAATTACTCTTAGTCCTAAAATCAGACCGATGCAAACCATTATTATAATATTTTTTTTCTATACGCTTGCGAAACATGGACACTTACAGCAGAGCTACAGAAGAAAGGAAACGATATTGAGATGAGATTTTATCGTAATGTGTTTGGCATCTCTAATTTAGATTGCATGACGAATACAAACAAGTTTACACAAGTATTAAACAGTCAATCGAAGTACATGATTGTTTCGTTTGCATTCACTCGATGACTATGTTATCACACCTCTTCGTCATCCGCACTTAAAAGGGCGTTAAGTGGACGTATCTGCGTTTTGTTGTTGCTTGAAGTATAACTGTGATATTTGCAACTTTCGGCCCAACGTCGTGTTCAGCACAATATTTTTTAGTTCCACGCTGTCATTCCTCTTCGATCCCTACTCGCTTGGCTAGACTAGACAGGTTAGTCTGTTTCTGGAGGCACCACGGAGAGATGGAGCGGGGTCTGGATATCTCTGGTGCACCGATCCTGGAGCCAGGTCAGCCATCAGCTGTGGGTCGCCAAGAACTTCCAGTTCCGCTGGTGTGAGGCGCCTTTGCCTGAAGTACGTGTTGGTCTGTTGACTATTTTGAAGAAGCACAAAATGAAATGCTTTGGCCACAAACCTCGATCGCATGTCCTTGCTAAGACATTTTGTGGAATGAGATAATGAAAGGAGGAAGAATGAGGGGTAAACAAGAGAAACAGATGGGAAGGTAATATTAAAGAATGGACATGACGCAATTTCGCAGCTCCAAGGGAATGACAATAGATTGAAATAAATGAAGTTTGGCCGTAGTGCCCCAACAATCACCAGTGCTACGAGATGTAGAAGGAGAAGAATACACCGCTTTTTGTATTAAGCAGATAAACATCACATCAAAAACAGGAGGAGCTTTCATTGCACTGGGAAACATATGGAGATCCAAAGAAATTAGGTTAAATACAAAAATAAAATGTTCATCTCAAATGTTATGTCGGTCCTATTATATGGCTGTGAAACATGGAGAACAACAAAATTGACAAGCACGAAGATACAGACTTTCATTAATGGATGCTTACGCAGAATAAAAGGATGGAAATGGCAGGACAAAATCATTAACATAGAATTATGGAAATTTACCAGTCAAATAACAGTGGATAAAGAGATACAGCGAAGACGATAGCGCTGGATAGGACAAACACTACGGAAGCCAACTGAGAGTATTACACAACAGGTCCTTTTTTGGAATCCCATAGGGAAAAAAAAAAAGAGGAAGACCAATGAATTCTGGAGAAGACAGATAGAAGCAGAGATGAAGATGATGGGGAAGACATGGAATGATCTTAAAACTATATGAAGTAGTTAAAACTTACAGTCAACATAACGATGTAACTATGTGAAGTAGTTAAACCTTAAAATAAACATAACACTGTAACTGTGTGAAGAAGTTAAACTTTACAGTAAACATAACGATGTAACTATGTGAATTAGTTAAACCTCACAGTCAACATAACGCTGTAACTATGTGAAGTAGATAAACCTCATAGTCAACATAACGCTGTAATTATGTGAAGTAGATAAACCTCACAGTCAACAAAACGCTGTAACTATGTGAAGTAGATAAACCTCACAGTCAACATAACGCTGTAACTATGTGAAGTAGATAAACCTCACAGTCAACATAACGCTGTAACTATGTGAAGTAGATAAACCTCACAGTCAACATAACGCTGTAACTATGTGAAGTAGTAAAACCTCACTGTCAAAGTATAGCGTCGTCATTGTGTGAAGTAACTAGACAGACAGAATAATGTGTTCACACATCTAAGTGGGTGGTTATACGTTCTCTCCCACCCTCCCAGCATTGAAACCTTCAACTAAATCGGCATAATAGATTACATATTTGTGCATACAGTGTTGACAGGTACATGTCTTTCGAGAAGCCATTTTATATCTATGGGACGAGAAGACAGGCATCATCTAAATCTCAACTCCTAAGCTTGTTCTAGCTGTTTACTCTTTCCTATATAATATTCATTTTTGACAATAGAAACATGAAAGGAGTTCTTAAATGGTATGTAGAGGCAGTCTTAACATATAGATGTGAATCATGGAGAAGAGAACAACAGACAAAAAAATCACTGGAATCTGTAGAAATGTGGTTTGACAGAAAAACGTTGAGAATACCTTGGACAGCTCATCATCATCATCATCGAGTGCCGTCTCCGCAACGAAGGTTGGCTACCATGGAGCGCCATTCTGTTCTGTCTCCTGCTTTGATGGTGCAGGTTGTCATAGGCCGATTTGTCCATCTTTTGATGTTACTTGTCCATGTTAGTCTTGGTCTGCCTCTGCCTCTTTTACCTTGTATTTTCCCCTCCAGGATTACTTTTAGTAGGCTGTTGTGTCTTTTAACATGCTCCAGAAATCGCAATTGTCTTGTTTGAATTCTGTTTAGTAGTTCTCTTTTCATTTGTAGTTGTTTAAAGACCTCATCGTTTGTTTTCTTTTCCTTCCATCCAATTCTACCTATTCTTCTATATATCCACATTTCAAAGTGCTTCAATTCTCTGTTCTGTTTTCTTGTCTAATGTCTAAAAAGAGATAGAGGGAAGCAAAGCGAAAAAATAACAGACAGCTTAAGAGAATGGCTTGGCAAAGGGTCAACAACAGAAATGATAAATAGCTGCCGAGATCGAAAGTTGTGGAGAGACATGATCACCTACGCCAGTAGGCCCGGTACTTGATGATGATGATGAAGTAATTAATTAATTAACTGCGAAATCCGTTGAAAAAAAAATATAATTATTACTTAGCACGGAGTTGCTTGACTTAAACGAATCTCTACAACTGTTTTACTTTTACATAAAATGCGCTTGCTTGAAAAGTGCTCCTTGCAGTTTCTTCATATTCCAAGTCCAGAATGCTGCCGGAGCTACTGAATTAGTGCTCTGTGCACACACCGTGAGCTTGTGTTTTTCATCCGGATCGTGTTTCGATATTCCGATTGCTTACGATGAATGATAATATCGTATGACGAAGGACAGTTTAACGGCGTTCACTTTCGGTGCCGCTTGGTCTTATGTCTTTTGGCATGAGTTGTAGCTGCTATAATGGGGACTGCAGTTGCCTTTCTTTGTTTGGATCCTTCAGTGAGATGAGTTTTAATTCGGATGATTCCACTGGCACGGGCAGTTGAGCAATTAAGAATTTTAATTCGTTTGTAGTGATACCGGGGCTTTCGACTAACCATAACGATAATTAGACGTGCACAATGAGAGACTTCTAATGTGGATTCTTGCAAAACAATCACTTTTAAAACAGTTGATAATTTCATTTTTGAAGATAAAACTAACAAATACATTCAAACAAAATAAAAAAAAATTAAATAAGAACAAAGTAAAATAAAATGAGAACGACAACTATCATTTATATACATCTGTTGACCAACACACATTATATAATAATGAGCTCAACGAGAAACATCCAGCGATGCCCATTTTTCCCATTCTGTTTTATTTTAGTCATGAAATCAGTCTTGCTGAGTCGGGACATCATCATATCTACTCCGCCGGCTACCCAGCATATCGAGCGATGCCCATTTCTTAAATGTGACTACACTAAACACGAAGCTATGATTCCTTAAACAAATTATTAAATGTGATAAAACTCATTGGAAAGACAACTTCACTGACATTGACATTTAGTAGTAAAGAAAAAGGAGGAGGTAATAAAACTCATTGGAAAGACGACTTCACTGACATTGACATTTAGTAGTAAAAGAAAAAGGAAGAGGTAATAAAACTCATTGGAAAGACGACTTCACTGACATTGACATTTAGTAGTAAAAGAAAAAGGAGGAGGTAATAAAACTCATCGGAAAGACAACTTCACTGACATTGACATTTAGTAGTAAAAGAAAAATGAAGAGGTAATAAAACAACCCATTCTTCATTATGTAGAAAATTATATATATCATCATCATCATCAAGTATCGGGCCTACTGGCGTAGGTGATCATGTCTCTCCACAACTTTCGATTTCGACAGCTATTTATCAATTCTGTTGTTGACTTTCTTCCAAGTCATTATCTTAAGCTGTCTTGTATTTTTTCTCTTTGCTTCCTCTATCTCTTCGTCCCTCAATTTTTCCAGTTGTTACAATATATTCCAGTTATCCTCTTCTCATTACATGGCCAAAAAATGATGATTGTTTCTCCCTAATATTGGAAATTAGCTCTCTTTTTGCTTTGACCTCTTTCAGAACATCTTCATTACTCTTCTTAGCTGTCCATGGTACTCTCAACATTCTTCTGTAAAACCACATTTCTACAAACTCCAGTGATTTTAATTAATTACTTACGGGATGTTAATTAGTTCGTTTTCTTAAATCTTTGAAACTAATATACAACAATTGATGCAATAAGGGTGATCATTTCTTCACCGTAGTGTTTTTTTTTCCTTCTAAAATAACTCGATATGAGGTTTCATTATAATCAGTTTCAGAACCACTGTCGGATAAGACGATCTATACAGAAATACGATAGTCCCAGAGATGAAAGGTGAAATAAAACGACAGAAGAGTTCTTTAAATTAGTAACCTTAGTCGTTGATATTTCTCTGTCCCGATTGTCTTTTATTTATCTGGTAATCTTCAACATTAAATTGTCTGTTTTGATATTTGACTTTTAGGTCATATTATTGATTTAGGGAGACTTTTTTGTTGTTCTTCCATCTTGAGTGTGCAATTACTGCTCTAGCATTTGTCTAACGCGTAAATTATGACGCTTGATTCGTTGTTGATTGTGTTTTATTGTTACCTGGTACGAACATGTTATTAATTCTATGATATCAAGTGGGGGTGCTTGGTTTAGTTATGTGAGGTACCATGTCATTTATGTGTGACATTTGTTTTGTTTATGAAGAATATAATGTCAAGCAAAGTACTTGATGACAAAAACATAATAATGATCAATAACATATATCGTGTCTTAGTGAGAGTGAAATCATCACAGTATGTTATATTTCATCGTACAAGACATTCATAGATGCGGGAGGGGGAGTAGTGATTTTTACAAGAAAGGTGTTTTCTTTCTTTGTTTTTTTTTCTTTTTTCTTGCTCTCCTCATTTGCCTCTCGGCATCGAGGTGTTCGCGGTTTCTTGCTCTTCTATTGACCACATCTGCTGTTATACCTCCGAGGGTTTCTAGTATTCCGTGTATCCACCTTGTTCTTGGTTGGCCTCTTAATTTGGTGTTCTCGAATCATTTGTTTGTAATTCCTTGTATTAGATTTAATTCTTGATGTCTTATCACATGCCCGAACAACTTGATCTGTTGTCGCTTTATGTATTTAATAGCTGGTTCCGTTCCTAGTGCTCGTAATTCTTCATTCCTGATCGTATCTCCCAGGCTGTTTCCTGTCATGTGTCTGACACACTTTATTTCTGTAGTTGTTATTTTGCTAGTTACTCTTGAGTATAAGGTCCATGGCTGGCACTGGTAGCACAACGTTGGGATATAGTCTTATTGACTGGAGAAGTATTTATTTTTCTAAAATGCGCAGTATGGTGTAGAGTACTCGTTTTATTTACAAAATCAATTATATAACGTAATGGTGTAAAGGCATCAAGATACATAGAGATGCGAAGATGCTGTAAAGCTGATGATAATAATGACAGTATTAGAACAGGAGAAAACAAGTGAAATGATATTTTTGTGTTGTTGTTTATTGTTCCACCTGAAGGTCTACTTGGCCGAAACGTTGTTCGACTTTTCTTTTGTTTCTCACCTAAATAAAGCTGTTGCCATACCGCTTTGTTCTCCCTTTTATTTAAACTTGTCGTATAATTTGATGTATTTCATTGTTATTTTTTTAAAGTCAATGATATACATGTATATATGGCCCTTTTCGTCTTGTCAGACGGTCTAGTGGAGGCTATTGCGTATTTTTTTTAGATTTTGTTTTTGTCGAACAGCTTCTCTCGTGGATAATTCTACCAATGTTTGACAAACGAACACGGTCACAGAATGAACAAGTCAGACCTACTTATCCACAGGGTTTTCCATCCTCTTTAATGAGTCTTTTCTCTTCTAAGTTTAGCATTCATGTCGTCATGAAAGGATACAATCAGCTTAAGTAATTTAGGTGGGCAGCCTATGCTTTCTAACACCCTGTAGAGCCCATCTCTGTTTACTGATAAATTAATGCAACTGTATTTAATTATGCGAAAAATATCCTGGGATTCTGCTAACAAAGTCAATTTGGTTCTCAAAAATGTAGTGCTGAAGTCGGATGTGTTGGGCCGAAAGACGTAACTAAATCACAACACAGTGCCTCTACAGTGAGGCAATGTTCTTTTAGGTGCGGATGGCTAGGCAGGGGGGGGGGGGGGACTTTTAATTCATTTAATAGTAATCGGGTGAACGCCAGTAACAAAAAATAAATGTTCACATTTTAAACCTGAATACAATAGAGAACACCATTGATCCCTCCCACCCGTATGACTATCGGGGCCTCCACGCTGAATGGAGAAATGTATAGAGCCACTGCTTAATGCCACGTATGTCGTAAAAGGCGACTAAGGAGCTTTGGAATCGTCGCCTGTGCAGTCGAGTAGAACGTGCAACCTTGTCAATGGAATTTACCGATGCATTATGGGAAACTGCTCTGACAAGTGGTGGACCGGATATGGTAAATTCCTGACTGCAGTGAAGCTGATTCGATAGATAGAATAGTTACCCGAAAAAAAGGTAGGCCTAATATCTCGTCAGCTGAAAAGAGCAAGTATCAAAAGAGCAAAATACATGTAAAGAGAGATTGCTGACGAAAAAGAGAGAAAAATACTAGATAGCTTGGTGTCATAGCATGAAAAACAGTCATCAACAAAACTGATACGACGCACGGTAGATAGAATAATATGGAAGGACATAATGAAGGACATCGCCTACGCCAACCTGTATACACACACACACATATGTATGTATATATATATATATATATATATATATATATATATGATGACGCATCGAAATATAATGCAATGAAATGAAAAACGACAAGTTATCTGGTACCTCGGGCACACAAGGAATATGTCATCTAAGAAGTAAAGTCATGACAATCATTGCTTTCTAAAATGATAAAAATGGGAAAATAAATATGCTTCCAGAAAAGCGTAGAGAGGATATCTTCCTTCCAAAAAGAGACAAACAACAATATTTCCACAACGAACGAACCCTAATTGACTCAGACAACACATGTACGGTAGGTTAACGACTGTTGAAACTTGTCTTTGTTTTTCTGGAGAAGCTCCAGAAAACAAAATATTCTTCTTAGAAATCCCATTTTTGTGGCAACTAATCGTCTTTTAATTTGTTTGCCTACTGTCCATGATTCGCTTCCATAGGTCAGAATTTGCTCTATATAACACCGACGAACTCTCTCATTTATATTGACATAGACTTGTACAAAATGGCTTTAATTGTTTAAAATGCTACTTTTGACTGTGCTGTTCTGCTTTTTAATTCTGTCGTGCATCTTCCGTCTGATGTTGTTATTGTGCCCAAGTATTTGACGCTCTGCACTTGTTTCAGGTTTGTCCTGTTTATTTTTATTTTGCATGATGGTGATAGTTTGTAATATTGAATAATAGAAGAACTGAATAAGCTTTTTGTACACAGTCCTATGGTCAATCCTCTTGTACTATAAAACATCGACAGACAATAGTCCACAATGCGACAGAGCCTTTCAGTTTGCTTCAAACAAGTCAATTATTGTAATACTTACAATTTAGCTAACGTTTATTTGAGAGGTATTCACGTCTTATTCTGTTGTATTTACGTGTAATGTGTGTGATGCTGTAGCCTCCGTCAGCCATAGATGACTAAGGATGATGTCCGCTGTTGACATCACCAAAAGGCATTTGAAGCGTTGATAGCCTCTCATTTGCCAGGCTCAGTGGATATCAGATGACAAAACCTCTCTGTTTTGACAAAATCCTCTCCGGATTTGATGGACTAAATTCAACTCCACTGGGCCACTGTGTCCAAGGCCACACCTACACGTGGTTCCCCTGATATCGCAAAGTTGGTCTTGGGCGCGACCGAGCTCCCAGCGGTATAACTGGGCCGGGAGGAGGTGAGCCCCTATAGATGCAGGGCTAGAGCACACCAACATGCGGTATAACTGGGTTGGGAGGAGGTGAGCCCCTATAGATGCAGGGCTAGAGCCAACCAACATGTGGTATAACTGGGCCGGGAGGAGGTGAGCCCCTATAGATGCAGGGCTAGAGCCAACCAACATGTGGTATAACTGGGCCGGGAGGAGGTGAGCCCCTATAGATGCAGGGCTAGAGCCAACCAACATGTGGTATAACTGGGCCGGGAGGAGGTGAGCCCCTATAGATGCAGGGCTAGAGCCAACCAACATGTGGTATAACTGGGCCGGGAGGAGGTGAGCCCCTATAGATGCAGGGCTAGAGCCAACCAACATGTGGTATAACTGGGCCGGGAGGAGGTGAGCCCCTATAGATGCAGGGCTAGAGCCAACCCACATGTGGTATACGCCATGACCCTCATCTAATCCCCCGCACTCTCCCTTGAGTGAGTGTCTTGTCTTCTATCTTATTAATATTTCTATAGGAACCCCCTGTGGACAGGGTGAGAGCCTCAGCGAAACCGCCTCGAGACCATCTACTGACATACTTGAAGACAAATGACTCTAGTACTGACTAGGAGACCTTCTACTGGCATACTTGAAGACAAATGACTCTATGTTCTTTGGAACTCTTCACAGTCGAGGCCTGTGCAAATTTGATGTTATCTTCTCATCTCTTTCTCTGCCCACGTCCCTTTCTCACTCTTTTTTTTTCAAAATGGTCTTCTGGTTACGTTGTGCGTCTAGACCATTGGATGAGGAACACAAAAATGGAATCAAATTTTCAGTAGTTATGGTATGTCATGTGTGTTTTGCTCTCCGTGTTTGACATATCAACATAACATTGACAGAAAGAGTGCGTTGTGCATAATCCTCTTTTTACACAAGCCGTCAAATATTTGTGTTTTATAATTATTGTTAATTACCCAATTATTTTAACAGTAAACAAAAAGTTATTAAACGATGACTCGTTGGAAGCAAATTATGCATCTGCCAAATGCATCAAGTTCCAAAAAATTAAGGCGTGTGCCTGTCAATGAAAATCTCAAATGAAGCAGACGAGTGGTTCGCAAGCTTTTTGTCTTTGTTACCCCTCCATGGCTCATTTCCATAAATTGTACCAATCAAGGACTCAAGACGTATAAAGACTTCTAGAGATGTAACAGGCAGCGACTCATAGCTGACTGATTGCATTAGAATAATTTTTTTTTTATTACAAACATAACAATATGTCTTTATCTCAAGCTGGATGTGTTACATACAATTTATACAATATGGTTGATTTTATAATGAAGGATCTGCAGCTCTAGACTCCAATCACCTCATAGATACTCAGATCTGTCTGATCAGACCACAAGACAGTGTGTACACTGATGACACCTACTCGCTACTTAATGACTGTACATAGCATCGTCGCCAGGGAAGGGGGGCGTGGATGGGGTGAGGAACGGGACAGGTTTCTATGGGTGAAAAATTCTAAAGAGCGCGCAATTAAAAAAAAAAATATTAAAGATAGTAGAAAAAAAAATATTAAAGACAAATAGACAACATGTTGAAACCAAAATACTTGCTTTGCCCCAATCGCTGAAAATCGAAACTTCGTCACTGGTTCAACACACAATTTCAAATTCCTCTCATGTTTTCTCGTGGGTTTCATGTTTTTATTAATTATACTTTTTCATTTGTTTCTAAAATTATTGTTTATGTTCATTTTCCTTTTAAGTTTAAAAATATAATCAATGAGTGCCGTCTCCGCATCGAAGGTTAGCTAAAAAGAAGCGCAATTCCGCCCTGTCTCTTGCTTTGATGGTGCAGGTTGTCATAGGCTGACTTTTCCATCTTTTGATGTTACTCGTCCATATTAATCTTGATCTGGCTCTGCCTCTTTTACCTTGTATTTTTCCTTCCAAGATTACTTTTAGTATGCAGCTGTGCATATTAACATGCCCCAAAAATCTCATTTGTCTTGTTTAAATTGTGTTTAGTAGTCCTCTCTTCATTTTTAGTTGTTTTAAGACTTCGTCGTTTGTTTTCTTTTATTTCCATCAAATTTTACTATAAATCCACATTTCAAAGTCTTCAGCTTTCTGTTCTGTTTTTGTGTGTGTCAAATGTCCATGTTTCTGCACCATACAGGAACTTTGAGATAATATAACATTTTGCTATTCTTAGTCTCAGCCCTGGTGTTATTTGTTTTAATATTAGGACATTTTTCACGGCATTAAAATTACTTTTTGCCACTCCTATTATTTTGTTTATTTCAGTTTTACATTTTCAGTCACTGATTATGGTATGTCCAAAGTAGTTGTTGCTCTGAACTGTATCTAGGTCTAATCCTTCAACCTTGATATCGACTTGTATGTTTTGAGTATTATATTTGTTTATGATTAAAGTTTTAGTCTTTTTTGCTTGCCTGCGTTCGCCCGATGACTAAAGGAATATTCCACTTCATCATCCACCCTTAAAAGGACGTTAAGTGGGCGTGTCTGCGTTGTGTTGTGCTTGGCAGTATAACTATGATATTTGCGCCTTTCAGCCCAAGACATCCGAGTTCAGCACGACATTTTTTGAGTACCGGGTTGTCTTCCCTCTTCGATCTCTAATCGCTTGGCCAGACTAGACAAATTAGTCGGTTACTAGAGGCACCGCGGAGAGGTGGAGCAGGGTCTGGATGGTTCTGGCTCACCGATCCTGGCGCAAACCATCAGCTGTGGGTCGCTGACAACTTCCAGCTCTGCTGCAGTGAGGCGCGCCTGTGCCTCCTTAGTCTTTTTGTTATCAATTCCCAGAAAATCTCCAACTAGGGTGACGTTTTCAGCTTTGCGAGCAGAGGCGGTTGTGGGTAGAGTGACGTCAGCCGTCTATAGCTCTTACAGATGAGAAATGTCTAGCTAGTTTCAGTTTTCTTTGTTACCCGTGGGCCTTATCTAAATCTATAGTTGGATGTGGTCCAACTACACATGTACTGAAGGTTGTTTTATGGGTTCTATCAGTGAACAATAATCGTAACTCAAGATGTTTATGTCATTACACTCTTTTTCTCCCATTTATCTTGTTTTTTATCATGAAAAAAGAATATTACATAACCACCCACCATCCCGTCCTTGCCAACCCAATGTCCCGTATTTTCAATCTCAATTTTCCTTTTTTTCCAATTCCAATGTCCCGTTTTTGACACCCCAAAGTCCCGCTTTTGTCTCTATGGTCAGCCTCTGATGAAAGCAAGGGCTGCCCATCTCAAGCGATAACAAGTTGAAACACGCTTTCTTGACTGCAAGAATGTGGTTATATTGTCTGGAATTAAATGATGAGCACCATGTCTGACCATAGCTGATTATTTATTCCTTCATTCATTCGGTGCGGTCTCCACATCGAAGATAGACTACAATATATCGCCCATTTCTCTCTGTCTCTTACTTTGATAGTGAACGCTATCAAAGATTTACCTATTCATCTGTTAATGTTGTCAGTCCATCTTAGTCTTAGCCTGCCTCGCCTCGTATACCTTACACTTTCACCTCCAAGATAACTCTCAGTATGGTATTGTGTCTTCTAAAAGGTCCCAAATACTGCAGTTATCTTGTTTAAATTGTGACAAGTAAAGTAAAGAGCCCCGTCACGCCAAGTGGCGTGGATCGAATCCAACCTCTTGTCTTTTGTAACCATGTTCACTAACCACTGAGCTATCGCGGCTCCCTTGTTTAAATTGTGTTAAGTAGTTATTTCTTTCATTTTTAGATGATTCATAACTTTGTTGTTTGTCTCTGATTATATGGATAATGATTGTTAGTTCTGTTGCAGCGCGTTGATCTGATATTTTTTTGAGATTGCAAAGGCCATAGTGATGCCACTGTCTATAATAAGCGGTCCTGTGTATTTATTCTTTTAGAGATGGTTACTGTATAATCTTCATAGCTTTTGATTTTATTAGTGTCATGTAGAGTTTCTTCGTTGCTGATTCTTTGACTCTATTAATTTGTGATTTCTCTCTGCGGCAACAACCTCTTGTCACAACAGTGAGGTCCGACCTGAATCGCCAATTACTCATGAAAAAATACAAGTACCTCAAAAGACTGAGTTATCTACCTGTGCGGCGAGGGACCCTAATGCACACTATTGCCTGGAAAAAAAACGAATTGACAAACAAAAAATATTCAATTCCTAGACTCTAGAGACTTCATCAGAGGCGAAAGATGGCGGATGCACCAAAAAAAAAAAATTCTTACATCATTATCTTGTGCCGTTTCCGACTTTAAAGTTCTGTGCTTCACGATTTCACTCTGCTTGGTCCTCCTATCTATTTCTTAATTTTGTCAATCTACTTTAGTTTGTGTCTTTCTCTACCTCGTTTACATCTCATTTCGCTCACAGATAACTATAGTAGACTATTGCGTCTTTTCATATGTGCGCGCACGCACTCTCTTTCTATTCTCTCTCTCTCGCTCTCTCATTAAAAACAAATCATATTTCCTTTTCTTCAGCTGCCATAAAACTTTTTTTTAATTGTCTTCTCCGCTCAGCAATTTTTCCACATTTTTCTATAAATCCACATCTCAATTGATAGTATTTCCTTCTCTGTTTTATTACTATTTTGTCTTCTGCTTTGTGATTTAGTGTCAATGTTTGTACGCTATAAACAAGTATTGATAATCTATTACAATGCAGCCCTAATAACAAACAAAAAATTTTGGGTCAAAAAAGTGCAGTATTTTCACCTTAATGTTCAATCTTTAGAAAGAGCATATCAGACTCAGCTATTGGAACATAAACAAGTGTTTTCATCTATTGGAACATATACAAGCGTTTTCATCTATTAGAATATATGCAAGTGTTTTCATCTATTGGAACATATACAAGTATTTTCATCTATTAGAACATATGCAAGTGTTTTCATCTATTAGAACATATACAAGTATTTTCATCTATTAGAACATATACAAGTATTTTCATCTATTAGAACATATGCAAGTGTTTTCATCTATTAAAACATATACAAGTGTTTTCATCTATTAGAACATATACAAGTATTTTCATCTATTAGAACATATACAAGTATTTTCATCTATTAGAACATATGCAAGTGTTTTCATCTATTAAAACATATACAAGTATTTTCATCTATTGGAACATATACAAGTATTTTCATCTATTAGAACATATGCACAAACTCATTAGCACAAACACAAAACTTAGGCTATTCAAATCAAATGTACTATCAACCCTTACGTATGCGTGTGAAAGCTGGAAAACAACAAGAGATATAGAAACAAAGTTGAACGCATTCGAAAATAAATGTCTAAGGAAAATACTTGGTATAGAATGGAACGAATTCAAAACAAACGAGGAAATTAGAGAAATCGCCAATCAACCACTAATATCTTCAGTAATAAAGAAAAGACGATGGTCATACGTTGGACATGTGATGAGAAGAGATAATAATCGAATAGCAAAGCAAGCCCTCATATGGGAAACAACAGGTAATAGAAAAAGAGGAAGACCCAGGGAGACACTGAGAAGAACATTGATGAGAGAGGCAAGAGCAGCAGGAATCGGCTCCCTCAATGAGATAGAACTTCTTGCACAGAACAGAGACAGATGGCGAGATTTGATAAAATATCTTTAAAAGAAAACTGCTAGAACAAAAATTCATATAGGAGAAGGTGTATCTTGGTCTACGCCCTATGGGCCGGTTACGGCTCGAAAGGTCAATAGATAGATAGATAGAACATATGCAAGTGTTTTCATCTATTAGGACATATACAAGTATTTTCATCTATTAGAACATATGCAAGTGTTTTCATCTATTAGGACATATACAAGTATTTTCATCTATTAGAACATATGCAAGTATTTTCATCTATTAGAACATATACAAGTATTTTCATCTATTAAAACATATGCAAGTGTTTTCATCTATTAGGATAGGACATATACAAGTATTTTCATCTATTAGAACATATGCAAGTATTTTCATCTATTGGAACATATGCAAGTGTTTTCATCTATTAGAACATATACAAGTATTTTCATCTATTAAAACATATGCAAGTGTTTTCATCTATTAGGACATATACAAGTATTTTCATCTATTAGAACATATGCAAGTATTTTCATCTATTGGAACATATGCAAGTGTTTTCATCTATTGGAACATATGCAAGTATTTTCATCTATTGTAACATATGCAAGTGTTTTCATCTATTTTTGCCCTTCTTACCTCCCATTATGACATAACTCCTCTACAAGAACTCTTCAGTCCTTTCTGTCCTTGTTTGTCTCTATTAATCGTCCCCAAATGTAATTTATTTTTACCAGCTCCGGGTCTCGTCTCCCTGTGTTCCGACTCTTATCTTTTTTTCTTCCTGTTCTTTAACTCCTGGTGAGAACTTTATATTATTAATGCCTGTAGTTAGCTGTCTCTGTGTAGTAGTAAGTAGTAAGAGTCCCCGTCACGCCAAGTGGCGTATAGAGAACATGGTGTCAGTGACCATATATTTTACAGACATGATTTTTGGGGCAATGTGGTCGGTATTACGCCCGTGCCGCTTTACTTTCCCAGAAAGAAATACGGTACCCATTTAAGACTGGGTGAACCCGGGTTGGAATCGAACCCTACCTGTTGTCCTTTGCAGTCCAGTTCATTAACCACTGAGCTATCGCGGCTTGTCTCTGTGTGCGTGTCCTATTTATCCACACTGCATTTTACTTATTCTTCAGTTCTCGCTTGATTTGCTCCTTGCCATAACTTATCATTTCTAATGTTGTCTGAACATTTGATCTTCAATATCCTACTTAAGAACGTGTTAATAACGTATTTAGTTTCCTTATATTCGTAGTTTGTGTTGTCCATGATTCTGATCCATACGAAAGGACGAATTTGACGCTTGCGCTAAACAACCATAACTCTTGGCTTTTCATATATCTTTCAACAGATTAAAACCTCCTCTTTACATAAAATCTACAATATTTAGATCGTTTCTTAAATTTTCTGCAATTCATATTGACACAGTTTCCATTTATTTCTTTCGAGATAGGTCTCATTTATCCTTGTATCTGTTAGCTCCAGTGTTTTTACTTTTCTTCTTTCGAAAATTTTATTAATTCCTAATTCCTTTCACGCAATACACAAACATTACGGCTGCCATTTTAGGGGTGTTTATAGAGTTTTTAGAGTTTAGTGGTGTTTATGTGTATTTATAGAGCCTAGTTTGACTTTACAGTCCTTTTCTGATGAAAGATGTTTCTTTTGAATTACTTATTTAAATAATTTAATATTTTCTTTTAAAATCAGCTTGCTCACACAAGAGCCAGTGAGTTTTCAGGATTTTCTGAGTCGGTCTCCATGAATACTGCACACGATAAGTTAGATAACTCATACACAATATTTTCTGGATCCACTTAACTGCGATCCATTTGTCCTATCTCTACACCCCATGAGAAGTTCAGTAACACTAAGTTTTACATGCACAATTTTACAAATAAAATACACAAATGAATCGACTGTAATGTTGATCAAGAATAGAGATGAGTGGAGACACAATGACCGTGGCCTATGTTTCAAAATGAGTGCGAAATCTCTGATTGATTTTTATCAACAATTCTCGTCACTGAAAGAACAACAGTGATGTTCATCTCCTTATCCAGTCAGTTAAGAAATAAGTTATAGTTTTTGTATCGATTATTACCATTGCACGAGCTTCGATAGCTCAGTGGTTAGTGAACTGGACTACAAAGGACAAGAGGTAGGGTTCGATCCCAACCGACGGCTTCCAGCCTTAAATGGGTACCTGATTTTTTTTCTGGGAAAGTAAAGCGGCACGGGCGTAATACCGACCACATTACCCCAAAAATCATGTTCTGAAGGTCTGTAAAATGTATGGTCACTATAGCTCGTTTCAAATCATGTGCCCAACTTCAAAACGATATTACTCTCTAACCGTTTGTTAAAAACTTTTGAAATTTTCCAAATGTTATTAGAATGCAAAAGACCCTTTAAATGTATATTTAACAAATATCTTGCAGCTGCAGTTTTCTTAAAGCGGCGATATTTCTTTGATGTTTGTCAAAATTGTAAATTGTGAAGCCCTAAAGAATAGAAATTACCGTAGTTGCTGGTCTATGATTAATTTTCACTAGGTAAAGGCGTGGCCGTAATGGGGAAATAACCTAATAAGACAAAACACCAGGAGAATTATTGTCTGCTCAGTTCGAGGACGGCTTCGCCGCTGAATGAACGGAAATGGAACACACAATACCTCGTGTTTTCTACAAGTGTCTAATTGTGTCAGAAAGCCCACGTGGAATGCGTGTAAAAACGTCAATTGTACCGTGTATGGATTTTTAATCGCTATTTTTAACTTAAAATACTGTAAACATTAAGTTTTGACTACATCAATGGGTCGTTATAAATTTATATAAATCATATAAGCAACAATAATAACCAAATGTTTTTTTTAATGAAATTAATTCCCTGTTGGTTTCTAATCATTATAACTTTACATGCAAATTTTGAAAAAAATTACAAAAGAGATTAAAAAGATATCGATTTTAAAAGTTGGCACATGATTTGAAATGAAACGAGCTATAACACCATATTCCCTATACGCCACTTGGCGTGACGGGTCACTAACACCATATTCCCTATACCACTTGGCGGACGGGTCACTAACACCATATTCCCTATACACCACTTGGCGTGACGGGTCACTAACACCATATTCCCTATACACCACTTGGCGTGACGGGTCACTAACACCATATTCCCTATACACCACTTGGCGTGACGGGTCACTAACAGCATAGTCCCTATATACCACTTGGCGTGGCGGGGCCCTTTACTTTTTTTTTTTTATTATCATTGCACACCAGACGAATCCATAGGTACTCCGATAAAGCCCTCGAGAAAATTAGGGAGAATCCTTGCCCAGGTGCACAAACTCCGTAGCACGGCATGGGATCGACGGTCCACATGCATGAACTCCGTAGCACGGCCTGGGATCGACGGTCCACATGTACGAACTCCGTAACACGGCCTGGTATCGACGGTCCACATGCACGAAATCCGTAGCACGGCCTGGTATCGACGGTCCACATGCACGAACTCCGTAGCACGGCCTGGTATCGACGGTCCGCATGCACGAACTCCGTAGCACGGCCTGGTATCGACGGTTCACGTGCACGAACTCTGTAGCACGGCATGGTATCGACAGTCCACGTGCACGAACTCCGTAGCACGGCCTGGGATCGACAGTCCACATGCACGAACTCCGTAGCACGGCCTGGTATCGACAGTCCACATGCACGAACTCCGTAGCACGGCCTGCGATCGACGGTGTGTGTAGGTTTCTGTTGACAATTTTGCCCGGTCAGCGGCCATATTTATGGCCCACTCTTTTCAATTTTAACTGCCAAGGGTTGTTTAATGTGGGACCTCCTGTTTATTGCCGTTATCCGAGAGGGCTCGACATCGGATCTCACTTCCCAAGAGATCCGGGGAAGGTAACGTCATAAAGAAACCACGGTTTAATTTTTCCTATTTAAAAAAAAAAAAATCACCACCTGTTCTGGTGGGCTTTGAACCTGGGTCCTTTCTCTCCTGAGGCCGACGTCGTACCTCTAGACTACCCAGTTAAAGTTACATCTAGTTGCTCAAGTGCCGGGGGTCTCGATCAGATTTAGAATCTTTACACTATCTGGAAAACCAGTAGTAGTTTAGCTTATGTTCCTTCCTGCGGAACGATACAAGATATAAAGCATGTTTGTTTTGTACGTGATAAAACCGTGAACTTTTTTGGAAATAATAGCAATTGACAGACATAAAGTGGCTTCTGAGGATGTCAGGAGATTACCAAAGTACACAATGTTGTGTTGCTGAAACGATAGGCTTGCGGCTGAATGCAACGGTTGTTCGTAGCGTATGTTGTGGTGTCATTAAAGTGTAATGTGGTAGATTTGAGCTTGGATAGGCTGAAGAGAGAAGAAATTAAGAGGGAGAGGTGAGTAAGAAACAGAGAGAATGAGGACATATTATAGGCACGACTTGAAAATATGAGGTGGAAGAATGAATAAACGAGTTTTGTTTAGAGTTAAAATTGGACATGTAAGGGATAATTAGGACAGGAAAGAGGATGCTTTGAGAAACAAAAGAGAAAGAAAAAGTTGGATAAATGACAATGATAATTGAGAGGTGAGTTGTGAGTGAATGAGAGATACAAAATTGGTACTACCAGCCAATGCCACTGCACACTGGACAACATGACAATAAAACATGTTCTACTGGATTGCCCCAAGTACATAGACCTGAGAAGTACAATGTGGTCCACACCCACCTCACTGGAAGAGAAACTATGCAAACGAATGACTGAAACAGACAGCTGCCTTCATGAGAGAGTCTGGAATCTTACTCTGAAAGAGTCATGATCGCAGAAGAAGAATGAGAGATAAGATAGTAGATATGAGCATGAAGGCAGAGATAGAAGAGAGAGATAAGAAGGGAGAGAGCTCTGTGACAGTGGAGGGGAATGTGAGTGGAAGAGAATGGATTAAGAAAAGACGGACATTGAACAAAAACAAATAAAAATTGTGTTGTTACAAGTGTGATGATAAAAGACGACACATAGCGTTGGATGTTGAGTCCCAAAAAGAAATATTTTCCTGGGACAGTCAGTACAGACAGAGACTATTTTCTTTACTTAGTTATCTTTTAATTGGACAGTCAGTACAGACAATTGCTACTTTCTACATTTGGTTATGTCTTTTGTTGAGACAGACTGTACAGACAAACATGGGCTGTTTTCTATATTTGGTTATGTCTTTTGTTGAGACAGACAGTACAGACAAGCATGGACTATTTTCTACATTTGGTTATGTCTTTCGTTGAGACAGACTGTACAGAAAAGCATGCACTATTTTCTACATTTAGCTATGTCTTTTGTTGAGACACACAGTACAGACAAGCATGGACTATTTTCTACATTTGGTTATGTCTTTTATTGAGACATACAGTACAGTCGAGCAGGGGCTATTTTCTACATTTGGTATTATTTCTTTTTGCTTAATTTACCGCACCCTCTTAATGCATAACGAGAACTTGGTTTTCTTAACGTCATAAGGTCATTTCGGTTTTTGTTATGATACAGGAGATACTATAAGAGGATGACGTTACAGTTTGATGCTCTTTCGCACTTTTTGTAAAAAGAAAATATTGACTGACAACTTAACTGAGTTGTTTCTTTTCTTGTGTCAATTTTCATGTTTTCCCTGATTATTTGATTTTTTTAAAAATTTGTGCTCAGTGATGTTTTGAAATTCTTTAAGCGGTGTATGTTGTCCCAACACTCCCACTTCAATAAAATTGGAAACATATTTTTGTTTTATCAACTTCAGAAAAACAAATATTCCCTGCTCCCTGTTTAAACCGCAAGCTCTCACTGTCTCTTTCTCTGATTTAATTAAATTTCAATTTAATTTAGAAACAGGAAAAACAGTTCTTTAATGTTATGTAGAGCCAGTCTTAACATATGGATGTGAATCATGGACAATAGGACAACAGACAAGAAAATCACTGGAGTCTGTAGAAATGTGGCTTTACAGAAGAATGTTGAGAATACCATGGACAGTTAGGAAGAGTAATGAAAATGTTCTGAGAGAGGTCAAAGCAAAAAGAGAGCTAATTTCCAATATTAGGAAAACAATCATCATTTTTTGGCCACGTAAAGAGAAGAGAACAACTGGAATATATTGTAACAACTGGGAAAATTGAGGGACGAAGAGATAGAGGGAAGCAAAGAGAGAAAATACCATACAGCTTAAGAGAATGGCTTGGCAGAAGGTCAACAACAGAAATAATAAAGAACTGTCGAGAACGAAGTTGTGGAGAGACATGATCACCTACCCCAGTAGGCCCGGTACTTGATGATGATGATGATGATTAAGGTGAGAAAGCAACATTTTTTAATCATTATGTCTTCATTATTACCTGCTGACGTAAGCTAGGTGATCATGTTTGCCATCAACAACATCAGGTCGCATGTCCTTTGCTGAACGTTGCATTCACCACAGCCCGTCCGAAGGAATCACTCTCTAGCCAAACCTTCCACTTCTTCTGGTTTCATATTTGAGGTCTCCTTGATATATTGAAATCACCATCTTCTTGGCCTGTATCTGATTCGTCGCCCAGGAACCATGCCTTCCATTATTGTTCTTTCCAGTACTCTGTATCTTTTGACCTGGCCATATTATTTTTCTTTTCTCTGTAGAAGGGTATTAATAAGCCAGTTCCTTTTAATGTTTAAGTTTGTTAGTTTGTCTTTATTGCTCTTTTTCATTATCCACGCAATCTTAAGGATTTTTCTGTAGCATTTTGTTTCGAATGAATCAATTTTCTTCCTTGTTGTTTGTGAGATAGTCCATGATTCACAGCCATATGTTGCTATCTGGAAGATACCTGTCCTTAGTAATTTAAATTTTTCCTGTCTTGTTGGTACTGTGTCACCTGCGATACTGCATACCACAACTGTCTATCTTTACAGTTGTTTATCATTTCTATTTTTAACTCTTTATGATTTTATTGCCTGGAACATTTTCTTCGTGTTGCCGTGTCTGTTCTCTCTAAATTTGCCTGTTGTCACAATATATTCCAGCTGCTCCCTCTTCATTACTACGTGATCAAATAATAATTGTTTATTTATGGGGTGAAATAAGCTTTTATTTGTTAGCTTCCACCTCCTGTAAGACGTATTCATTACTCTTTTTACTGGAGCCTATGTAGCTGAGTGGTTAGTGTGCTCGCTTCCTTATCTGAAGTGTCCGGATTCGATCCCCAGCTATGTCGAATTTGTTTCGGACCGACAATGCTCCTGGGTTCACCCAGTCTCTAAAAATGGCTACTAGAGATTTCTCTGGGAATTAAAGGCGGCCTGGTGTAATACCGACCACGTCACTAAAAATGTGTCGTGGTCATAGAAAAATAGGGACACTAACATAATTTTCCCCATAGGCCTTACAAGACAGGGGAGGCAATCTTTACTTACTTTATTGTTTTCATTATCTGCCCCTGGTATTGACAATATTTTTATGTAAATTCACATCGTTGGGTAGGCACTAATTCGTGTAAAAGAAACACGATACAATGAATAGCAAGTCACACACTAACTCATGAGGTGTGTAAGTACACAGTAGACAGTTTGTATGTTCGTGAAGATTTGTAGTGTTTGTTGTCGAGTAACCTTTCGGTTACATTTTAATAAGTGACTAGACCATTCACTGCATAGAAACCATAACCACAAATAGTCAAATCAATATTGAACAGCTGAAATATTGAACAGCTGAATTATTGCACATCTTAAAGTCTGCGATGTTAATCATCATCATCATCATCGTCATCATCATCATTATCATCATCAACGAGTGCCATCTCCGCAACAAAAGTTGACTACGATGGAGTGCCATTCCGCTCTGTCTCTTGCCTTGATGGTGTAGGTAGTCATAGGCTGACTTGTCCATCTTTTGATGTTACGCGTCTACGTTAGTCTTGGTCTGTCTCTGCATTTTTTTATCTTGTATTGTAATCCTCCAGGATTAATTTTTAATAGGCTGGTATCTTTTTTAACATGTCCCAAAAATCGCATTTGTCTTGTTTGAATTGTATTTACAAGTTCTCTTTTCATTTTTAGCTGTTTTAAGACTTCATCGTTTGTTTTCCTTTCTTTCCGTCCAATTCTACCTATTCTTCTATATATCCACATTT
Source organism: Megaustenia siamemsis (assembly GCA_032433765.1). Lineage (NCBI taxonomy): Eukaryota > Metazoa > Mollusca > Gastropoda > Stylommatophora > Ariophantidae > Megaustenia > Megaustenia siamemsis. Next base: position 34,940,993 of record JAVIAB010000088.1, on the reverse strand, counting down.
CAAAGGCTTCAATTTTCTGTTCTGTTTTCTTGTCTAATGTCTGCGATGTTACAAATTTTAATTGGAGTACATTAATCTGAGGTGATATTTTTTTAAAGGAGATATTTTTTTTTTATCCCACGAGCCACCACAATTAACGCCGAGAGCTACGTTTATCTCGCTAGCGACGATCTGACGACCACTTATTCACGTTGTGGAATATTTTTTTGTTTTCCCCACTTGTTCTGTTACCTCAAATGTGACATAATTAAAACAGGTACAAAGGGAAGAATAATAATAATAGTGGTATGGTTATTAAAACAGAGTAGATGGATTGAAGTACATAGGAAGGCTAATAGCTGCATGTGGTAGATGCATATGAATGTGTGGTATGGAATAATATATAATATAATATGACTGTGTGGTATGGAATAATATATAATATAATATGACTGTGTGATATGGAATAATATATAATATAATATGACTGTGTGGTATGGAATAATATATAATATAATATGACTGTGTGGTATGGAATAATATATAATATAATATGACTGTGTGGTATGGAATAATATATAATATAATATGACTGTGTGGTATGGAATAATATATAATATAATATGAATGTGTGGTATGTAATAATATATAATATAATATGACTGTGTGGTATGGAATAATATATAATATAATATGACTGTGTGATATGGAAAAATATATAATATAATATGACTGTGTGGTATGGAATAATATATAATATAATATGACTGTGTGGTATGGAATAATATATAATATAATATGACTGTGTGGTATGTAATAATATATGTCGCCAAGATGTACAACTCTCTACGACGAACTAAACAAAAACTCATCAAACATTTTATGAGGGTTGCTCTCCATGATGGACTAGGCAATTTACGTAATGCCGAATGAAAAAGACAACTCTCTATATTGGATCAAACAACTAAGCAAGTGTTCAATGAGAGCTACTCTATATAAAGTACTAATTTGACTAACTAACTCACCAAATATTAAATGAAAACAGCCCTATTTAATTGACTGAACGACTCACCAAATATTGAATGAGAACAAATCACTATAATGGACTAAACAATAAAGCAAATATTTAATTAGAACAACTCTTTATAATGGACTAAACAATGAGGCAAATATTTAATGAGAACAACTCTTTATAATGGACTAAACAATGAGGCAAATATTTAATGAGAACAACTCTTTATAATGGACTAAACAATGAAGCAAATATTTAATGAGAACAACTCTCTATAATGGACTAAACGACTAAGTAGATATTTAATGAGAACAATTCTGTATAATGGACTAAAAAACTAACCAAATATTTAATAAGAATAACTCTGTATAATGGACTAAACAACTAAGCAACTATTTAATAAGAATAACTCTTTATAATGGACTAAACAACTAAGCAAATATTTAATGAGAACAACTCTTTATAATGGACTATAAACAACAAAGCAGATATTGAATAAGAACAACTCTCTTAATAGACTAAACAACTCACCAAATATTGAATGAGAACAAAACTATTGAACCTTTGCTGGAATAAACCTTACACCTTTCTGTCCTGATCCCTATGTCGTGTCATCTTCACGTTCCAGAGATTACCAAGATTTTACAACTTTCATATATTCGACATGCCGATGCATCTCTGTGTCTTGATTATAATAAACTAATCGGCAACACTTTAAGGAACTCCCTTATATTAAATTGAGAACCCAGACCTTTGATTTTCCTAATTTGAGCGCAATATCCTACTAATTGATAACCGTCGACCTCACCTTTCATCGTTGCCTCGCTTGAAGTTATAACAAGTGCCTAATGTTTTTGCAAAATAGGACAAAAATTACTCCTTGCAAGTTATTGTTTTTCTTTTCCTTTCATGTGGGTGGTTTGTAAATAAGAGGTGTCCTTTGACAATTTGAATGTGGTAGGGGAGTGAAGCACTAAACTCCAGCGTTCCAGGTCACATCATTTACATGAGAGGATGCCAGTGACTCCTTACTTACCTTCTTCAACTTATTCAGACAGGTACCCATTTTTTAAATTGTCTATAGTAGAGATTTCAACTGCGACCGAACCCACGTTTATTTTCCTTCATCTATTGCGCTACCAATACACCACTGGATGTGAATGTTACGTAATGTGTGAGTCGAATAATGATAACATAGGTTTCATACAACAGGAAATTAATCTTCTATTGTTTTCCGGTGTATCAATTAGTCGAATATGAATCAGTGTTTTAATTGTGAACACTTTTCTATGATAACTATTACAAACAGCAGGGAAAAATAATATCAGGAGAATCTAACAGAAGAGTAAAAGACCACAAACAGTTTCTACCCACGCTGCTGATGGGCAGATAAGAAAGGTGAGAAGAAGTAGAAGAAACGTCGCATTTGCTGATTGTTAATGTACAGCAAAGGTGAGGTTTTGTTTATCTCAAGCTATGACTTGAAGAAACAATCATCACCATCATGCAGCAGAAAAATAAACGAGACGAAATCTGAAACAAGTGCAACGTTTCAAATACTTGGGCACAATAATAACATCAGATGGGAGATGTACCACAGAAATAAAAAGCTGAATAGCTCAGGCCAAAATAGCATTTCAGAAAATGAAAATATCTTATGCAACAAATCTATGTCAATAGATATGAGAAAGAGAGTTCACCGGTGCTATATAGAACCGATTCTGACCTATGGAAGCGAATCATGGACAGTAGACAAACAAATGAAAAGACGATTAAAGTCCACAGAGATGGGATTTCTCAGAAGAATGTTGAAAGTTCCCAGGACAGCTAAAAAGACCAATGAGGAAGTTCTCAAAGAGGCCAACACAAAAAGGGAGCTCCTAAAAAACATCAGAAAGAAGCAATCAACATTTTTCGGGCACATCATGAGAAGAGGAAAGTTGGAATACTTGGTTACAACTGGCAAAATAAAAGGAAAGAGAGATCGCGGACGACAAAGAGAGAAAATACTGGATAGCTTGGTGTTAAGGCATGGAAAGGGGCTGAGGGAAAAGAGAACGCTAGAATAAGGCATGGATGACAGCAGAGACCCTGGATAAAATTAAAGAAAGAAAGAACAAGAAAGCAGACATAAATAAAAGCAAAACAAGAAGTAATAAAGCCAAGACACAGGAAGCTTACACGGAGGTGAACGGGGAAGTGAGAGGATGCATTGAAAGGGATAGGAGGATATATATGGATGAATTGGCTAGGGAGGCAGAGGAGGCAGCGAATAGAGGGAATATGGGAGAACTGTACAACGGCACAAAGAGATTAGGTGGAAAATGCAAACAGATCAACGCCTTTATCAGAGATAGGAAAGGAAATCTGCTTAGTGGTATAAAGGAACAAATGGAGAGATGGAAGGAGCACTTTGAAGAGCTTTTGAACAGACCTGGCTCAAATGGTCCTCCAGATATACTACCAGCAGAAGAGGAGTTACACGTTGGCTGCGGAAAACCAAGCAGGGGGGAAATAATGAAGGCCATCAGGCTATTAAAAGATGGTAAAGCCACAAGACCAGATGAAATTCCTTCGGAAGCCATCAAAGCAGATGTTGTCACCTCTACCAAGATGTTACATAATCTATTGGATAAAATTTGGGAGAGGGAAGAAATACCTAAAGACTGGAGAGAAGGTTATATGATCAAACTACCAAAGAAAGGAAGTTTACAGGAGTGCACAAATTATAGGGGAATTATGCTACTATCAGTGCCAGGAAAAATATTAGGCAGAATTATTCTTGAGAGACTAAAAGAGGCTATAGAGAAACACTTGAGAGATGAACAAGCAGGTTTTAGGAAGAACAGATCATGTGCTGATCAAATAACTACTCTACGTATAATAGTTGAACAAAGTTTAGAACTAAAATCCCCACTTTATATTGGATTCATAGATTACGAAAAGGCATTTGATAGTTTAGACAGAAGAATGCTTTGGAAGTTGCTGAGTCATTATGGAATCCCCATAAAGTTTATTAACCTGATAAAAACAATGCATGAAGGAACAAAATGTAGTGTGGTGCATGAAGGACAGCTTACAGAAGCATTTGAAATAAGAACAGGAGTAAGGCAAGGATGCCTTCTGTCTCCATTTCTCTTTCTACTGGCCATAGATTGGATTATGAAAATAACTCAAAACAACAGAAATGGGATCCAGTGGTCACTGACCAAACAACTTGATGATTTAGACTTTGCTGATGACATAGCTCTCCTATCACACAGCCACCAACAGATGCAAGATAAAATGAGTATATTAGATGAGAGATCACAACAGCTAGGACTAAAGATTAATAGAGATAAGACCAACATTATGAGAATTAATGAATTCTTGGAGAAGACAGATTGAAGCAGAGATGAAGATGATGGGGAAGACATGGAATGATCTTAAAAGAATTGCAAAAAACAGAACGACTTGGAAAGTGTTTGTTGAAGACCTATGCTCCACTGGGAGCTAAAAGGTAGAAGAGATCGCGGACGACAAAGAGAGAAAATACTGGATAGCTTGGTGTCATGGCATGGAAAACAGTCAACAACAGAACTGATACAATGCACTGTAGATAGGAGATTGTGGAGGGACATGATCACCTACGCCAACCGGTATGGCACATGATGATGATGATGATGAACTTACTTCAGCCTGTTTTTGTGCTGAAGTCGGAGGTGTTGGACCGAAATGCGCAAATTTCACAGTTTTGCTGCAAATCACAACACAAAGTAGACACGCCACTTAACGTCTTTTTGAAGGGCGGATTACGAAGAGGCGTGATCCCTTAGTCATCGGGTAAACGCAAACGAATGAACTCCAGCCTGTTTTTTTTAAAATAAAAATCACTCGCTATACCAACTCCTAATCTACCCCTCCCCCTCTTTTCCGCTTAACCTCCCCCCACCCCCGTTTCCTTTTTGCGCGCTTTATTTCCCACCTCTACTTTCCATTCTTTTTAGACTGTGTCTCCTCCATGTCACGTGGGCAGGTCAGCCTTCCCTTTCTTCTCATCCCTTGTTTTGCCGTCACTGGATGAAAGGTTTATCATTTCTTGCCCAGAACTCCCTCGGTAAAGACCTGGGACTTCCATTTAAAGTCAGGTTACTTTTCATTATATTTTCTGTCTTAGATTTGCAAGTTTTAATTACTTTCTAATATGTGGTAGATACCATTTCCTTTGAGTATCCGTTCGTTTTTGTTGTCGTTGTTTTCTGGGGAAGACTACATATATGCTGAACGGTAAATTATTTGTATTGTTCTCCTATGTAAATCTGTCACCATACACTGTATTCAATTCATTTCCTGCATACCAGCTTCACCACAGCATTGCAAATATTTGTCTGCTCCCTGTCTTTATAAATTCCTTTCACAAAATTATCAATTTAGGCAGGTATTATTTAGCAAGGTGAACTATGAAAGAAGTGGAAAGATGGTAATGGGAAATAATAGAGGCAAGAGGGCCGGTGACATAGTAGTACGGAATCGTATCATTATTAAGATAGTTATAACATTATTCTTCATCTATTTCATCTTCCATTATGGTTATGGTTATGGTTATATTAATGCCCCGGTATCACTACAAATAAATTTAAATCCATAATTGCTTAACCGCCCGTGCCTGTGGAATCATCCGAATTAAAACTCATCTCATTGAAGGATCCAAACAAAGTAAGGCACCTGCAGTTCCCATTATAGCAGCTACAGCACACGCCAAATTACATAAGGCCAATCGGCCCCGAAAGTGAACGCAGCTGAACTGTCGTCATAAGATATCATCATTCATCGTAAGCAATATATTGTTTTCCATCCCGTAACCACGGGAGTCATTGGGGCACTATTTCATCGTCGTTCTTCATGAATGTCCATATACAGTCATTCTTTGGAATTCTGCAAAGTTGAGGCAGGTCTATTCTTTTGGTGTTATTTCCTCACATATATTTCTGACCACCTCTCATGCTCGCTCATTTAGCAGTTTGTTGGAGGATGGTCTTTTCCAGGCCTGATGATCGAGAAACATAGCCAAGCCACATCATTTTACGTTTTTTTTCCCCACAATAGCCAAGATCATCGCGTGCTCCGATTGCTTGTTGCCTGCTTTTGATGAATGTCTTTTGCTCTTTTATACTATCTAAGTACGAGATGTCCAAAACTTTGCGATAACATTTCATCCCCAAAGCACATTATTTTCTTCTTTAGCTCTGCTGTAAATGTCCACACTTCGTAATCATTTAGAAAAATATATATAACAAGTGTGCCCATTAGTTTGATTTTAGAGCCAATGTAACACTCGACGTTTTTCCCATCTGTTCCTATTAAATGTTCTGTAAATTCCTTTGTTCGATTCTGCAACTGACTTCTAAGATTCTGCCTTCTGTGATTCTGTGTACTGTTTGCCCGTCTCACTGCCTCGTTGAATTGACCGACCAATGGACTGACTGTCGGCCCACTGACGGGACTTGCTTTGACTGGACTCGTGACTTGTTTACTGACTGACTGACTGACCCGTACTTGAAGTGAGACTGCAAACTATGAATGAACAGGAAACTTGATCTGCTTCCCTCGTGATCTCTTCATGTGGTGTACTTCGCGTTGTTGTATGATTGTACCTGTGCTGCAGAATCTGATAACAAAGTCTTTCTCCACGACACTAACGTTCGTTCGTCACCACACCGTCAAACACGAGAAGCAATGGTGATAATTCACTGGACACAAAGTCCTCTCATGAACATGAGTTTATTGACAGGTAATTTACCAAGTAAAACAATATGTAAAAGCCAGCGGCTTATACTGCACTCGGCTGTTCACACATACGAAATGTACTATAGGCACCTCTTCACTGCAGTCATGCCTCAATCAACTCTCACACTCGATATGTCCAAACACTGAAATCCTCGTAGTCTGGAACCTAAGCTATGTTCCTATATTAAGCACAATAACTGTATCATCATTAAACCCGAGACTTACTTCTACAATAGTATAACTCTTAGACCTCCACGAGCCATTGGCCTATCGCCTCGCAGGCCGTCCCCCATGAGAATCTGCATGAAAATCTCCTATTTAAAACTTTTTATAATTCTTCTCTCGAACAAGACTAACACTAACTTTATGAAGGTTGGTAAGCCATTACAGTCTACCGCTTCCTGGCGACACTGCTCTCTGGTCGTCCTCATGTGTGAAACTCCTTGCCTAACCTTGTACATCGACTATATCTTTCATCTCCAGCCAATCACAAATTCCCTTACATCATCATCATCATTGAGTGCCGTCTCCGCAACGAAGGTTGGCTACCATGGAGCGCCATTTTGCTCTATCTCTTGCTTTGATGGTGCAGGTTGTCATCGGTTGATTTGTCCATCTTTTGATGTTACTCGTCCATGTTAATCTTGGTCTGCCTCTGCCTCTTTTACCTTGTATTTTCCCCTCCAGGATCACTTTCAGTAGGCTGTTGTGTCTTTTAACATGGCCTAAGAATCGCATTTGTCTTGTTCTAATTGTGTTCAGAAGTTCTCTTTTCATTTTTAGTTGTTTTAAGACTTTGTCGTTTGTTTTCTTTTCCTTCCATCCAATTCTACCTATTCTTCTATATATCCACATTTCAAAGGCTTCAATTCTCTGTTCTGTTTTCTTGTCTAATGTCCATGTTTCAGCACCATATAGGAATATTGAGAAGATGTAACATTTTGCTATTCTTAGTTTTAGCTCTGGTGTTATTTGTTTTGATGTTAGTATGTCCTTCATGACATTAAAATTACTTTTTGCCATTCCCATTCTTTTGTTTATTAATGTTGTACATTACACCCCTTACATACTCTCCCCATTTCTAATTGTACCTTCTCAACAGTCACGGCAATTTCGTTATTTTGTCTGATCTAATCTCTTCACTTTCTTCCTGTGAAGTGTCCACGTGCCCCCCCATCACTCACTCACCTCATTGTTACACAATTTCACCTCCGCTGTTACACCAAGAGTGATGTTCTTAACATTCCAGGTTTAGCCTTATAAAGCTTTGGTGAGGTTTACATTTTTTATAACCTTGCATAGGTGCAGATAGAATGAATCTATAAAAGGTTAAATGAAATCCCTTTGTTTTAATTTGTAAAATCTTTTTTGAGATAAATATCTTGATCAAAATAACGTTTGCTTTCTATAAATAAAACAAAGTGCAAATATGAAGTCTGAAAATTAACGAATTAACGTTAATTATTTGAAGGGCGATAACCGCCTGTCACATTATCTCAGCACTGCTTTTTGTTTGTGAAATGTGATTTTTGAAACTCACCTACAATAATAAACTCGGTGGACATTGATCTAGCATATAGACCACTTGTCTAGCCCATCTTCTCTGTGGCCTATATATCATGGAGTGCATACTTAAACTGACGTAGAGTGGCAGCACGTGCTTTCACTGTCATAACCCAAAGAGATGTATCGGTTGTAGCAGTCTAAGCAAAAGAATTTATAAAACCAGGTAGGCAAAGAGCCACAAACATGTTGTAATTGAATGTAATATATTATATAGCTAATCAATTCAGAGGAAGAGGTATGTTTACAGCACTCGGAAAAAATGACAAATAATCAACAACAGAAAAAAATATGGACCAAAGCAGGATCGAACCCGTACGCAGTGACACAGCGCTTTCTGTTGATTATTTGTCATTTTTTCCGAGTGCTGTAAACATACCTCTTCCTCTGAATTGATTCGCTGATTATCGCCTCGGAAGTTTCCCGTAATAATAATATTCATTTATTATTATTTGTCTCCAATAGATTATATAGCTTGTCGTAGAAGTGCTACATCATTTTCTCAATGATAAAATAACTTCTGATGATAGTGGTAATATATAGTCTTATGAGTTTTCTAAATATTCTTTACAGTTCATTCTTTTTCACTTTTTTTTTTTTTGTTTCTCTTTATCCACTTTCTTTGTGCCCGTTCAAGTGTGGAACGAGATACAAAGTTTTAGTTCTCGCCCTTTTGGCGGCTTCACTCATGCTGTTGTAACGTTTGTTTGATGTTGTCTGTCCATCATACTCTGGATCTGCCTCTTGCACTTCTACCTTCTCCTCTTTTGATATATGCTTTTAATGGTAAGAAATCTCGTGTCACTCTATCCAGATGGGCAAACCGGTTTATTTGTTGTTTCTTTATGTAACTTAGGATTTATTCAATGCCTACTCTTTCTCCTATAATATCATTTTTGACTGTCTTTTCTAGTCACTCCAAGCGCTTTTCTCAGACACCGTATCTCTGTAGTGGCAAACTTTCTCTTATGCTTAGCTATAAGTGACCATGTTTGGCATTGGTAGCACAATGTTGGAATGAATATACTTTGTATAAGATGTTTCTTGGTGGTAATAGGTATTGCTTTGTGTTGAAGTATAGAGGATAGCTGTCCTAATATTTGGTTTGCTTGACTGCATCGCATATCTATTTCTTTATTTATTTTACCATTAGCAGATCTACAGTTCAATACCTTTCTGCATACTCTTTACAGTTACAATCTATCATACACGAGAGTTCAGATAGAGGAGTGGCCAATGATCTGCTCTCTTGAGGATAAGAGGTCGGGTTATTGCCCTTCACACAAACAGTTCACAACAGTTCAGGGGCCTCGGTAGCCTATTTGGGAAAACCACTTGACTAAGCTATCATTCGGACAACCCGTGATCGATTCCCGCTGGAAGCAGTATGAGTCGAACTCGTGTTTGCAAAAAATAAATACCCCTGCGGTCTACCCAGCCGCTGGCAGAAATGGATACCAGGGTAGTAGTATTCTGGGAAGGTGGAGAAACCCACCTCGGATCGTGAGTTTCGATGTTTGAGGCGACACTGTCCAGAAGTCTTCGAGCACTTCTGGATATGCGGCCGAGCAGCTATGGGTGAAAACTCACGTGCTAAGACGCTGATTCAAGTCTCGTACTTAACCCTTACTTTACTTTAGTTCACAAAGTTAAATGACTACCACAGATATAGTTTTCTTTTGAGGCACAACCAGTGTCTTGAGCAGTAAGATATGGTGCCACAATAGTAAAGCAAATATTGTCACTAACACAACCTCCCTGAATGCCTAATCTCTGGGAGTAGCCAGATTTACTTATAACCAAAAGTTATAAATTTAAATTTACACATGAACTTTATAACAACATTATATGTAGCTGATCGTTGGCGCAAAATGTTTACAGTTCGACAGTTAGCAGGTTATACAGAGTAAATAAAACTAGACTATTTCATAAGGAAAAATTAAATCCTAACTTCATTTCTTTAATCATAAACTAAACCTTCTGTTAAATCAATCATTCTATGTCATGCGTCCTATGACTTCAGGTTAATCAACAGAAATATAAAAGTACATAGCAAAACAAACTTATGCGCAAGATTGAATGTTGTCATGATTTTTACCTAACTTCTTATGTGTCTAAAACTGATAAAAGAGCAAACAAATGGATGAAAAGATTAAATGTTATCAGTGGCGTGTCCGTGTTTTTATCTGCATGGCAACACAATAAGACCTGTGATCAAGCAAACGTTTAATTCCTCTTATAACATTGACGTCACCGCTGAGGGGAATTTCGACAGCATCATGATTTATGTTGCTGTAGGGGAGATATGATTGGTGTAAATTAAAAATGTTAGTTGGATATCAGTGGTAGCAGTGTTATTGAGTTATTTGCGGGTCATTATCATTGCACTCCAAACATGCCCATAGTTGCTCAGATTCCCTCATCAGCAAGTCACGCAGTGTCCAGCGACTGACGACTCCCAGTTCTGTGTTGGTTGATAAGTTTTCTTATACGCCCACTAAATTTCAAGTTCTGGCTGTGCCCATCTTAACTCCCATCACTTTCATCCGAAGGAGTGACGTAGACTCATAGTTGTCGAAGTCCAGTGCCCTTCCCCTTATATGGATGACGTCCGCCTGAATCATTGGCTGAACGTCTTCAGCGACAGTACAGCTAGTCGTTGACAGTGTGTCTGCTCTTTCATTTCCCTGTACTCCCACATGTACAGGAACATAGGCAAATATAACCCTACGTATGTTTGACTTCTGCAATGACTTTACCCATTGCCTGCGTACAGTGCCCGTTTCCACTTTTCTTGTGTTCATGAAATCACTTAGTATGCAGGTATGGGTGTAGTCTGCCCGTTTCACGGTCTCAATGGTCCAGGTTCGATTCCAAGAAATGACGGATTCCTTTTCGACAAGCCTCCCTTCCTCTAAGAATCTGTACTCTGAATTTATCATTGAAGTAAGGGCGACCTGACGTGATACCGACCACATCACCCAAATATTGTTACTTAGTCAAGGAAAAATATTTCCGAATCGACAAACCTCCGATGTTCTCTAATCCTCTGAAAATATGTACAAGAAATCTATCTGGGAAATAAAGGCGACCTGACGTGATACCGACCACGTCACCCAAAAATATTCCAGGATTACGAAAATTATAGTCACTAACTCCATATTCCCCATACACCTAGGAATACGTAGGCGGACTCTTATTTTTTGTTGGTAATAATAGTAATAGTGGTAGTGATGCTAAACAGTTGAGTAGGACGTCCACAGAGCGACCTATCACCAGAATTTACCGATGCATTTATGAAATGCTGTGACAAGTGGGTGAGTGAATATGCGTAATTCCTGGCTTCTATGAAACTGACTTCATGGATAGAATATAGCAGAGTTGATGCTAAAAAGGATTGAGCTATAAATAACGCTAAATGTACATGAAGTGACAGCGGTGCTATAATTGCTATAGTAATAGTTACGACGACATTAGTAAATATAGTGATAATGGTTGTAGTACCAACAGAAATAAAGTAGGGGTGTTATAAAAATAGTAATAATGCTACTAGTAGTAGTAAATGTAGAGGTAGCAATACGGCGAATATTTTACTATTTTAATATTTATTATTTTTAATTCTATGTGTACTTTACTCATTTAGGACGCTACTTTTTGAGCCGTGTGACACTGCGGCTAGTGCACTCGCATGCTCACCTGAAGGTTCAGGGTTCAAATGTGACAATTTGTTTCTAGTCAAAAAGCTCTCAGGGTCCACCCAGCCACTTTAAATGGTTACCAGAGATATTGAGCTCGTGGACTGCCTAGGCCCGCACGGTGAGGGGAGAAAAGAATAGAGTCACTGTTACCTGCCGCGGATGTCGTTAGAGACTGCTACGGATATTTGCAATCTTCGCATGTGCAGTCGAGTAGGATATGCATGGAGCGGTCTTGCCAACGGAGTTTACCCTTGCATTTTGTGTAATGCTGAGACAAATGGTGGAGCGGATATGGAGAATTCCTGACTGAAATGAAACTGGTTCCATGGGGAGAATCTATTGACCTTTCGATCAAAGCCGTAGCCGGCCCATATAGCATAGACCAAGATACTCCTTCTCATATCTAAATTTTTATTCTAGCAGTTTTCAATTCTCTTAAAGATATTTCATCAAATCTCGCCATTTGTCTCTGTTCTCTGCAAGCAACTCTATCTCATTGAGGGAGCCGATTCCTGCTGCTCTTGCCGCTCTCATCAATGTTCTTCTCAGTGTCTCTCTGGGTCTTCCTCTTCTCCTCTTACCTGTTGTTTCCACATGAGTGCCTGTTTTGCTATTCGGTTATTATCTCTTCTCATCACATGCCCAACATATGGGTAGAATAGAATAGAGAATAATAGAATCTATGGGAATGAAATGCAGCGAGGAAGACACCTGAATAATAATGCCTCATGAAGCTGAAATTTAGTACAATGACGTCACACTATCATTTCAATACCCAACGGCAATTACTGTGGGACTCACCTTTACCTTTTCAAGACGATACATATGTTATATGAGACACTACTTCATTATTATAATGAGAGGCTTTCTATCTCGAGAGATAAATCGGTATGTCGTAGTAGGTAACGTGACAAGAACTAACATTATGTTTGTTATGACTAATTAGCCCTAATCTAGAATGACGTTGATGTTTTGCTGTGTCTTTGTCTTTGTGTCTTTTCTTTCTTTGTTATTTTTTGAGGTCTACTCTTTTCTAATGTTCATGCTATTGTTTACTAAAGCTCGTCATTTCTGTCTGTCAATGACTCAAAATATGTATAAGAGTAGTAGCTGACTATACTAACTTTTATTGTACGGCCACGTGTGTAGTTCACAAGAGCTGCATTGCATTGAGACCAAAGAGTAAAGATTTAAGATAAATATGGAAAAGATTAAGATGTAAAGACGTTATTCAAAGAATAGACATCTTGGTTTAGTGGAATCCAAGGAGACAGCGAAGGACAGAGTCTGATAGACTGTTGTTTACAGACGAACCCCGTGTGCTGAGGGTCGTTTAATTGAAATAGGCTTTTATTTGATGGGGAAAAGACAATCAAGTGGGCGTGCTGTCAACGCAGCTTCGCTCTCTCCAGTTGAAAAAAAATGTGTACCTAACTTACTGAGGTGGGGAAAATTAAGGAAAGCGAAGTAATGCATTCACTTATATATAACTATATATATATATCTGAGCCATTTCCATCTCACCTCTGTTGTACATCTTCCGTCTGAGGTTAACAAAGTTCCCAAATATTTAATTTCATGTATCTGTTTCAATATTGTTCCACTTGTCTTCAATACAAATAGTATAAATTTCATAGCACTAAGTACTACTAGCACACTATTCCGTGTTTGCTACATTCAGTGCGTGATGCAATTCTCTTTTTTTCACTGCCACTCAAATTGAAGCATAAATTAGAATGCTACCGCCTTAAGTGTGTACGGCACAACGTCACCATTTGGCATTTATAAACACTGGGCTAGAAGTTAGCTCAGATAAAAATTATTTATGACAAGCAGCAGTGAGGAAATAATATCTTATCTCTTCCGATACATACCAGCACCTTCGTCATCGTAAACATCTTCATCATTATAAGCACATTTTATTTTAAAATTATAATCATCAAATAAACATTAACATTAACTCACGGGGTGCAGAAATCTAATATTGCACAAAACAACATTATAAATTAAAATAAAGTCTAATTTTGGTGACAAAAAAACATAGATAAAATATGTGAGTTGTTGTGACGCAAGTTCGTTTCGTTCATTTTGCGGCCAGATTTTTAATTCAGTATATTGAACGTTCATTTAATAAAACCAGTTATAGACGTTCATTTAATAAAACCAGTTATAGATGTAAAGTCTGAAAATAAAGTAGTAAATTTGAATGTTTATTTCCGTGAGAAAAGATTATAATCAATTATTGGAATGAACATAATCTTCTATGACATGTTTCAATGTTGCAGTTGTATGAGTTTTTGCATTCCCCAGCCCTCTTAACTCAGCTAATCTATATTTTTCATGGTCAATAGTTGTCGATGAGGGACAAACTAAGTAAACATTGATAAAGAAATAATCAAATTTTAAACAGCATAAATGTTGACAGCAATAATGTAAGGATAATAATGACCACGCACTAACCAATGAAAAAAAAAAACGACTATAAGAACAGAAAATCAATTGGAAATTTTTGAGGAAAGATAACAAAGTCTTAAGCAAGTTTCTGTAATTCCATCCGCTTCATTGAATCTGTATGGTGAGATTATGCTAATATTAATAAATAAAATTAACTCATGCTAAAACGACACAGTCATAACGATGAGTGTGAAAACGAGTTACAGAAAATAATGACGTTACAGGGATGGAAAGTCAAAAAAAAAAAAACATAAAGACCTAGATCAACAGCAAAAAGACAAAAGTAATATTTGCAACAAAGAAAAATGTAGCTCCTAAATGTCCAAAGTCATAGAACTGGAAGAAATATTATGTTATGGTAAGTTAAGATCATCATCATCGCATTCCAAACGAATCCAAAGGTTCTCTGATTTTCATCTGGGAATATGAAGAATCTTCAAGGGGAACCTTGACCCACGGGCACGAACCCCATAGCACGTTTAGGGATCCATCGATGTTGGTCGATTTCTTCTAATTATTTCCCCTTGGGCAGGGGCCTGCTCTCTTCGAATATTGACTGCCAATGGTTCTTTAACTTGCGCGAACGCACACGGAACTTCCTGATTTTTTGCCCTTATCCGAGAGGGCTAGGCATCAAATCTCACTATCCAGAGATCAGGGGAGGGTAAAGCCACGAAGAAACTACGGATTCAATTGTTCCCATTGTTTAAAAAAAAAATGATTATCCCGACAGGTGGCTTTGAATCCCGGGATCTTTATGTCCAGAGGCCAACGTCTTACATCTAGACCACCCAGCACCTGTGAGTATTAAGACAAGTCAATGAACTCAAACACCCGATAACGATGATAACTTCGGATGGTAGATCACATGGGGCAGATGAAGATTGTAACTTGGGAAGCTGGATCACGTGTGAGGTGAAGACTATAACTTCGGACAGTAGATTACATGGATGAGGTGTAGAATATAACTTCGTATGGTAGATCACAGGGGTGAAGTGAAGAATATAACTTCGGATGGTAGATCACAGGGGTGAAGTGAAGAATATAACTTCGAATGGTAGATCACAGGGGTGAAGTGAAGAATATAACTTCGAATGGTAGATCACAGGGGTGAAGTGAAGAATATAACTTCGAATGGTAGATCACAGGGGTGAAGTGAAGAATATAACTTCGAATGGTAGATCACAGGGGTGAAGTGAAGAATATAACTTCGGATGGTAGATCACAGGGGTGAAATAAAGAATGCAACTTCGGATGGTAGATCACAGGGGTGAAGTGAAGAATATAACTTCGGATGGTAGATCACAGAGGTGAAGTGAAGAATAGCTGTTTGAAAGTTTGCATTTCCAAGAATAAAAAAAGACTGCATTCAATTTTTGTCCACTACCAACAAAACTAATGTAGCCACCAGCACAACAACCTCTAAGCAACATTATTGTAGCCACAAACACTATTAAGCAATGCTACTGTAGCTATCAGCACAACAATTTAAAGTCAACTCTGCTGCAGCAGTAATCATTACCAATAACCAACTCTTCTGTAGCCTTCATCATCACCACCAATAACCAACACTGCTGTAGCCATCATCACCATTAAGCAACACTGCTGTAGTCAGCATCATTACCAATAAGCAACACTTTTATAACCATCATCCTCACCACCACCATTAAGCAACACTTCTGTAGCCATCATCGTCACCACCATCATTAAGCAACTCTTCTGTAGCCATCATCGCCACCACCATCATTAAGCAACTCTTCTGTAGCCATCATCGCCACCACCATCATTAAGCAACTCTTCTGTAGCCATAATCGCCACCACCATCATTAAGCAACTCTTCTGTAGCCATCATCGCCACCACCATCATTAAGCAACTCTTCTGTCGCCACCATCGCCACCACCATCATTAAGCGACACTGATGTAGCCATCATCGCCACCACCATCATTAAGCAACTCTTCTGTAGCCATCATCGTCACCACCATCATTAAGCAACTCTTCTGCAGCAAACCATCGCCACCACCATCATTAAGCAACTCTTCTGTAGCCATCATCGCCACCACCATCATTAAGCAACTCTTCTGTAGCCATCATCGCCACCACCATCATTAAGCAACTCTTCTGTAACCATCATCGTCACCACCATCATTAAGCAACTCTTCTGCAGCAAACCATCGCCACCACCATCATTAAGCAACTCTTCTGTAGCCATCATCGCCACCACCATCATTAAGCAACTCTTCTGTAGCCATCATCGCCACCACCATCATTAAGCAACTCTTCTGTAACCATCATCGCCACCATCATCATTAAGCAACTCTTGTGTAGCCACCATCGCCACCACCATCATTAAACAACTCTTCTGTAGCCACCATCGCCACCACCATCATTAAGCAACTCTTCTGTAACCATCAACGCCACCACCATCATTAATCAACTCTTCTGTAGCCACCATCGCCACCACCATCATTAAGCGACACTGATGTAGCCATCATCGCCAACACCATCATTAAGCAACTCTTCTGTAGCCACCATCGCCACCACCATCATTAAGCAACACTGATGTAGCCATCATCACCATCATTAAGCAACACTGATGTAGCCATCATCATCACCACCATTAAGCAACACTGATGTAGCCATCATTATCACCACCATTAAGCAACTCTGCTGTAACCATCATCACTACCATTAAGCAACTCTTCTGTAACCATCATCACCACCATTAAGCAACTCTGCTGTAACCATCATCATCACCACCATTAAGCAACTCTGGTGTAACCATCATCATCACCACCATTAAGCAACTCAACTAAGCAACGATGCTGTAGCCACAATCACCATCTTTAATGAATTCCACGGCAGCCACCACCATCACCACCACACCTACATGCATCTTTAAGATAACGAAAGTAACAGTTTTAGAATAATAATCAAATCAGTATCAAAATAATTCCTCATTACTCTTAACTTATACTTCAGATACCACCTATAATTACTTAGTTCATAGTTTGTTCTTTATTTTTCAGCTTATATTGTAATACTAGTTTATTATTCTATAGTTTATTCCTCTTTCACTCCTGTGTACCCAATAATTCATTTAAAAAAAATAAATAAATTATCTTCCCATTAATTACCTCCCACTTTTCTCCTTTTTAAAAAACCCACTCACAAAATTCTTCCAAATTTCAACCCCCTTCTGTCTTGTTATCTCCCTTCATCTCACTGAGTAGCTTCCCTTCAAGTCTGTCATAACAGCTGAAAGGATTAACAGAACAGAATTACACATTGTTAAAATTTTTTTTTTTTTTTTTAAATATTTATTTCTGGAGCAGGTAAAAGGGGTAAGATCTAGATGGCATGAAGCGGTTGGAAAGAGATTACACCTTCCAGTGAATTAGGTCAGGGGTCTTAAAATTGTGACCCGTAGACCTTATCAATTGTCTTTATTTTTATTATTATTATTATTATTTTTTTTTTTTTAGAAAATAGATTGGCTTCAGCTCGCATGTCCTTTATAGAACGTTGCATTCACCACAGCCTATCTAAATGAGTGTCTGACTCTAGCCAGATCTCCCACAGAACGTTGCATTCACCACAGCCTATCTAAATGAGTCTCTGACTCTAGCCAGATCTACCTCTTGTTCTGTTATCATGTTCAAGGACTCCTTGATGTTTTGAAACCACCTTATTCTTGGTCTGCCCCTGATACGTCGCCCAGGTACCACGCCTTTCGTTACTGTTCTTTCTAGCCCGCTGTGTCTTTTGATGTGGCCATTAGTTTAATTTCCTCTATAGGACGGTGTTAATAAACCGATTAGCTTTAATGTTTAAATCTTTTAATACATCTTCATTGTTTTTTTTTTATATTTTCCTATTATCTTAAGGATTTTTCTGTAGCGTTTTGTTTCGAATTAATTTATTTTCATCCTTGCTCTGTGTGAGATTATCCATGATCCACAACCGTATGCTGCTATATGAAAGATACATTTTCTCAGTATTTTACATTTTTCCTGCCTTGCTGGTATTGTGCTACTTAGATAAAAAAAAAAAGGTATATAAATTACTTAAGAATCCGCCTACCTATCTTCTTCAGGTATCATGCCTACTAACATGTGATCATGTTTTTCAATATTTGTTTTATTTTGTTCTGTTATTTATTTATAATTTGTTACTGTTCATTTTGTGAAGTTTTTGCAGCGTATTTTTTTTTAACGGTACAGGATACCCAGGCCATGTCCAACCCTCATTAGTCACCTCTTATGAACATGCCTGGTAGGGAACAGCGCCACAATTCTTTACTCCCCTTTCAGGCCCTGGCAGCGCACGGGCGACAATCATGAAGTACAGACCTTCATTAGTGGATGCTTGCACAGAATAAAAGGATGGAAATGGCAGGACAAAATTGCTAACATAGAATTATGGAAATGTACCAATCAAATACCAGTGGATAAAGAGATACACAAAAGACGAAGGCACTGGATAGGACACCCACTACAGAAGCCAAAAGAACGTATTGCACAACATTCGCTTTTCTGGAATCCCCAAGGAAAAAGACAAAGAGGACGACCAAAATATTCTTGGAGAAGACAGATGGAAGCTGAGATAAAAGATAATGGGGAAGACATGGAATGAAGTTTAAAGAATGGCAAGAAACAGAACGACTTGGAGAGTGTTTGTTGAAGACCTATACTCCACAGGGAGCGGAAAGGTAGAAAAAGACTGTTAATTTCCTGTCTTGTCCATATTTAAAGCTTCATTTTCAACTCCTTCACTCCAAAATAATGCTCATGGAGATATCAAAATGTTAAAATAAAATATTATTTCGCCCCGTTAACAAAATCATTAATGTTGTTTAATATTTTTAAAATTAATTTTGATTGTATATTTTGACAAATTAAAATTCAGAACAAAACGTGTACACAAATTAGAATCTTGAGATATTGGACAGTTCACAATTTCACAAGCTTGATAATTCGCGAGTTATTATTTTTCACTAATCAGATGGAGTATGTCACTGACTATTCGGCACCAATGCTGGTCTGTAGAAGCTAGAATTGCCCATTAAGTCTGGACAGATTGTATTCTACTTTATCCCAGAGAAAACTTCTTTCAGCACAAAGAAAGTAACTGGGGATCAGCTTTCTTCCCTGAGAAAATAACCAGGATAAGCTTTTATACCGGAGAAAGAAATCAAGGATAAGCTTTCATCTAAGAAAAAATAATTGGGGATATGCTTTTATAACGGAGAAAGAAACCAAGGATAAACTTTCATCTAAGAGAAAATAACTGGGGATATGCTTTTATAGCGGAGAAAGAAACCAAGGATAAGCGTTCATCTAAGAGAAAATAACTGGGGATATGCTTTTATAACGGAGAAAGAAACCAAGGATAAGCTTTCATCCTATGGAAAGTAACTGGAGATATGTTTTCATATCAGAGAAAGTAACTGGGGATATGTTTTCATATCAGAGAAAGTAACTGGGGATAAGCTTTCATATCAGAGAAAGTAACTGGGGATATGTTTTCATCTCAGTGAAAGTAACTTGGGATACGCTTTCATATCAGAGAAAGTAACTGGGGATAAGCTTTCATATCAGAGAAAGTAACTGGGGATAAGCTTTCATATCAGAGAAAATTACTGGGGATAAGCTTTTATCTAAGAGAAAGTAACTGGGATCAGCTTTCATCTTAGAAAAAATAACTGTGGATAAGCTTTCATCCCATAGAAAGTAACTGGGGATAAACTTTCATTTAAGAGAAAATAACTTATCAGCTTTCATATCGAAGAAAATAAACTGGGAATAAGCTTTCATATCAGAGAAATGAACTGGGGATAAGCTTTCATATCAGAGAAATGAACTGGGGATAAGCTTTCATATCAGAGAAAATAACTGGGGATAAGTTTTCATATCAGAGAAAGTAACTGGAAATAAGATTTCATATGAGAGAAAATTACTGGGGATAAGCTTCACCCCGTAATAAGTACTGGAAAGTTTATAAAAAAAAAGAAAATGCACGCATGCATCAGAACAACACTGGTCTACATAGAGACAGGCGGAGTCCAACCAAAAGTACAATCTCAGCCAGTTATGGAATGAACTAAAGTAGCTGAAACATTAAAATGACTATATTATGGGCTTCTCTATATGATTGTCATTAGATCAGAAAACAGAACAGAAAATTGAAGCCTTCGAAATGTGGATTTATAGAAGAATAGATAGAATTGGATGGAAAGAAAAGAAAACAAACGAGGAAGTTTTAAACAAACTAAAAATGAAAAAAGAACTACTAAACACAATTAGAGCAAGACAAATTAAAATTTTTGATCATGTTAAAAGACACAACAGTCTAATAAAAATGATATTGGAAGGGAAAATACAAGGTAAAAGAGGCAGAGGCAGACCAAGACTAACATGAACGAGTAACATCAAAAAATGGACAAGTCAGCCTATGACAATCTGCACCATCAAAGCAAGACATAGGCGCTCCATGGTAGCCAACCTTCGATGCGGAGACGGCACTCAATGATGATGATGATGATATGATTGTGCTGCATCAAATGCTTGGTGCTTTCCTGAGTCTTTACTAGCTCACTTATTCTTGTATGCCTACAGGTTATTGTGTCCATCACAAATTTCATGCGAGCAGAACTCTCTTTCTTCTTCCGACAAAGTGCAATATCAGAAGGTCTAGCATGTCCATGCCGGATGAAACTGTCCGAAAGGTATAAATATCGCGGTACGCATATACTAGCCACAGAAACTAACATCGATAACTGTTGGACCGCCCGTGCCAGTGGAATCATTAACATCTCATCGCATTGAAGTATCAAAATAAAGAAAGGTAGTTGCAGTCCCCAGTGCCAGTGGAATCATTAACATCTCATCGCATTGAAGTATCAAAATAAAGAAAGGTAGTTGCAGTCCCCAGTGCCAGTGGAATCATTAACATCTCATCGCATTGAAGTATCAAAATAAAGAAAGGTAGTTGCAGTCCCCAGTGCCAGTGGAATCATTAACATCTCATCGCATTGAAGTATCAAAATAAAGAAAGGTACTTGCAGTCCCCAGTGCCAGTGGAATCATTCGAATTAACATCTCATCGCATTGAAGTATCAAAATAAAGAAAGGTACTTGCAGTCCCCAGCCAGAGCCAGTGGAATCATTCGAATTAACATCTCATCGCATTGAAGTATCAAAATAAAGAAAGGTACTTGCAGTCTCCAGTGCCAGTGGAATCATTAACATCTCATCGCATTGAAGTATCAAAATAAAGAAAGGTAGTTGCAGTCCCCATCATAGTAGCCACAGCACAAGCCAAAAGAATATAAGGTGTAGCTGCGCCGAAATTGAACGCAACTACCAGTACATCGTCATACGATATCATCATTCATCGTAAGCAATCGGAATATCGAAACACGATCCGAATGAAAAACACAGCTCACGTTGTGCACATAGCACTAAACTTAGTAGCTCCGGCAGCAAGCCGGACTTGGAATATGAGGAAACTGCAACAAGGAATTTTCAGGCAGTGCCTCAACGGTTCCTGCCGCCTATCCGCCATATTGACATGAAAACAAAACGTATCCATGCTCACTTCATTAACGGGTGAGCGCTGAGAAGGGAGACAAATAATAATAAATGAATATTATTATATAGGGACATCGCCAATGATGGCTATTTTGTAAGTTAGTCGAGTTGGCAGTGTTCACTGGCGTTTGGCTTTTCGTGGCAAGGCGCTGTACCACTGAGTACGGGTTCGATCCTGCTTCGGACTATATATATTGTTCTTATTTTTTTTTCTGTTGTTGATTATTTGTCTTTTTTTTCCGAGTGCTGTAAACATACCTCTTCCTCAGAATTGATTCGCTGAACGCCGAGCAGAAAGTCCCGACGAGTATCATCACAAGTTTGATATATGTGTGTACACATATATACGTTTTTGTATATATATATATATATATATATATATATATATATATATATATATATATATGTATAGTGAGAGAAAGGAATATATCTCTTATAAAGTTCTGATGGTCAGAAAATTGCACATTTCTCCTCTCCACAATGCAATAAGTTAAAAAGTAAAGAGAACGTAAAAAAATTTATTAAAAAAAAACAGAATGAACGAAAAATAGTATATTGACAATAACCTAGTTAAACATCAGAAGACACGCACAATATCACACTTTTATTTTAAAGACAATCAAAGTACAAACACTCTCAGCATTCCCCCTTTCCCTCATCAAGGTGCGCTTTCTAGAGTTTAAAAGTTACATTTTCTCAGTATCTTTCATCTTTTTTCCCCACCATTTTCTCAGTTATCACGGAATGTTAAGTTTACTTTTCTCTTTACGTAGCCAAGAAATGAGGCATCTTTTCTTTTGATGTTAGTGATAAGCTTCATATTGTCAGGTCAGGTAATTTTACCTGCTACTGTATGCAATAAACAGTACAACCTGTGCCTGCCCTGCTGCCTTGCAGGTGACGCTCGGGAGAGTAAAAGGCTAAGGGAGGGTACCCCGAAGTAAAACAACCCCACTGTCTTGTGGGTGAGACATTTTAGTCAAAGGCTAGCGGAGCCAACTGTAAACAAACCGACGGAAGGCAACAGAAAACCATCGTCGTAACTTCTTTGTACAATCATGAATCGCCTCAGACAGCTTAAGAGAAGGGCTTGGCAGAAGGTCAACAACAGAAATGATAAATAACTGTCGAGATCGAAAGTTGTGGAGAGACATGATCACCTACGCATGCAGGCCCGGTACTTGATGATGATGATAAGCTTCAAATCTGTTGGTATTCCTAACATTCTTATCTTCAACTAATTTTCGTAGCCTTTATAGAATATGTGACACTGGTTAGAGTAGTAGTAGAATGCTCTATGTTCACTTTAAACACCAGGGTTCGTGGCTTGCTCATCAATCAACCCAGTTGGAAAACATTGGGTATATGGCCGTTGGTCAGGGTAGGTCAGGCATCCGGGGAGAGAACACTACGCCGCGCTACCTCAGAAGATGCGCCCATGATAAGTGGAGGCTCTACACCGTACACCCTCCCCGCACTAAAATACTGCTATGGGACACGTTAACCTATTTTACCCATAGAATTTCTTGTTTGTTGTCCGATTGTCCATGAGTCAGTTTTCTTACCTATGGAATTTCTTGTTTGTTGTCCCACTGTCCGTGACTTCTTTTTTAAACTATAGAATGTCTTGTTTGTTGTCCGATTATCCATGACTTATTTTTTTACCTATAGAATTTCTTTGTTTTTTTTTTTTGTACGAGTGTCAATGGCTCCTCTTTTGCCTATAAATTTTCTTGCTTTTTTTGTCCGATTGTCCATGACTGAATAATTTCTTCTTTTTTTTTTTTTTTTTGTTGTTGTTGTTGGTTTGGTTCTAAAAAATACTGAAAAGTGACATTTCTTAATCAAATTGACAAAGATAAGATCCATACAATCATGTAATTGTTTCGCTTATTTTAATACTGCTGTTACCTACGCCCTTCATTACACTGCATTCACTATGCTACTGTTGTCTAATGCTATTAACTGCATCCTATATTTGATCTGAAACAAAACAAAAATGAAGAGCGAATTTTGAATACTACTCTGCAAACAAAACTAATAAGTTACTTTGGACATGTAAAAAAGACGAAACAAGACATAGAAAGTCAACTTGGAAGGGAAAATACAGGAACAGAAAAAACAAGTACAAGTAATGACTGAAATGTTTGTCGTGATCAAAAGATGGTTTGCGTCCCACCAACGCTGGAGAGATAGTAAAATTGTTTTCAAATGAAAACTATACTTCTTTGCGAAGACGACACATGATAGCGTTTGATTTTGTAGAGATAATATATATTTTTAAAATTGTGTTGCTGGAGAGAAATAAATGAAGAAAAGAAAGCGAAGTTATTATTGTATTCTTGTGTACTCACTCTATACTCGAGAGTTTACAATGCGCTGTAACAGCATGCTAAAAGCCTGTAAATGTTGACACAGGACCAGGAAAACAAATTATAGGCAGTCTGACATTTCAACATTTGTACTTCCCTCATGTTGTCCTAACAGTCAACATTTTTACTTCCCTCATGTCCTAACAGTCCAATAACAGTCATCATAGGAGGTCAACAATGATGATCGCAATCAGCTAACTTGATGCTCACTTTGTGTTGCTCTTTGATATTTTCTCTTCCATATTTGTCTGTTTTCCATGCGTTCTTTCCGTCTGTTTATGGTTCTGTCTTCTTCTTCTTCTTCTACTATCCTTCCTCCATTGCCGTTGACGTCGTGGGGAGATACAATCTGCGATTCTTTGCTCTTCTGTGGTCTGTTCAGGTGTTATCCCTCCTAGTGACTCTAGTATTCCATTTATCCATCTCTTTCTCGGTCTTCCTCTTAATCTAGCGTTTTCGTAGCGTTTGTTTATGACTCTTTGAGTCATTGTTAGTTCTTTTTGTTTTGTTATGTGACCGAACCAATTTATCTGTTGTTTCTTTATGTATTCGATGGCTGGTTTAATTTCGAGTTTCTTCCCAGGTCGGTGTTTCTTACTCTGTCCCTTAAGCTGTTTCCTGTCATTCTTCTGACAATTTAATTTCGGTGGTCGTTATCTTTCTTATTGTTCTAGAGTCCAGCGTCCAATTCTGGCACTGATAACTCAGAGTTGGTAGAAAAATTGATTTGTATATTGCCCTTTTTACTTCCGTAGTTATTACTTTGTTTTTCAATAGTGTTGATACTTGGCCTATAACTTGGCATGCTTTGTTACACCTTATATCTATCTGTGTCTCTTGATTATTGTCTTGTGTTAGCGTGCTACCCAGATATTTAAAATCGTCTTTTCAGAGTTGTATTATCTATTATGATGTTTAGTTTTTCTTTCTTTCTCGCTATTGCCATTACTTTAGTTTTGTTTATGTTGATCTTCATGTTGTATTGTTTACAAGTGTTGTTTAGCCTATTGATATGTTCTTGCAGGTTCTCAGTTGAAGGCTGGAAGAGCAGGGGCCACATTACCGGATCAATTTGTTTTCTTCTCAAAGTGACCAGCATGTTTTCGAATATGTTCTACTTGAACACAACACAACGAGCCTTCAGTAAACGTTGTGAGAACACCAGACCTAAAGGCCGACCGCGAAAAAAATGGATTGACGAAATATTAGATACACTAGGAAACATAACAGCAACAAATGCAAAAAGAAGAGCAAAAGCCCTCAATTTATATCTCCCGTCGATGCTGAAAGACAAATGAGGAAGGAAAGAAGAAGAACCAGTTTTGTTATACTTATACAAGACATGATGTTCTCATGATGTTTCTATAACATCTCATTGTCAGTTTGCAATATTTTTAGAAATATTTTCTGTTAATCTATCTATCTATTGTCATTTCGAGCCGAAGACGGCACATAGGGCAGAACCACAATCTCAAAAACAGAAACCTTGCGTGCCAAAGCGGCACCTATTGCAGAGATCACTGCTCTAAAATATATGGCCTATTTCCATAACAATACTTTTTACAATGACAGCTTGTCAAGCCAATTTTGTTAATCCTCTAAAAAAATTAAATAATCCAGTTCATGCATAATAATGGGGACACGGAAAAAAATTCTGAAGATGAAAGTGTAATAAGTGTAATCTACCGCTGTCTGTTCTTGTTACTGTTTGGAAAGAGTTTAATAATGACAATGCATAAAAAACGATGAATATATGCAGCTAAGAAATGTATAAAAGAAAATAAATGAACAGTTATGGTTTCTCAGATCATGTGGTCAGAAGACATAGAGAAACAATCGGAATATTTGATTTAGAGTAGACCATATAAAAATGGCGAAAGAGACAAGCAAATTAATATTTTAAAAAACTCACGAAAAACAGTAGGAGCAAACATGAACAGAATGGGTTACATTTGTGGTGCTATGTGTTATTCATTGATCATGCATAACTTGCTGAAGAGGACTGGGGAGGCATGGAACAATCTTAAAATAATGGTAAGAAATAGATCGGCTTGAAAAGTGTTTGCTTGAGACCTATGCTCCACTGGGAGCTGAAAGGTAGAAGAAGAAGAATTAAATACAATTCGAAAAACAGAAATTGTATTTTTGACACTTTAAGAGATGCAATAAGTTACTGAAAGCCATCTTGGAAGTGTAAGTACAAGATAATCGTGCCAAGGAAAGTCGAAAATTTTTTGACACTATCAAGAGATGTATAGGCGGGAAATTCTATGACGTCGTGTGCCACCAAGGCAAGAGACTTGATATCGTCTCAATGTAGTCAAGCGTCAGTGCGGAAGCGGCACAAGATGACGGTGATGACACCCCTTGTAGTGTCAGCCACTGTGAGCACAAGTTTCAGCAAAACTCGTATCAATCAAACCTTTGCGATGGGTCACACAACTTTTGATTAAACCAGCAGGAAAGTATCAATGGACTAGCCCCTCTACATCAACTAGCTTACGAGAAATTAGATTGTTTGGAATATTGACTCGGACCTCGGAGTACACTTTTTATTTTATCCGTGTAAACATCCGTCTCCATGGGCAGAATGGCGCGGATATCGATATCGGTGGCGGGACAAACAAGTACCCAGGAAATAATTGCGGGCGGTGTATTGTGGGTAGCTTCCTCGCGCGTGCCAGTTTGACGGATTAAATCGAATGAGATAACATGGTGAAGATTGAGGGAGACTTGAGTTTTCCTTGCTTTGTGACTCGTCAGCCGGAAGTTCTCATCAAGTTTCTGGTAAATTGATCGCAGAGTTCATTTTTCTGTCATGTAACGAATTATCATGTAGTTGATAGTCTACTATATTATTTGTAAAACAGTTTTGTCATTATCAGCTACTTCACCTTCCCGTTTTACATTAGTTCCAATTTGATCTTATCAGTTCTGAGACTCATTGCTTTAATTATTAGTAAACAAATTATTAACGCCAGGGGACGCTTGAAAACCAGAAAGTGAGCGTAGTGACAGCCTGGGGTTACAGATAAAGGAAATAACGCGTGTAAATTAGCAAAAAATGGAATATTAAAGAGTGAAAGGATTTTTCGGGCATGTAAAAAGACACAGTAGCCTACTGAAATTAATCTTGGAAGGGAAGATTCAAGGTAAAAGAGGCAGACCAAGACTAAACTGGAGGAGTAACATCAATAGATGGAAAAGTAGTCATGGCAACCTGCACTATCAAAGCAAGCGACAGAGCGAAATGGCGCTCCATGGTAACTAAACATCGATGAATAGACAGCACACAATGATGAAGATGAAAGCTTATAAATTTAAGTTATGCCTTGAACAACTTAATGAGAGTTGTAGTTTCTTTTCTTTTTCCCTGTTGAATAATTCTTGTCTGTACCACATTATTTGAACACCGTTGGCCTATTTTCATGTATGGTGTGTTACTTTCAATGTTAATTATATCGGTCTTTATATTTAGTTTAGGTACTTCATTTAAATTCGTGTGTTTATGAACAAATTCTTTTTCGCTGCGTGCAATTGTTGTTGTTAGGAAGAACATCACTGCACACCGGACGAATCTAATGTTCTCAGATATCGCTCTAGAGAGTCTGGAGAACATTCTAGCAAAACCCTGACCAACGTGCACAAACTCCGTAGCACGGTACGATGTCGTAATTATTAATTAACGAAATGACGTGGCCACGTATTTTGATCGTCTGGTTTGACAACGAACAGTCTGTAGAAAACTGAAAGGAGCGAGAATGAAAGGAAGGTATAGAAAGAGATGGGAAGGTAACATCAAATAATGGACCTGCCTCTTTCTGGTAGAATCTCACGGAATTTACGAAGTCAGAGAGAGTTTACGGAGTTTTCCGGTGGTTCCCGGAAACTGTGGGATGAAAATAAAGAGGAAAAAGAAGACCGGGTCTTATACCTTACTTTCCAGTACATCCCGTCCTCATTTCGTATCTGTTCAAGACTGCTTTTCTTCCTAGGATATGTTAGTTGTGTTGGAGACAATACTTCTTTGTAATCCTTACCTGCAGTCGCCTCATGACTATTCTTCTTAATCTCCCGCTATAAAAGAACGTTAAATGAGCTTACATACGTTGTGTTGTAGTTTACAACGTTAAATGAGCTTACATACGTTGTGTTGTAGTTTACAACGTTAAATGAGCTTACATACGTTGTGTTGTAGTTTACAACGTTAAATGAGCTTAGATACGTTGTGTTGTAGTTTAGAACGTTAAATGAGCTCAGATACGCTGTGTTGTAGTTTAGAACGTTAAATGAGCTCAGATACGCTGTGTTGTAGTTTAGAACGTTAAATGAGCTCAGATACGCTGTGTTGTAGCTTAGAACGTTAAATGAGCTCAGATACGCTGTGTTGTAGCTTAGAACGTTAAATGAGCTCAGATACGCTGTGTTGTAGTTTAGAACGTTAAACGATATACGTTGTGTTGTAGTTTAGAACGTTAAACGATATACGTTGTGTTGTAGTTTGTAGCAAGCTGCGATACCTGTTGCCTTTCGATCCAACACATCCAATGTAAGCATTGAATTGTTGAATTACGGGTTTCTCTTTCTTTTTCGTCACTACTGGCTTGGGCAGACTGTTTAGTCTGTTTCCACGCCCGCTACGGTGATGTCGAGTAGGATCTTGATCAGTTCTGATTCACTGATCCCCATGCAGCAATCAATGAGTTGCTGACTGCTTACAGTGCAGGTATGCTCGAGCGTCTTGCACCGCGCACAAAGTTATCACCTTTAAAAACATCAGCCTTGTTAGATGATATAGTCTTTCCAGCATTCTGCTATAACGTGTGTCCTCATTTATGGAAGTGAGAAAAGATCACCTACACCAGTAGGCACTGTACTTGATGATGATGATGATGATATATATATATATATATATATATATATATAAATGGGGAGGGAGGAACCAAAATCTTGTAATTGATTAGAGCTTCTAAGGATCTTAATCCGGCCTTGCCTATACGTCAAGTGGTATGACAAGGCTCTTTTCTATTTTTCCTTTGCATTATTTGCTACTGCACACTCTTTACCTTTTGTTATATGAAGTAGACATCAACGAGCAGTTATTTTACCGGCGTGAAAAAAAAGATCAATGGCAATAAATTGACAGAAAAAAATGAACCTCAACAGCTAAAACAAAAACATTATGTTCGGAAGAAATAATGATTCCTTATCTTTGACATTTATGCCAATCTTGTGTACATTAGAAATTGTTTTAAAATGTGTCTTCTAGAATGAATGGAATCTTTTTTTTTTTTTTTTTTAATCTGGGGAACTGTGTCAATTTCATTTTTCTTTTATAGTTGGGATAAAAAAAAAACATGATTTAAGTGACAGCTATTAACTGTCATCATGCTGTTACTTTAATAACTGTCCTCCCACATATTTATTGTAATAAGTACCCACATATTTATAATAAGTAATAAGTACCCACATATTTATTGTAATAAGTACCCACATATTATTGTAATAAGTACCCACATTTATTGTAATAAGTACCCACATTTATTGTAATAAGTACCCACATATTTATTGTAATAAGTACCCACATATTTATTGTAATAAGTACCCACATATTTATTGTAATAAGTACCCACATATTTATTGTAATAAGTACCCATATATTGTATATTAAACGTGTTTTCTTCGTCGCTCAGAAGTAAGAGTGTTCGATTCTCCTTGCGGCTTCTTAAGTTACCCATGCTTCCTGCAGCTTCAGAGCTTGGACTTCAACAGAGAGTGTGTTTTATTTGATCATAACAGCAGTTCTCATTTTTAATATCCGTTGTCAACTGTGCCAAGATGGAATAGGGAAGGTTTGCTAGTGACCAAAACCTTTCATTAATCAGAGTAAAACAA
The DNA here is from genome assembly GCA_032433765.1 of Megaustenia siamemsis. Taxonomy (NCBI): domain Eukaryota; kingdom Metazoa; phylum Mollusca; class Gastropoda; order Stylommatophora; family Ariophantidae; genus Megaustenia; species Megaustenia siamemsis. The sequence continues at coordinate 34,910,663 of JAVIAB010000088.1, read as the reverse complement.
TTTTACTAAGACATTACGTAAACACAAAGTTAATATATATATATATATTATTCAACGCTCGTATTGTTGGTTGGACCGAATCGTATTTTTTAAATAGTGTTGATCTTAAAATGAAAACATCCATACGATCACAACACATCTGTTTGTTTCCGTTTCAAAGTGGTGTCATAGTTATCATCTTAGACATTTTGCCATACATCGTTTATGGATAAAGATCTCCTGGACCTGCCTAGCACATTCCTCTCATTCTTGAAATCTACTTTTATGGAAATGGTTTAAATGTGTGGTGTTACAGAGGAGAGACAAGAGACATGGGTACGAACTAGATTATATGATGTGGGGGTGTAAGAGCACAGAGCCTATATTACATGATAAGGGAGACAGGGACTCCAGTCTCGTACATACATTAAATAGAGACTTGACAGACTAAGAAAGAAATAGGTTAAATGTGTTGAAACCTTGATAGTTCAAGAAAACAAGGAGACAGGATACTGTATTTTCTGTAGAGATCCTGGTGGTATGCGTGTAGAGAGAGAGAGAGAGAGAGACACGTACGCCAGTTCTCGAACTGACCAATGGGGAAATAGAGCTCTCTGGTCTCGAACAGACCAATGGGGAGATAGAGCTCTCTGGTCTCGAACAGGCCAATGGGGAGATAGAGCTCTCTGGTCTCGAACTGACCAGTGGGGAGATAGAGCTCTCTGGTCTCGAACTGACCAATGGAGAGATAGAGCTCTCTGGTCTCGAACTGACCAATGGGGAGATAGAGCTCTCTGGTCTCGAACTGACCAATGGAGAGATATAGCTCTCTGGTCTCGAACTGACCAATGGGGAGATAGAGCTCTCTGGTCTCGAACTGACCAATGGGGAGATAGAGCTCTCTATGAGTCTATGAGAGAGAGAGAGACAGTGAACAAATTTAGAGGCAGTTACTCGAGAACCGCCGGAGTGAGAGAACATTAGAGTTCTTCAGGAGATAGGGGACTGGTTGGTCTCGGGGCAAGATGCCGGTCTCGAGACAGAGAGCTTGTTAGTTCAAATCTTGCTTGCACTAGGTGGCATTTTTATTTGTGATTTTTCTCTGCGGCAACCACCCCTGATCTCAGCGACAAGGCCCGGTTTGAAACGTCAATCACTCATCGACGGGAAAAAAAAATATGAGTACCTCCGAAGTCGGAGTTATCTGCCTATGCGACGAGGGGCCCCTGTACACAAGACTGCCAGGGTAAAACGGATTAAACGCAAAATTCAGTTCTTAATGACTCGGGACTTTGCCAGAGGTGGAAGCTGGCGAACGCAAAAGTAATAATAATAATAATAATTGGGAGATAGTTGGAACCACAAAATATAGAGTAGATTGTTGACTCTTTGTACTCACGGACCTACGGGTCTCGCGTGGTTAGGATTAGATTGGAGATAGAGATAGATAGGTTGTTGATGGTATAAAGCTCAGAAGTTGTGAGATAGATTTCAAGATAGCTAGTTAAATAGCGTCAGGAGTAGTTAGAGACGAAATAAGACAGTTAAAAAGTGCAGAAGTAGAAGCAAGATTAGTAGAGATCTCGAGATAGCCATGTTCATGAAACGCCTGTGTTTTAGCAGTAACTGTAAGTGCTCTGTACAGATTATAAATGTGTATGGGTTGGAGGACCCCCTTAACACCCTCAAGCTTTGAGTTGCTAAATTCATGTTATGTGCTGGCTATACATAGATGTTCTGAGAGAGGTCAAAGCAAAAAGAGAGCTAATTTCCAATATTAGGAAGAAACAATCATCATTTTTTGGCCATGTAATGAGAAGAGAACAACTGGAATATATTGTAACAACTGGAAAAATTGAGGTACGAAGAGATAGAGGGAAGCAAAGAGAAAAAATAACAGACACCTTAACAGAATGGCTTGGCAGAAGGTCAACAACAGAAATGATAAAGAACTGTCGAGATCGAAAATTGTGGAGAGACATGATCACCTACGCCATCAGGCCCGGTACTTGATGATGATGAAGATACATACTTAAACAAGAAAAAGAGTTATTAAATGTTATGTAGAGCCAATCTTAACACATGGATGTGAATCATGGACAATAGGACAACAGACAAGAAAATCACTGGAGTCTGTAGAAATGTGGTTTTGCAGAAGAATGTTGAGAATACCATGGGCAACTAGGAAGAGTAATGAAAACATTATGAAAGAGGCCTAGGCAAAAAGATAGCTAATTTCCAATATTAGGAAGAAATAATCATCATTTTTTGGCCATGTAATGAGAAGAGAACAGCTGGGATATATTGTTACAACTGGAAAAATTGACAAAGAGATAAAGGGAAGCAAAGAGAAAAGATACCAAACAGCTTAAGAGAATGGCTAACAGAAGGTCAAGAACAGAAATGATAAATAACTGTCGAGATCGAAATTTGTGGAGAGATATGATCACCTACGCCAGTAGGCCCGGTACTTGATGATGATGTTGATGATACATACTTACTCAGTGACAACTCGGAAGATTACATGAATGTCACAGAAGCAACCAAGTCGAAGTACTACCACTGTACAGAAAGTAAGTGAGAACTAGTCTATATAGCGCAACAGCAGTATTCTTAGTGCATCGATCATACAACGACAGTGGCAGCATGCGCAAAACATGAGATTGTGAGCTGTAAGTCAATATCTATCTATGAATTATATTTTAGTAGTTAATGCTCGTAACAAAAATATCAAAGATTTGTAAATCTGTGAGTTTCGGGGGATGCAGTATTTAATTTGTAACCACAAACGTATTTTTAAAATTTTAAAATACATCTTCTTCTAACCATTTTGAATGTTTAATGTGAGAATTATGTGTATTTTGTCTTCTAATTGGAATGATACAAATGAACAAATGAACTAAAGTATCAGTGACAAACACAAGTGACATACACACACACGCAGAAATACACATCATTATCAAGTACCGTGCCTGCTGGCGTAGGTGATCATGTCTCTCCACAACTTTCGATCTCGACAGTTATTTATTATTTTTGTTGCTGACCTTCTGCCAAGCCATTTTCTTAAGCTGCAAATACATATACACATGATATAAACAAACAGAGCCATGTCACGCACCGCGTGTGGCACGTATGTATCTAAATGGTTAAGCCTATGGCTTTCGACCATTAGCACAATATTGGGGAATGTGGTCAGGACTATGCCACATCTGTCTTTCTACTCTATACAAAATTGTTTTCCTGTTTAAGGCTGGATAAACCCAGGAGCTGTCATACGTGATCGAACCCCATCTCTTATGTAGGCAGACCAGTACACTAACCGCAGTATCACCATTTGTTATATGTTACATAATCTCCTACAGCTGGGACGGAGTTATTAACTTTCAAAATTATAATAAATTTGTGTATTAAGTTCACACATCATCGCTGTTATGTTTCCCCATCTAAACTCTCTATGCCGTATATATATATATATATATATATATATATATATATATATATATATATATATATATATATATATATAAGTGCTCCAAACAAATTCTAGGTGGAGAAAATAAAATGAACATAATAAAACACTAACAACAGCTAAAATGACAATCATGAAGATACAGACTTTCATTAATGGATGCTTACACAGAATAAAAGGACGGAAATGGCAGGACAAAATCACTAATATAGAATTATGGAAATGTACCAGTCAAATACCAGTGGATAAAAGACACAGCGAAGACGAGGGCGCTGGATAGGACACACACTACGGAAGCCAACTGAGAGTATTACACAACAGGCCCTTTTTTGGAATCCCCAGGGGAAAAGACAAAGAAGAAGACCAAAGAATTCTTGGAGAAGACAGATAGAAGCAGAGATGAAGATGATGGGGAAGACATGGAATGATCTTAAAAGAATGGCAAAAAACAGAACGACTTGGAAAATGTTTGTTGAAGACCTATGCTCCACAGGGAGCTAAAAAAAATGTAGAAGAAGAAGATAATAAAACACGTAAACATTTAACATACGCGCACACATAGCACAGGGAGCCGCGATAGCTCAGTGGTTAGTGAACTGGACTACAAAGGACAAGAGGTAGGGTTCAATCCCAACCGACGGCGTCCTGGTTCACCCAGCCTTAAATGGGTACCGGATTTTTTCTGGGAAAGTAAAGCGGCATGGGCGTAATACCGACCACATTACCCCAAAAATAATTTGTGTCTGTAAAATTTATGATCACTAACACCATATTCCCTATACGCCACTTGGCGTGACGGGGGTACTTTACTTTTTTACTTACACATATCACATCTGTTAGTTTCCATCCCAAATTTGTATTCTATATCTATTTTTAGAAATGTTGCAGCATTAATGATTGATGAAGATGTCCTGAGCATGTACATTCCACTCAATCTTAAAATTGATATTTGATAAAAGTGGTTTCAGTTTGCGACACGATAATCAAAACATTAAATGTTTCGCTAAAGTTATTACTTATCTGGCGCTTCCCAAAATGGTGGTGTATTTTCGCTGGTTCGTTGACAAGAAAGTGTGGTTTCATTGATGTGTACTTCCAAATGAAGAAAATAAAAAGCTCACAGTGTATCCACGTGCCGAAGAGCTGATTGAGTGGGTTTGACCAGTCTATAACGTGGAAACGAGTTCTCGACCGTGCGATTGAGTGAGTTCCAATGCCATCGACTTTCAGCGACAAAATCAACAACGACAACAAGAATTACTCAGATGAAGCGTAAACGATAACATTGGAGAAGGAAAACAAGAAAAGGCAAAACGTAGTGGGTGCATAGGGAGACGTATCAACCAACACAGAACTGGAGTCGTCAGTCGCTGGACACTGCGGGAATTGCTGAGGAGGGGATCTCAGCACCTATGGACATGTTTGAAGTGTAATGATGATGACCCGCAAATAACTCAATAACTATATTACTTGTGTATGCATGTTATTTTAGTAGTTAACGCTCGCAATAAAATAGATCAAACAAGTGGCAGGTTCGAGAGTCTCGGGAGATGCAATATTTCATATTCAGCACAATTTTTGTTTACATTTTAAGAAGCAGCTTTTTTCTAATCAGTTTGAAGGTTTAGTAGAAGAAGGTTGTGTATTTTGTCTTTTACTGGAAGACCCACGTGAGCAAATGAACTAAAATATCAGAGACAAACAGCTGAGATATATAATATTAAATAATGGTAAATTTGTCGTTTATTGTGCCTTTCTATATTCTCTTCCAAGTGGACATTTCAAAATTACGGATCATATAACGTTCCTCGATATTGCTCTCAGAAACAACTCGCGTGGTTAGCAAAGCCCCTGACCGTTGTCATCAGAGAAGAAAAAGTTAGATCCACAGTCACGTGACTTGCGTATTGTAGGAGGCAGCTAAGAAGGTTGGGATTAATGTCCTGACCGGTGCTTCCAAGTTTGTGCTTTTGAGTTGGAGCCATCTTCAGTGCTTTCGCTAGCCTGTGGCGTACTCCATATTAGGGGACATGCTAAGGACAAGATCTGTGCTTTTGAGTTGGAGCCATCTTCAGTGCTTTCGCTAGCGTTTGGCGTACTTCATATTAGGGGACATGCTAAGGACAAGATCTGAGCACCTATGTTGTAGTCCGGTATACAATGAAGATGATCTGTCGGCTAAACTAAACTTGACTGAACTATGCAGCCTCTCAGAATAAAAACATGTTCTAGAGGAGTATAATAAATTAATAATAGAAGTCAGGGACGGTTGCTTGTAGATAGAAAGTTTTCCTTAGCCAGACGGCTGCCAGTTAGTGAAGACATCGATTTCTACGGTAATTCGTTTTTGTTTTGTTTGGCATCTCTGATCTCTTTGTTATATCAATCCGGCCACGCCTACCAGGTCGTTCGCTACATTGTCATGCCAATTATACAGTCATGATAGCATCAGTTATCATTGACAGTGCACTTACGGTATCATAGAACTAAAGCTGGAATCACGCTTTGGGATGTCTTGATCTTTTAATAGAATAATCACGTGCAAACATCAGGTAATGACTTTAGTGGTAATTTCAAAATACAACAGGGATACTCAACCTGGGATATGTTTATCCCCAATAAGCGGAAAGCAATTTGGCATGGTTTATGGGAAGGCGTATACTCTTTGACTGGAGTTATTGACATCCAGGGACCGAGGCTTCGGACAAGAGATAGTCTTTAGTGTAGTACTTTCCCTGTCGTGTCTGTTTTCGCAGAAATTAAGTTATGTTGAGGTCATCATCATTGCACTCTGAACATGTCCATAGGTGTTCAGATTCCCTCCTCGGCATGTCCCGTAGCGTCCAGCGACTGACGACTCCAGTTCTGTGTTGGTTGTTAAGTCCACTCATACGTCTACTAAGACTCTCGGTTCTGGCTGTGTCCATCTTTACTCCCATTTCTTTCATTCGAAGGGGTGACGTGGACTCATGTTTTACAAATACATGTGTTTTTTCCTGCATCTCGAAGGGCATTAATAACGCCCGCCTGATCTATTAATTGACCGTCTTCGACGACAGCATAGCAAGCCAACCTGTCCGGTCTTTCACATCTCCATACTCCTGCATGACCAGAGAAGTAGACAATGGTGACTTCGTATCGTTGACCTTTGTAATGACTGCAACAATCCACTGCCTGCGTACAGAGCCCACCTATATAAGTATTTCTTGGCTTGTACCTGATGAAAGCTTTTGCCGATCCGTCGTAGTTTGTCTTGTCTCTCTATAGATTTAGCTGCTTAATATCATTTTACTTTTATCTTATAAGTCTTTATTTCGAAATGGCGTCACCGCAGTCGGGCCATTCCCATATATCCATATTCTTATAATTACGTATTCCCATATTTCCATATTCCTATATTCCCATATACAATTCCCAAGAGAGCTACTTTCCAATATTAGGAAGAAACAATCATCATTTTTTGGCCACGTGATGAGAAGAGAACAACTGGAATATATTGTAACAACTGGAAAAATTGAGAGACGAAGAGATAGACGGAAGCCAAGAGAAAAATTTCGAGACAGCTTAAGAGAATGGTTTGGCAGAAGGCCAACAACAGAAATGATAGATAACTGTCGAGATCGAAAGTTGTGGAGAGACATGATCACCTACGCCAGCAGGCCCCGGTACTTGATGATGATGATGTTGATGATGATAATGATGTTCCCATATTTCCATATTCCTATATTCCCATATTTCCGCTCCGCCCCCACCTGTTCCATCAGCTATCGAAGTCTTCGTCTACTGATTGTTCCTGACCTGCATTAACTGAACATGTTGCGTTCTCTCCCGCTGAGATTACTTTTCCTGCTTTAATCCTTTTTCACACACCGCTCTACCATTCCTCTGACGTGCATGTTATCCTTCCCTCATTGTCACCTCTCTGTGAGAGTTGGTCTTTAAAAGCCACCATCGTGATGTGAGATTATGTCCTTTTTTTTTAACTCCCCCCCTGCAGTCAGCGCTATCCGTCTCATTGCCACCGACTGCTTCTTGACAGGAACAATATATCCACGCCAGGCTATTGACGTGAGACAAGACAAGCAGTTGCACCCACTCTCTGTGAAGAATATTCTTTACAACTGAAGTGACTCATAGGTGTCTGTCTGCTCCGGGTCACTGAAGCATAACTGATCAAGACCCACAGATCTACCTCCCCGCTGTGGTCATAGAAGCTGATCTGAGCAAATGAAACCAAAGAGAAAGTACAGATCAGTTTTTAAAAGTGTCATACTGATGTTGAATGTGTTAATCCGAAAGGCGTAGATATCATGGCGTTCCGCCACATGGCAGTGTAACTACGCCTGTTTAACGAGCTTTTCAAGTCAAATACCCCAAGGAAGCGCAATATAAGAGTTGGTATTTAATAGTTTTTTTAGATTATTAGATGTAATTCTCAGTTCATGTATCTCGTTGGAGATTCTGGGACTTTTCACATCGCATTGCCAGTTGCCGTGTACTGCTGCCGTCCAATGCTTCAACCGCCAACAAGAATTTATTTGTCATTGCAGTAAGTATCACTTGATTATCTAATGCAACATTTATGTGTAATCAAAGTTATCTCCCCTGGAATATTTCCAATTAGATATTCAATACAAAGTTCTTCGTATACACTTGAATGCATTTAAGACTAATGCAGAAATAAGAGAAATGACAAAGCATGCAAAATATCAACTATAATCAAGAGAAGAAGGTCGTCATATATTAGCCATATGATGAGATGAGACAAGAGAATCTCAAAGGTGGAGGTAAAGTACGAGACTTGGATCCATGTTTAGAACGCGAGTTTTCACCCATATGTGCTTGGTCGCCTATCAATAAGTGTTCGGAGACTTCTAAATGGTGTCGCTTCAAGCATCGAAACTCAGGAAGCGAGGCGGCACTCCTCACCTTTCCAGAGTACTATCCTGATACACATTTCTGCCAGCGGCTGGGTCGACCGCGGGAGTACTTTTTTGTCCCAACCACGAGTACGACTCACACTACTTCCAGCGGGAATCGAACACGGGTTGTTCAAACGTCCGTAGCCCAGTCGGGTTGTTTTCGAACTAGGCTACGAGGTCCCCCAATCTCAAAGCAAACCCTCAAGTGGGAACCAGATGGTAAAAGAAAAAGAGACCTACCTTTAGAAACACTAAAAAGAACACTGAAGATAGAGACAACAGGCATGAGCTCCCTCGACTAGATTAAATAACTTATCAAGAATAGAGTCTTGTGGTGAGATACAATGCCAATGTTTAGAAACGCTAAAGAATTTTAGGTTCATTTTCGTTCATGATTTTCCCAGATTTGCTTACAGCCCAGCACGATATATTTGTGCATATCGCTGATGTTTGAGAAATATGATGTCCCAACTCTTATGATCACCAACACACTTTTCTATAACCTTCGCAGCACAACGCCGTTTTCTTCTCAATGAAAATGCTAAAAAAAAAAAAACTCTTGTACTTTTTAAATTAAGACTGGATTAATTTAGAAACCGTTTTGTCGTGGAATCGAACCCCTACCTTTTGTCCTTGGTCGAAAGTCTCAATAACCATTGCTCCACAGAGAGTTCCAAACACCTTAATCACGTCAGGCAATACAGCAACAATTTTTTGCTTAAAAACAGAATGTCATTTTGTTCTTTAATCGTATAAATAGAATAAGAAATTTTCAAGGAGGACAAAACAAAAAGGGAGCTCCTAAAAAAAACACCAGAAAGAAACAATCAACATTTTTCGGGCACATCATGAGACGAGAAAAGTTGGAATACTTGGTTACAACTGGCATAATACAGGGAAAGAAAGATCGCGGACGACAAGGAGAGAAGATATTGAATAGCTTGGTATCATGGCACGGAACACGTTCAACATAAGAGTTCATTCGATGTACCATGGACAGAGATTTATGGAAAGACATGATCGCATGCGCCAACCGGTACGGCACATGATGATGATGATGATGATGAGCATAAGAAAGGGAAGAAAAGAAGTAGAAGAATATGTTCGTTATGTGAGCTGCTTATTCATGTCACCACTCAATGGGTGCACGTAAAAAATATTGATTAAGCAGTAAATGCTGAGTCGCTTGTCAATCAGGCTGACGTCGATTTGAGTCCTTTTAAGCTCGTGTTATTTTTTTTTCCTAACGGCACGGCACTACAGCTCTCTTCTTGATATTTTAGTTCAAGACTTACAGATGTAATAATGAAAGTGTTAAACGTTTTCTTGATTATCTTCATCATCATCATGTGTCATACCAGTTGGCGTAGGCGATCATGATCTTCCATAACTCTCTGTTCACAGTGCATCGTTTCAGTTCTGTTGATGACTGTTTACTGTGCCACGACATCATGCAATATAGTAACTTCTCTCTTTATCGTCTGGGATTCCTCTTTCCCTGTATTTTATGATAATTTTGTTGACATGTTGATAAGCGTTTATCAGATTCATTTAATTTTGTGACGAAACATTGATCTGTTCAATTTCTGATGTAGATAACACATTTCCCACCATAAAAGAAAACCCACCATAAAAAAACCACTAAAGGTTAAGTGTAAACTTTTGGGTGACTGTGTGAAATCAACATAACAAAAATCATAGACAGCTTGTAATTTTCAAAACATCTTTGTTGACGGTTTACTGAAACCGTCTCCTGATCACTACGTCATCGCCTACACTCAGCGCGTGAACTTCTTTCGCCAGTTAGCACTTGACAAGACTCAGAAATGGGATAAAGTCTCAATAGAAAAATAGTTGTTATTACTATCTCATTTTTGTTTTAAGTAAAATGTAGGGCTACTGTTGAGATATTTATTTGTAACACTGCCAGCTGAAGAGACATCAGCAAATATCTGTATTCCGACAAACTTAAAAGGAAATAGCTGTTACAATATGTATGCTTTGTGCCATCTTGAAAGAGACTCCAATCTACAGATCATCTAAGTCTGCAGTGAAGAATACAATATAAATGGCAATATTTTTTTTAAAAATCATCATCGTCAAGTACCGGGCCTGCAGCCGTAGGTGATCATGTCTCTCCACAACTTTCGATCTCGACAGTTCTTTATCATTTCTGTTCTTGATCTTCTGCCAAGCCATACTCTTAAGCTGTCTGGTTTTTTTTTTTTAATCTTTGCTTCCCTCTCTCTTCGTCCCTCAATTTTTCCAGTTGTTACAATATATTCCAGTTGTTCTCTTCTCATTACATGGCCAATCAATGATGATTGTTTCTTCCTAATATTGGAAATTAGCTTTCCTTTTGCTTTAGCCTATTTCAGGACGTTTTCATTATTCTTCTTAGCTGTCCATGGTATTCTCAACATTCTTCTGTGAAACCACATTTCAACAGACACCAGTGATTTTCTTGTCTGTTGTCCTATTGTACATGATTCACATCCATATGTTAAGACTAGCTCTACATAACATATAAGAACTCTTTTTCTTGTTTCTTATGTCAAAAATGAACTGCACAGTATTTTTCTCATTTTTTGGAAAGCTGCTTTTGCCTGAGCCATTCTGCATCTCACCTCTTTTGTACATCTTCCGTCTGAGGTTAACAAACTTCTCAAAGTTCCCAAATATTTAAATTCATTTACCTGTTTTAATATTGTTCCACTTGTCTTTATTTTGCACTGAGGTGATGTCTTTTTCTTTGTTGTTACCATTACTTCTGTCTTTTTGCTATTAAGGCCGAGTCCTTTATTTTTGATTTCTTTCACTATAATGTCTAACATATCTTGTAACTCATTTCCACTCTTAGTGATTAAGACTGTATCATCAGCATACCTTAGATTATTTATATTATGACCTCCAATTGTTATTTCAGGCATGCCCCTAACGGATTATTTTATATAAATATTAAACAAATCTGGTGACAGCACACAACCTTTTTTTTAAATACTTATTTTTGCACATCTGCATATTTAGTCAGCACTACTTAAGGTCGGCTTAATTTATAACAGTATCGATCGAGTTCGACTACTTTTCTAAGTGCGCAAATCCTTAAGTGCGCTTGTAACGATCATTTCTTGTAACGATCATTTCTTGTAACGATCATTTCTTGTAACGATCATAACGATCATTTCTTGTAACGATCATTTCTTGGAAGGAATGAGCATGGCCTCTTGTACTATCATGTAGCACCAACTATAACAGAAAAAGATCTCATTGATACATGACTAGCAAAGTTAAAAGGTAAGAATAGGGAGAAAGATTACAGACCTTCTCATCTGCTTAATTCTTTGGTATATTACTTTGTAAAGTTAAAAAACAAGACAAGAAGAGATAGAATACCAAATGAAACCATAAGACAAATGGTAGGAACAAAACCCTGAAAAGAATCTATAGATCAAGAACAACTTAAATGGTTTGGCCACCTGGTCAGAATGAATCCTTACCAATCACCATCAAGGGCGTTCTTCTCGAGAATGCATGGAAAAAGACCAAGAGGAAGACCCAGAAGAAGATGGATAGATGCAGTGACAGAGACAAGCAAACAACAAAGGAAAATCACAAATTCAGACAGTTCGAGCAGCTCAAGAACGACAAATGATATAACTACGACACCTTTTCGGTACCAGTGAGAAATAGAAAGAAGAAGAAAGATTACTTGTAACGTTATAACATTTAACCCCCCCCCCTCCCCCCCTCCTCCTCTTTCTTTTGCATCATAAATTACAAACTCGCCTTTCACATTGACCAATACTAGAATTGCGCTGCCGGGGCCCGAAAGGGGAGTAACGAATTGTAGCGCTGTTTCTTGTCATTCCGCAGACCTGTTTGTAAGAGACGACTGTGGAGATTTGGGTATGGGACTGGCTATCCCTTACTGTAAAAAAAAATATAAGCTGACAAAATTTCACAAACATGGACAAGTCAATGAAAAGAGAAAATGTAAATCCGCCATCCAGGAAAGATAAAGCTTTCTGTCTAAGAGACGTATGACGCGACCCGGAGAAAACCGTAGGGATTCCGGGTTGCCGACTCACCCTTTGTCTACCAGGAAGAAAAGACAAAGAAGAAGACCAAATAATTCTTGGAGAAGACAGATTGAAGTAGAGACGGAAATGATGGGCGAAGACATGGAATGATCTTAAAAGAATGACAAAAAACAGAACGTCTTGGAAAGTGTTTGCTGAAGACCTATGCTCCACAGGGAAGCTAAAATGGTAGAAGAAGGAGAAGAATATAAATAAAGAAGGAGGAAGAGATAATTGTAACAAAATAAGGAGACAAAAAGCAAGAGGTGCCTTCGTCGCACTAGGAAATATATGGAAATCCAAAGAAATTTTAAATACAAAAATTAAAGTTTTCAACTCCAATGATAAGTTAGTCCTATTATATGTCTGTGAAACATGGGGAACAACAAAAATAACAACCGGAAAGATATCATCATCATCGAGTGCCGTCTCCGCATTGAAAGTTAGCTACCATGGAGCGCCATCCTGCTCCGTCTCTTGCTTTGATGGTGCAGGTTGTCATTGGCTGACTTGTCCATCCTTTGATGTTACTCATCCATGTTAGTCTTGGTCTGCCTCTGCCTCTATTACCCTGTATTTTCCCTTCCAATATTACTTTTAAAAAGATATAGACCTTCATTAATGGATACTTGCTCAGAATAAAAGAATGGAAATGGCAGGACAAAATAACTAACATAGAGTTATTGAAAAGTACCAGTCAAATACCAGTGCACAAAGAAATGCAATGAAGACGATGGCACCGGATTGGTCACACACTGCGAAAGCCAACTGAGAGTATTACACGACAGGTTCTATTTGGAATCCCCAGGGGAATATGACAAAGAGTAAGACCAAAATATTCTTGGAGAAGCCAGATGGAAGCAGAGATGAAGATAATGGAAAGACCTGGAATGATCTCAAAAGAATGCCAAGAAACAGGACGGCTTGGAAAGTGTTTGTTGAAAACCTATGCTCTGTAGGGAGTTTAAAGGAAGAAGAAGAATAAAAATACTGGTAGTACAGAACTTCTTGATTGTCACATCTCAACTGTAAGGATTACAAGAGAACGCACTTAACGTTAATATCACAGCCACATTACACTTTGTATATTTATATCTGAAGTTTCAAAATACACGAGAAACTTTATCGTTTGAGCGTGTCTATTTCAATAACATCAGCCTAGAACAGAAACTATCTTCTGTTTCTATAGCGCTTTGTTTTACACATGATGGCTAAGCATCCCAAAAGAAACGCTATCCGATCATGTACTGACTTTGGTTTTCCTACAACGTCATCATATGGAAACTGAAACAAAACAAATTTTAAAAATCCTCACATTTAGTGATCGAACTCGAACCTTCGTAATCAATAGATGTGTACATTGATCATTCTGCCACCGTGACTTCGTCTCAATAAGTTGAGGATCTCAAACAACAGGCATCGCAAGAAGGGATCTCAATTTACGGATCTCGTAAGATTCAGTTTACTGCTGACGTAAAATAAAGATAACAATCAACAGTTATCGTAAGATTGAGATCACAATTTACTGATGTAAAGAACAATCAGTTATCGTAAGATTGAGATCACAATTTACTGATGAAAGAACAATTTACTGATGTAAAGAACAATTTACACCAATTTACAGTAGTTTTCGTAAGATCCGCTACTGCTGGCGTAAAACAAAGAAAAGAATCGACAGCTATCGTAAGATTGAGAGTAAAATTTACATCTTCATCATCATCATGTGCCATACTGGTTGGCGTAGGCAATCATGTCCTTCCACAATCATCTATCCACAGTGCATCGTATCTTTTATGTTACGACTGTTTTCCATGCCATGACAATTTATGGATGTGGTAAAATCAAACTCTCCTCTCCATCAAGGCTAAGACTACTACTGCCACCCAATTTTGTTGGTGAGCTTCTCGGTGAGCGCCCCGAGAGTTATGTTTCAAATTCATATGTAACCCCGATTCTCTCATATACATATTGAGACCTATGTGCACGAACTCCGTAGTACGGCATCGAATCCATCGGTGTGTGATAGATTTTTGCACGGACAGCGGAATTTTTCTTTTCGCCTAATAATTTTTTAACGTGCGCGAATGCACACCGGAACCTCCTGTTTTTAGTTTTTTTTTAGCCGTTATCCGAGAGGACTAGACATCGGATCTCACTATCTGGAGACCAATGGGACGCTATACCTACGAAGAAACGACGCGGATTAAATTTTCTTTATTTAAAAAAATATATTAATGGACAGGAAATCCACTAGAGTCAAACAACAGCTAGGGGACGGACCACTGTAGAGAGGTGATTAGTGAACTGGTCTACTGAGGGACAGGGTTTGGGTTCGATCCCAATCAACAACTTCGAGGTTCCTCCAGATTTAAATGACAAAAAAATCACGGTAGTGGCGTAATTCTGGACACACTACCTGAACATAGTTCTGATGGTCAAACGTTATCGACACTAACATCACTAACATCACTAACATCACTAACATCACTAACATCACTAACATCACTTACATCACTAACAGCACTAACATCACTAACATCACTAACATCACTAACATCACTAACATCACTAACATCGCTAACATCACTTACATTACTAACATCACTACATCACTAACATCACTAACATCACTTACATCACTAACATCACTAACATCGCTTACATTACTAACATCACTACATCACTAACATCACTAACATCACTAACATCACTAACATCACTTACATCACTAACATCACTACATCACTAACATCACTAACATCACATTACCTATTTGCCACGCCCGAGGCGTGACCACGGCTCTTAATCATTTTCTTGTCTACAAACAAAAAGCTGAGGGATCCAAAATAAAAATCAATTGAAGAATGAACAACAACAACAATCGAAGAGAAAGAGCATCTGCAAGGTAAACAAGACGGGTTAAGTCTAACAAAACTATTCTCTTAGAAGTGATAGATCTTGTTACAAGCTTCTGTTGCCTTGCAGGAGTGTCAAAGGAGACTGAAGCCTAAGGAATTAATCAGGAACAAATGCGACCTAATGACGATGCATTAGATCGTATGGTATAAAGTATAGAGCAACACAATCTGATGAAAATTCACAACAAAAAAATGATTTTACTTCCTAAAGTCTGGATGGTCTAGTGTTATGATTTGGGGCTCTGAACAAAAAGGTCCTGTTCGAATCCCTAGCGTCTTCGCGGCTTTATCCTCCTCCTATCTCTTGGTATGGAGCCTCGGTGGCTGAGTGGTTAGTGTGCTCGGTTCCTGACCAGAAGGGTCCGGGCTCGATCCCCAGCAGTGGTGGATTTTTTTTCCGGACTAACAAGGCTCCGAGTTTCACCCAGCCTTTAAAAATGGGTACCAGAGATTTTTCTGAGAAGTAAAGGCGGCCTGGCGTGATACCGACCACATCACTCAAAAAAATGTGCCGTGGTTATAGAAAAATATGGTCACTAACACCATAATCCCCATAAGCTATCAAGACAGGGGAGGGAACCTTCATTTTTTATCTCTTAGTAACGGGACCCGTTGTCAGGTTCTCTCGGATAACAGCCCAAAATGGAAGTTCTCTCGGATAAACAGCCCAAAATGGAAGTTCTCTCGGATAAACAGCCCAAAATGGAAGTTCTCACGTGCAATCTGCGCACTGCTAAGAACCCTTGGCAGTTCAAATTGTAAATAGCGGACCAAAACTGGCCGCAGTCCGGGGTAAATCTATAGGTAAAATGTACCCAAAAACGTTAAAATTCTCTACGATAAAAAATGATAGTATCTCTGAGAATAGCGAGAATAGCAAAATGTTACATCTTCTCAATATTCCTGTATGGTGCAGAAACATGGACATTAGACCAGAAAACAGAACAGAAAATTGAAGCCTTTGAAATGTGAATCTATAGAAGAATAGGTAGAATTGGATGGAAAGAAAAGAAAAGAAGCGATGAAGTTTTAAGTAAACTAAAAATGACAAGAGAACTACTAAACACAATTAGAACAAGACAAATGAAAACTTTTTGGGGCATGTTAAAAGACACAACAGCCTAATAAAAGTAATATTGGAAGGGAAAATACAAGGTAAAAGAGGCAGAGGCAGACCAAGACTAACATGGACGAGTAACATCAAAAGATGGACAAGTCAACCTATGACAATCTGCACCATCAAAGCAAGAGACAGAGTGGAATGGCGCTCTATGGTAGCCAACCTTCGATGCGGAGACGGCACTCAATGATGATGATGATCTGTTAGAGCAACTGCCTGTATGGTGAGGGACACTGAACACGCGTCTGTCGGTGTGAACCTGCGAAAATGTGATATACGCAAAATTCAGTTCCCAGACACTCTCTAGAGATGTAAAGCTGATGAAACCAAACAAACAAAATCACAGCTGTAGTTATTTTGAAGACAATGCGAAACAGGAAACGAAAAAGAAAACAAAAAATTGTAAGTGGGCGAAAATAGCAAAGCAAACTGCGGGCAGAAGATGTCAGCATTTGGAGCACATTGTGCTAAATAAGTGTGTCAGGACACAGGCTAAACAAATAAGGCAGAAGTAGTCCCTCAGCACAATGAAAAGTCGATTACATTACAGATTGATTATGAAGTAACCTTAAGTAAATAGTAGCTCGAGCACTCTCGTTTTCTTGGCTCATTCCTGAAATTATCGACGGTAGCAGCGGTAATTGAGAATTAATATAATCGATACTTTGCAAACGGTTATCACATTATTTTGGATTGTTGTTTCCGTGGTGGCATTAGAGCACTTCCCTACAGACTAATAGACTTTTAGATCCATAACAATCTCTGTCTGTCTTTTCGACGTTCGATCATTTAGACAAACTATTATATCTAATGCCAGATGGGATTTCTGAGAAGAATATTGAGAATTCACTGGACAGCTAAAACAGAACAAAGAAGATATTATCAAAAGAAAGCCAACACAAAAGTTGAGCTCCTAAAAAAAAAACCATCAGAATGAAACAAGTGATAATTTTCGGGCATATCATGAGAAGAGAAAAATTGAAATACTTGGTTATAACTGACAAAATACATGGAAAGAGAGACTGAGGACGACAGAGAGCGAAGGTAATAGAAAGCTTGGTGTCGAGACACGGAAAACACTCCACAACAGAATTAATACAATTCACTCTAGACAGAAATGTGCAGGAACATGATCGCCGACGCCAACCGATATGGTAATTGATGAATGTTACATTCAATGTTCAGTTATCTTGCTCCCCTTTTTTTACCACTTTTCATTATCCTTTTCGTGCAATCCTCATTTTCCTATAATCCTTTTTTATTCAAATTTCTGGGCGTTGTTTTATACAGGGTGTTTATAAAGTCTCACTACACTTGGTATCTAGGTCAATTTGAAAAAAAATGTTTATGACGTCATCACAATATGTGCTCCCACTGTCAATTGTGCGATACACACGGGTAGTTGTTCAAAGATTTATAGCAAGATTTCCTGATAAACAACCTCCTCATCGCATTACGGTTAGAAATTTGTTGAATAAGTTTATTGCTACTGGAAATGTGGAAGATGCTCCACGATCTGGTAGGCCTGCTGTGAATGATGAAATATGTTTAGATATCCAAGACAGAATCCTTAAAAGTCCAGACAAGTCATTAAGAAAACTGTCGCAACAAGTGAACTTACCATTGAGCACATATTGTGATGACGTCATAAACATTTTTTTTCAAATTGACCTAGATACCAAGTGTAGTGAGACTTTATAAACACCCTATAGTACACTAGTCAGTAACACGCAAGGTCACCATTACTTCTCAATAGAAAAATTCCCTGGTACCCATTCACATCCGCTGAACCCAGAAGCTTAGAATCGAACACGATCACTTGTCCTCAGCAGACCAGGTAACTAGCTTCTGCTCCATCTCGGTCTTCATTCCAGAATTTCACCGAAAAATACGGGCACTTATTTAGCTCTCAGTCACCAATATCGGCTCATTTGACACATTAACCAATATTACGTTTTTCCTTCACCAATATTACGTCTCTCATTCACCAATATTACGTTTTTCCTTCACCAATATTACGTCTCTCATTCACCAATATTACGTTTTTCCTTCACCAATATTACGTCTCTCATTCACTAATATTACGTTTTTCCTTCACCAATATTACGTTTTTCCTTCACCAATATTACGTCTCTCATTCACGAATATTACGTTTTTCCTTCACCAATATTACGTCTCTCATTCACCAATATTACGTTTTTCCTTCACCAATATTACGTCTCTCATTCACCAATATTACGTTTTTCCTTCACCAATATTACGTTTTTCCTTCACCAATATTACGTCTCTCATTCACCAATATAACTTCTCTCATTCACCAATATTACGTCTCTCATTCACCAATATTACGTCTCTCATTCACCAATATAACGTCTCTCATTCATAAATATTACGTCTCTCAATCTCTCAATCACCAATAGAACTTCTCTCATTCACCAATATTACGTCTCTCAATCAGCTATATAACTTCTCTCATTCACCAATATTACGTCTCTCAATCACCAATAAAAAGTCTCTCATTCACCAATATTACGTCTCTCAATCACCAATAGAACTTCTCTCATTCACCAATATTACGTTTCTCATTCACCAATATTACAGCTTACATTCACCAAAATTACGTCTCATTCACTAATATTACGTCTCTCATTCGCCAGTTATACATCTCTCGTTCACCAATATTAAGTCTCTCATTCGCCAGTATTACATCTCTCATTCACCAATTTTACGTCTCTCATTCACCAATATTACGTCTCTCATTCCCCAATATAACTTCTCTCATTCACCAATATTACATCTCTCATTCACCAATATTACATCTCTAATTCACCAATATTACATCTCTCATTCACCAATATTACATCTCTCATTCACCAATATTACATCTCTCATTCACCAATATTACATCTCTCATTCACCAATTTTACATCTCTCATTCACCAATATTACGTCTCTCATTCTCCAATATAACTTCTCTCATTCACCAATATTACATCTCTTATTCACCAATATTACATCTCTCATTCACCAATATTACATCTCTCATTCACCAATATTACATCTCTCATTCACCAATATTACATCTCTCATTCACCAATATTACATCTCTCATTCACCAATATTACATCTCTCATTCACCAATATTACATCTCTCATTCACCAATTTTACGTCTCTCATTCACCAATATTACGTCTCTCATTCACCAATATAACTTCTCTCATTCACCAATATTACATCTCTCATTCACCAATATTACATCTCTCATTCACCAATATTACTTCTCTCATTCACCAATATTACATCTCTCATTCACCAATATTACGTCTCTCATTCACCAATATAACTTCTCCCATTCACCAATATAACTTCTCTCATTCACCAATATAACTTCTCCCATTCACCAATATAACTTCTCTCATTCACCAATATAACTTCTCTCATTCACCAATATAACTTCTCTCATTCACCAATATAACTTCTCTCATTCACCAATTTTATCATAATAAAAGAAATAAACATTATCCGTTTCATTCCAACACCTTATATCCTAACAATACCTCTAGAGCCTTATTTCACATCCCCGAACTTAACGCCTCTTCTACCTTCAGTAGCCCAAAACCAACTGCCACCTTAATTCACATTCACGAATTCACGTCATCGTTCACCCCTCCTGAAGCCAGCGCTCTTTGCCACCCTCAAAGCTGTGGCATCTTGAATCATCAGCGCCATCTTTCAGACTTTCTGAACAAAATGTATTGTTTTTCATGAACGTTTACTTGTTCTAATTCCAGCCCTCAGATCTATTCCACTTCCACCCTCCTCTTACCCTCAGTGAATACCGAGCGTCTGTTAACCTTCCATGAGTTCTGAGTAGTTAATCCTTTCGCTCAAAGAGGGCTTTATCGTCTGCTTTGAGAACCGCTTCTTTAAACCATGTACTCTCGTCTGTTTTGAGACCGAGGTAATCTCGAGACTATGGGCGAGGGCTCACGTAAGTGCTCTTTTAAAGTGGTTAATGTCTGCTTGGATAGAGTTAACGAGATGTAGAAAGCATCTATTGAGTATCGAAACAGTGATCAAAAGGTGAGCACGGTAACGTGAAACGCCGGGAACATTCAGAATGTGTTCTCATTTAATGGTTAATGCTTTTAATAGTCTGTGGTGTTACTGAACGTTGGATTTTCTTACGTATTTATAGATTATCCGATTGAAGACAGATTCAGATTGAAATAGGCAGAGATGAAGTCAAGTAATTGGCAGACTAAAGGACGAAGGTACTTATCATCATGTGCCATACCGGTTTGCGTAGGCGATCATGTCCTTCCACATTCTTCTATCCACCGTGCATCGTATAAATTATGTTTTTGATTGTTTTCCATGCCATGACACCAAACTATCTAGTATTTTCTCTATTTTTCGTCCGCAATCTCTATTTCCCTGTATTTTGCCAGTTGTAACCAAGTATTCCAACTTTCCTCTACACATGATATTCCTGAAAAAATGTTGATTGTTTCTTTCTGATGTATTTTAGGGCTTTTTGTGTTGACCTCTTTGAGAATTTCCTCGTTGCTCTTTTTAGCTGTCCAGGAAACGTTCGTACTATTCAGACTGAGACATTTCTTGCTGCTTTCTTTTACTATTTACTATCTACTATGTGTAGCCACTTTATTTCGACTGGAAAGCACAGCAAATCTAGGTAAAACTATTTTCGAGTGTTGCGTAGAAAGTGTAGTTATCTTGTGCCGGGTATATAGTGTAAGTCTTAGAGGCAATGCAGCAAGAGGTCCACGCCTGGGAGTCATGATCCAGGCGGGCCCACCTCCCTTAGATTGTCAAGAGGCTAAAGGGCCGAAATATTTCATCGACGGGAGGTTTTATTCTAATGATCAGATTGCCTCCTGCTGCGAAGCTCTGTACAAAGAGTTTCCGTCTATTATTACATCCGGATACGAGAGCTAGAAATTCACTCAAGCTCTTGAAATAGAGAATAACTGCTTTTGAAAATAAATTCTTCCGAAAACTAAGTCATTAAAAGCTTAATTCCAACAGACGACAAAATATACATGGAAAACAAACTAGTGGAAGAGATCGATCACTTTATCTATCTTGGAAGTCACATTGATCGAGAAGGGGATACAAGCAATGAAATTAGAATCAGAATAGCTAAAGCAGCAATGTCTTTCAGAAGCCTTGAAAAGTTGTGGAAATCAAAACTCATCAGCACAAACACAAAACTTAGACCATTTCAAATCAAATGTACTATCAACCCTTACGTATGCGTGTGAAAGCTGGAAAACAACAAGAGATATAGAAAAAAGTTGAACGCATTCGAAAATAAATGTTTAAGGAAAATACTTGGTATAGCGTGGAACGAATTCAAAACAAACGAGGAAATTAGAGAAATCGCCAATCAACCACTAATATCTTCAGTAATAAAGAAAATATGATGGTCATATGTTGAACATGTGATGAGAAGAGATAATAACCGAATAGGAAAGCAAGCCCTCATGTGGGAAACAACAGGTAAGAAGAAAAGAGGAAGACCCAGAGAGACACTGAGAAGAACATTGATGAGAGAGGCAAGAGCAGCAGGAATCTGCTCCCTCAATGAGATAGAGCTGCTTGCACAGAACAGAGACAAATGGCGAGATTTGATCAAATATCTTTAAAAGAATTGAAAACTGCTAGAACAAAAATTCAGATAAGAGAGGGAGTATCTTGGTCTACGCCCTATGGGCCAGCTACGGCTCGAAAGGTCAATAGATAGATAGATAGATAGATAGATAGATAGATAGATAGATAGATAGATAGATAGATAGATAGATAGATAGATAGATAGATAGATAGATAGATAGATAGATAGATAGATAGAAGACTATAAACATTAAGTAGAGAGATTTTTAAACAAAAAAAAAACAATAAGAGAAGGAAACAAATAAGAAAATGTAAGAAAGCTATGTCGTAGTACTGTCACGGCTTCCGAAATGTGACACAGGTGCATAAGGACATGGGTTCACGTCAATCAATACTTGCTGTTAAGGTTATCACGTTGTGTGGACTCATGCTGCCTCTGTCGATCGTCGTGGTAGTAACTTCGACCTGGTCTTGTTTCTGTGCCTTTCTTGTAACTCTCCGCGTCGTCATTACTTAAAGTACATAACAAGTATATAACATAGACAAGTAATTAACACTAAACATAACATGTATATAACATAGACCAGTAAAACAAAGTAAAGTACTCCCGTAACGACAAGTGGCGTTTAGGAAATATGGTGCTAGTGACTATACATTTTACAGACCTTCGGTACATGATTTTTGGGATAATGTGGTCGGTATTATGCCCGTACCGCTCTACTTTCCCATAAAAAAATCCGGTACCCATTTAAAGGCTGGGTGAACCGAAAGCCGTCGGTTGGGATCGAACCCTACCTCGTGTCCTTTGTAGTCCAGTACACTAACCACTGAGCTATCGCGGCTCCCAACAAAAACAAGTAATTAACACTAAATAACATGATCGGGGGTGGGGAGAAATGCGATTATAGAACGTAATGTTGAATATCGCGGATAACTAAACATGGTAATGATGGAGAGTGTCACTATTTCTCAAAGCAAACATTTGATTGGTTAAAAGCAATCTTCCTTCTTTAGTCCTGTTTTTGAGTTATTGAGTTATTTGCGGGTCATCATCATTGCACTCCGAACATGTCCATAGGTGCTCAGATCCCCTCCTCAGCAATTCCCTCAGTGTCCAGCGACTGACGACTCCAGTTCTATGTTGGTTGATAAGTCTTCTTACACTGCCACCAAGTTTCTCATTTCTGGCCGTGCCCATCTTAACTCCCATTTCCATCATCCGAAGAAGTGACGTTGATCTGTGTTTGTCGAAGTCCTGTGCTCTTCCCACATCTCGAAGGGCATTTATGATGTCCGCCCGATCCATCGGTTGCCCGTCCTCAACGACAGCGCAGCTAGCCAACCTGTCCGCTCTCTCATTTCCCCGTACTCCCGCATGTCCAGGGACATAGACAAATGTGACCTTACGTATTTTTGATTTCTGCAACGACTCTACCCATTGCATGCGTACAAAGCCCGCCTCCACTTTTTTAATCATGCTCATCGAATCACTCAGTATACATGCGTGGATGTAGTCTTGTGACTCTAACCATTTGAATGCCTTGGTCACTGCCATCACCTCCATTGTCATTCTACTCGTGGTCATGGCGTATGCACCACTGTCTTCCTTGGCTATTCTGCCTGCCTTTATTTATTAAGGGGAAAACATGACAATAATGTAAGCGTGGGAAAAATATAAAAAAGGAAAGACACAGAAAGAGAAATGATGAAATTAGACAGTTTGATCGCGTAACGAAGAAATAGACGGGAGGTTGATACGATGCGGATCAGCAGTAACCGGAGTAATAGAAAATACATGATCGCCCACATCAATGAACTGACGATGTTGTTAATGATAACATTGAAAGTTGCCATCTTGTAGACAGAGATAACAAACACAAAAAAAAAAGCTTTTGATTGTAGAAAGAGCAGAGAAACCACCGGAGGAACTGGCTAAAATCAGAATAATAAACAATATGCCACAGAACGAGAGTAGGCCAATGGGAATAGGGAAAAGAGTTGAGGGAATTAATTATTCACTGGACCGGAAGTGGCATGGAAATGGTAGATATCAAAAGCCAGTATCAGTGAAACTAACAGAAGGTACAAATAGACAACATATGGAAATACAATAGAAAGACACAATCGCAAACATCATCATAATCATCAACAAGTACCGGGCCTGCTGGCGTAGGTGATCATGTCTCTCCACAACTTTCGATCTCGACAGTTATTTATTATTTCCGTTGTTGACCTTCTGCCAAGCCATTCTCTTAAGCTGTCTGGTATCTTTTCTCTTTGCTTCCCTCTATCTCTTCGTCCTTCGATTTTTCCAGTTGTTACAATATATTCCAGCTGTTCCTTCTCATTACATGGCCAAATGTGCTTCTTCATAATATTGGACATTAACTCTCTTTTCGCTTTCGCCTCTTTTAGAACGTTTTCATTACTCTTCTTAGCAGTCAATGGTATTCTAAAAATTCTTCTGTAAAACCACATTTCTACAGGTTCCAGTGATTTTCTTGTCTGTTGTCCTATTGTCCATGATTCACATCCATATGTTAAGAATGGTTTTTCTTAACATTTATTTCTAATAACTTTTTTCTTGTTTCAATTGTCAAAAATGGATTGCACAGTATCTTCCTCATTTTTTAGAAAGCTGCTTTTGCCTAAGCCATTCTGCATCTCACCTCTGCTGCACATCTACCATCAGAGGTTAACAATGTCCCCAGATATTTAAATTCATTTACCTGTTTTAATATTGTTCCACTTGTCTTTATTGTGAACTGCGGTGATGACTTTTTCTTTGTTGTTACCATTACTTCTGTCTTTTTGCTATTAAAGCTGAGTCCTTTATTTTTGCTTTCTTTCACTATAATGTCTAGCATTTCTATATAGTTTTATATGTTTGTAAACATACAATTGGCTAGGAATAGTCCCCCACCATAGAATATATAAGGAAATAACAGATAAAATGGTTTGGCCACTTGACAAGGCAGAAAGAACAAAACACAACACAACGAGCCTTCAACAAACGTTGTGAGTACACCAGACCCAAGATTCGACCACGAAAAAGATGGGTCGATGGAATATTAGAAGCACTAGGAAAAATAACAGCAGCAGAGGCGAACAGAAGAGCACAGGACCGAAAATTATATCTTCCCCCGACGCTGAAAGGCAGATGAGGAAGGAAAGAGGAAGAAGAAGTAAACATACAAACAAACAAACATATAAATATATTAATAGTTGTTCTTTCTGTAAGCAGCAGACGCAATAGTTTATGAGGACAAAATGATTACTATATGAATAGGGAGACAGGGCGGCAGGTTTTTCATACAGATTATTTGTGTGTATATATGTGTATATGTGTATATATATATATATATATATATATATATATATATATATATATATATATATATATATATATATATATATAATTGCAAGGCAGACACACGGGTTAATTTGTTAAGAATAGATTTGACCGAAATTTATATTGAAGGACAACCAATTCGTATACAGACAGCTTAGAAATTTATTGCTTTGAAGAACAGAACAATATTTACATAGTAAAATCATATACTTATTATTCAATAAAAGACACCGACAGCTAACTTTATAACAAGTAACTGTGTAACAACTAACTGTATAGCAACTAACTGTATCGCAACTAACTGTATGACAACTAGCTGTACGTCTAGTAGATAGACGAACTGTTAATAAGAAACAAAACAGACCGACAGGCCAACAAATAAACAACACAGACATGCGAATAGCTAAACAAATAAAACAGACAGGGAGAGCAACAGTTTAAAATCAACAAAAAACAACGAAAATAGATCTACATGTA
Organism: Megaustenia siamemsis; assembly: GCA_032433765.1. Taxonomy (NCBI): domain Eukaryota; kingdom Metazoa; phylum Mollusca; class Gastropoda; order Stylommatophora; family Ariophantidae; genus Megaustenia; species Megaustenia siamemsis. The sequence continues at coordinate 34,884,712 of JAVIAB010000088.1, read as the reverse complement.
AATGATGCCCCATAACAGGAAATGTCAGGAAGTGAAGAATGAAACTTGACTGTACCAGGCGACTGTATTTGGAGTGGAGGTGGCCAATGCTTCGTCTGTTATTAATTTCCCAAGTTATGTAGCCATACAAGTAAGGTCAATGGTATCACGCAACATATTTTAATGTTGTTGATAGGGAAAATGTAAACTTCACCGTGTTATACAACAGAGTCTGAGGAAAATCCATTGGCCCATAGATACAACACTATAGACAAAACTATATCGGCTATTGCAAGAATTACAAAAGCTAGTAACATTTATACAGGAAACGACATTGCAGATATAGACAATACTTCAGGCGAACGAAAGATAGATAGATAGACAGACAGACAGACAGACAGACAGACAGACAGACAGACAGACAGACAGACAGACAGACAGACAGACAGACAGACAGATAGACAGATAGTTCTTATAGATAGATAGATAGATAGATAGATAGATAGATAGATAGATAGATAGATAGATAGATAGATAGATAGATAGATAGATAGATAGATAGATAGATAGATAGATAGATAGATAGATAGATAGATAGATAGATAGATAGATAGATAGATAGATAGATAGATAGATACAACAGAGTCGTTTGGGGGTCATGAGGCGAGTGCTATTCCACGTTATTGTTTACATTCTCTAAGTCGGTTATCCAGCTAAATATTCTTTGTAGAACTCTTTCCGTACGACGTTTCGACGAACTGTGCGTCATGCCGATTTCGGCCGTGTACGTTTCGCCGCATAGTGCGTCACTCCCAATTTGATTAGTGTGAGTCGTCATCATACAATATTCGTTTTATGTGTCTTGTATTATCTTGGTATTGGTGAAATCTAATACGTTGTTCAATTATATAAAAATGCATATATAATATGTTATATAATATGTTCTATATTAGATAAATATAAATATGTAGGTTGTTTCTTAAAACCATGAAAATATTGTCTCTGAAATCTCTTTCTTTGCATTGATGAAAAGTTTCTGTACGGAAAGAGTTTATTGAAGCTACTGAAGATCGTCTTAGATCGTGTTAGAGGCCACAGAGATGGGATTTCTCAGAAGAATGTTGAAAGTTCCCTGGACAGCTAAAAAGACCAATGAGGAAGTTCTCAAAGAGGCCAACACAAAAGGGCAGCTCCTAAAAAAACACATCAGAAAGAAACAATCAACATTTTTCGGGTACATCATTAGAATAGAGGAAAGTTGAAATACTTGGTTACAACTAGCAAAATAAAAGGAAAGAGAGATCGCGAACGACAAAGAGAGAAAATACTAGATAGCTTGGTGTCATGGCATAGAAAACAGTCAACAACAGAACCGATACGTTAAACTGTAGATAGAAGATTGTGGAAGGACATGACCGCCTACGCCAACCGGTATGGCACATGATGATGAAGATCATCAGGCCTGAAGTGAACACATGTTCACCCTACCCCTAATCAATGGCTTTATCTACTCTGTTCCCAATTCACCAACTTCAAAATAATTGGCGAAGATATAAAATAATTGATAGGGAGACCAATAGTTCAATAAACAAGACAGACAGGCCTGTGTTTAAGCAGGCAGGCAGGAAGATCAATAAATGCACTAAAACAAAGACAATAACTCAGTATGAGCAATTTCACAAGCAGTCTCTACAATACACAAACACTTAAGTCAGTCCACATTCTCGATATAATTTATTGAGTTATTCCTTCGTTTTTTTTGCATTCCGAACATGTCCAGGTGCTTAGATCCCCTCCTCAGCATGTACCTCAGCGTCCAACGACTGGCGACTCCAGTTCTGTTTTGTCTGATAAGTTCTCTTATGTACCAACTAAGCTTCTCATTTCTGGCTGTGCCCATCTTTACTCCCATTTCTTTCATCCAAATGAGTGATATGGACTCATGGTTGTCAAAGTCTTGTACCCTTCTCGCACCTCGGAGTTTTTTTTTTTCGTTCGCCAGCTTTTACCACTGACGAAGTCCCTAGAGACTAGATACTGAAGTTTGCGTGTTAATTCATTTTTCCCTGGCAGCCATGTGCACAGGGGTCCCTCGCCGTACAGGTAGATAACTCTGACTTCGGAGGTACTCATACTTTTTAGGTCGATGAGTAATTGACGTTTCAAGCCGGGCCTCGCTGCTGAGACCAGAGGTGGTTGCCGCAGAAAAAAATCATAAATAAAAATCCCAATCGGTGAAGCCGGGATTTGAACCCACAACCTCTCTGTCTCGAGGCCGGGGAGGTTATTAATGATGTCCGTTTTTAACGACAGCAGCGCCAGCTAGCAAGTCCGATTTTTCATTCCCCCATACTCCTGTATGTCCATGGGTGTAACCAAGGGTGACTCTGTGTATTGTTGACTTCTGCGATGACTCGACCCATTGGCAGCCTCCGCTTTTCAGTCCGAGTGTAATCTGAGAGCGGAGAACCGTTCTGTTGTTAGACTAACGAAGTTATCATAGTCATGGTGGTTTTCATCATCACTGCCCTCCGAGATGTGGGAAGAGCACAGGACTTCAACAACCATGAGTTCACGTCACTCCTTCGGATGAAAGAGATGGCAGTTAAGATGGTCACAGCCAGAAATGAGAAACTTAGTGGGCGTGTAAGAAGACTTATTAACCAATCGAGAACTGGAGTCGTCAGTCGCTACTAAGAGACTTGCTGAGGAGGGGATCTGAGCACCTATGGACATGTTCGGAGTGCAATGATGATGGCTCGCAAATAACTCAATAACTCAAAACGAAGCTGCCAATCTACAACAGGCGTCATCTTCACACAGTAAAAGTAAAAAAAGTAAAGTATCCCATTCACGCCAAGTGGCGTATAGGGAATATGGTGTTAGTGACCATAAATTTTATAGACCTTCGGCTCATGATTGTTAGGGTAATGTGGTCGGTATTACGCCCGTGCCGCTTCACTTTCCCAGAAAAAAATCAGGTAGCCATTTATGGCTGTGTGAACACGGAAGCCGTCGGTTGGGATCGAACCCTACCCCTTGTCCTTTGTAGTCCAGTTCACTAACCACTGAGCTATCGCGGCTCCCTTTCATACAGTGACCTTCATATATTTCTCATTTATTACTTTTCTCAACACTCCCCCTTCCTCACAAATAAAGGAGGAAAAACCAAGTGAATCAATTCAGAGGAAGAGGTATGTTTACATTTGGAGCACGACAAGACACGACATTCGAACTCGGGTTCTCCACATTTGGAGCACGACAAGATACGAGATTCGAACTCGGGTTCTAATTATTTGGAGCACGACAAGATACGAGATTCGAACCCGGGTTCTCCACATTTGGAGCACGACAAGATACGAGGTTCGAACTCGGGTTCTCCACATTTGGAGCACGACAAGATACGAGGTTCGAACTCGGGTTCTCCACATTTGGAGCACGACAAGATACGAGGTTCGAACTCGGGTTCTCCACATTTGGAGCACGACAAGATACGAGGTTCGAACTCGGGTTCTCCACATTTGGAGCACGACAAGATACGAGGTTCGAACTCGGGTTCTCCACATTTGGAGCACGACAAGATACGAGATTCGAACTCGGGTTCTCCACATTAGGAGCACGACAAGATACGAGATTCGAACTCGGGTTCTCCACATTTGGAGCACGACAAGATACGAGGTTCGAACTCGGGTTCTCCACATTTGGAGCACGACAAGATACGAGGTTCGACTACGTGCTCTGGTATTGTTGGATGTAATCATTATCCTGCTGCACATTAAAATGTGTTGTATAATCCTGCTCTTGCCTGAGAGTGGCACTATGACGATTAGACTGCCTTGTTGTGCAAAGCTTTATCTATACTAAGAGTTTCCTAACGTTTCAGTGTATATTTCTCACTGTCCATTTTAGAGACATGATTTCATTTGTGTTGTTTTTTTTTTCTCTTAACTTCGTATAATGGAATTTTTGTGGCATGTTGCTTCTCCGTGCATGTTCAAGTATGCGTTTTTATGTAGTTATGTATATGTGAGTGACTGATAAAGTATGTTATTGACTTCTCCTATGCATCCTGTTGGTATTTTCTTTGATGGAGAGTATGTCAATTCTCTGTCCACCCATCACTGAGTCCACAAAACGAATTCTCCCAACATTGTGAGACAAGCTAGCAATAGCACTCTCCTCCAAGACCCTGTAGCCGTCACACGGATTGTTTCAACAGTGATAAACATAAACTAGTAGTAGTGCTCTCCTCCAAGACCCTGTAGCCGTCACACGGATTGTTTCAACAGTGATAGACATAAACTAGCAGTAGCGCTCTCCTCCAAGACCATGTAGCCGTCACACGGATTGTTTCAACAGTGATAGACATAAACTAGTAGTAGCGCTCTCCTCCAAGACCATGTAGCCGTCACACGGATTGTTTCAACAGTGATAGACATAAACTAGTAGTAGCGCTCTCCTCCAAGACCATGTAGCCGTCACACGGATTGTTTCAACAGTGATAGACATAAACTAGTAGTAGCGCTCTCCTCCAAGACCATGTAGCCGTCACACGGATTGTTTCAACAGTGATAGACATAAACTAGTAGTAGCGCTCTCCTCCAAGACCCTGTAGCCGTCACACGGATTGTTTCAACAGTGATAGACATAAACTAGCAGTAGCGCTCTCCTCCAAGACCCTGTAGCCGTCACACGGATTGTTTCAACAGTGTTATACATAAACTAGCAGTAGCACTTCCTCCAAGACTCTCAAGTCAAGATAGCGTTCTCTACGCTTATTCATCATCATCATGTGTCATACCGGTTGGAATAGGTAATCATGTCCTTCCATAATCTTCTATCCACAGGGTATCTTGGACTACAAAGGACAGGAGGTAGGGTTCGATCCCAATCGACGGGTCCGGTTCACCCAGCCTTAAATGGGTACTGGATTTTTTTCTGGAAAAGTAAAGCGGCACGGGCGTGATATACCGACCACATTACCCCAAAAATCATGTGCCAAAGGTCTGTAAAATGTATGGTCACTAACACCATATTCCCTATACGGCACTTGGCGTGACGTTATACGACACTTGGCGTGACGTGGCTCTTTCCTTTTTTTTCTTTTACAGTGCATCGTATCAATTCTGTTCTTGGCTGTTTTCCACGCCATGTCACCAAGATGTCTAGTATCTTCTCTATTTGTCGTCCGTGATCTCTCTTTCCCTGTATTCTGTCAGTTGTAACCAAGTATTCCGACTTTCTTCTCATGATGTGCCCTAAAAATGTTGATTGTTTCTATCTGATTTTTAGGAGCTTCCTTCTTGTGTTGGCCTCTTTGAGAATCTCCTCATTGGTCTTTTTAGCTGTCCAGGGAACTGTCAACATTCCTCTGAGAAATCCCTACACTAATTACCTGCCAGATGCCTCGGTGGTTGGGTGGTTAGTGTACTCTTTTCCTGACCTGAAGAGTTCAGGTTCGAGCCCCAGCTGTGGCAGATTATTGTTTTCGGGCTGACAAGGGGTTCACCCAGCCTCTAAAAATTGCTTACATAGACATAGATTTTTCTGGAAATTAATGGCGGCCTGACGTGATACCGACCATATCACCCAAAAATGTGCCGTGGTCATAGAAAAATATGGTCACTAACTCCATATTCCACATACGCCTAGCAAGACGTGGAGGGAACATTTACTTATTACTTTTTAATAACCTGCCACTAATTGACTGCTGAGGTCCTGTAGTCTTTCAGGGGCAAACAGCCATAAGGAATAGACACTGGCAGTATATCAGGGGTAATGTGCTCTAACTGGACGAAAGAAGACTCCTGCACCAGACAGTTTCGTCTAATAAATGTTTGTCTCCAACACAAGTATTCTGCCCTACTGGGAGATACTTGCCTTAATAGGAAAGTACAGAAATATAATTTATTTCCGATCTGTGATCGTAACCCTATGCTATAGTCATGAGAACACCTTCGTGTAAGACACTGCTCACAATAGCTAATTTCTTAATTAGCTGAGTGGCAGTGTACCAAGCGTTCGGCTTCTCGTGGCAAGGCGCAGTGCCATGGAGTACGGGTTCGATTCTGCTTCGGACCATATATTGTTCTTTGTTTTTTTCTGTTATTGTTTATTTGTCATTTTTTCTGAGTGCTAACACATACCTTTTCCTTCTATGGATCCCTAGCAAAAGAAAACATTGAAGGTCAAAAGAAGCTCTACAACGAACAATTGAAAGCTCAACTTTGGGTTTGAGAACACAAACATTACCTAGCAGGGAATGGTCAGACGTGGAGATTTATGATTTCTGCCCTGTGTGCAGGTTTCGGCCCGGGAGGCACTAATTTGTTCACTTATTTTATACTCTTTTGTATCTGAAGGGAGATATAACGTTTCACTTGTCACTATTTTTGCAAACCCAACCGTTGTCATGTGATGCTATCGTAGAGCTTCCTGGCGATGTCACTCTGTCTCTATCTAGATGTAACTAGGGTTCCGCTCTCTTAATATCTTTTTTTTAACACTTTGTTGTTGTTGTTGGTGGTGGTGTGTAATTTCAAATCACAAGTTATTTTCTTCTCGTAAATAGTTTTAGTTTTTTTTTTTTTAAATCCCTTGTATGTTGTTTAAAATGTGTTAAACGCCAGACTTTCTTGTACGCTCTAATATCAAATTGTGTCTCTTCTGATCAATTTCCGGTCCAATCAGGATTGCTGAAATGGTTTACATATTTCCTTCTTCTTCTCCTTCTACTTCTTCTCCTTCTTCTTCTTCTCCTTCTTCTTCTTCTTCTTCTTCTTCGTGTTCACCAATTACATGAGCGTGCGTGCATTGTGTCGCTAGTTTACGACAAAGCCGTGATATCTACGCCTTTTGGCCCGATGCATCCGTCGGTGGCAGGGGTAAATTTGTTTAACAATATTTTTTGCACAGGCAGCAGTCATATTGGACCACTCATTTCGACTTCTAATTGTAAACGGCTCTTTAATATGTGCGGGTGCACATGAACCCTTTGTTTTATTTGTCGCCATTATCCCAGAGGTCATCGAATCTCATCACCCAGAGGTGAAGATAGGGTAAAGCCATCACGAAACTACTGATTTCAGGTGATCGATTTCCACTGCCTGTGATGGGATGCAAACCGTGGATTTTTTGTCCAAAGGTCGACGTGTTACATTCTAGACCAACCAGTCCCTATGTAACTGTGAATGTAAAGTGCGAGACTTGAATCTCGGCGTCCTAGCCCGCGAGCTTTCACCTATATGTGCTCGAACTCACGATGCGTAGCAGCATTCCTCACCTTCCCAGAGTAGTACCATGGTACCCATTTCTGCCAGCGGCCAGGTCAACCGTGGGGGTATTTTTTTCCCAATCACAAGTACAATTCACTGTGCTTCCAGCTGTAAGTGAAAACAGGTTATCCGAACGTCAGTAACCCAGTAGGGTGGTTTCCCCAATCTAGGCTACCGAGGCCCCCCGAGTCCCGATGTTTACACATCTAACTCTCATTCTCTCATACGCCATGAAGTCTTATATCATTGGCTGCTATATATAAAGCACCAAAAAACAACCCAGTACATTTTCTCAATACTTTATTTTATCCTCCGTGTTCTTTTTTTTTTCTTCTGAATCTGTGAACAATCAATCCTCAATTTCTCAACTACTATTTATTAATAATACTATCACAGTGCCAGAAAATTGAGAAATCATTTCCGCAAGTGAATCAGTCTATGCGTTGAGCAAACAATAACAGGGATGTCTCCGAGCATCGCGTCGCAGAGATGAAATGCGCCAGACATTTAGTGCTCTTGTTTTACTTGTCTCAAGTTTCGGTTAAGGAAGCTCACGAGTAAGAATTATGTTAGCACTGACTGGAAGTTGACTTTAGCAACTCGGGTGAATGACGTGAACGAAATTGTTGTTTGTTTTAACTAAACAAATTTGTCGATTATGTTTTTTTTTCCTCCAGTTCATGCTACGCTAAACAGGTGATGGGAGTCCCTGGTTTTGCTATTCAGAGATTGTGGGTTATTTTCTTGTCGTTCAACCTGGCCAGTCGGAAAAATAATAATAAAAAAAAAACTATATTTACGACATTTTTCCGTTTATATGATATGACGTGGGGACTTGGAGGACTGGAGAATAAAGGCCGTTTGTGTAATCGACACGAGTAGTTTGGTTCTAGTAGTTCTAGTAATGGGATTTTGTTTCAATCGACACGAGTAGTTTGGTTCTAGTAGGTCTAGTAATGGGATTTTGTTTCAATCGACACGAGTAGTTTGGTTCTAGTAGTTCTAGTAATGGGATTTTGTTTCAATCGACACGAGTAGTTTGGTTCTAGTAGGTCTAGTAATGGGATTTTGTTTCAATCGACACGAGTAGTTTGGTTCTAGTAGTTCTAGTAATGGGATTTTGTTTCAATCGACACGAGTAGTTTGGTTCTAGTAGTTCTAGTAATGGGATTTTGTTTCAATCGACACGAGTAGTTTGGTTCTAGTAGTTCTAGTAATGGGATTTTGTTTCAATCGACACGAGTAGTTTGGTTCTAGTAGTTCTAGTAATGGGATTTTGTTTCAATCGACACGAGTAGTTTGGTTCTAGTAGTTCTAGTAATGGGATTTTGTTTCAATCGACACGAGTAGTTTGGTTCTAGTAGTTCTAGTAATGGGATTTTGTTTCAATCGACACGAGTAGTTTGGTTCTAGTAGGTCTAGTAATGGGATTTTGTTTCAATCGACACGAGTAGTTTGGTTCTAGTAGGTCTAGTAATGGGATTTTGTTTCAATCGACACGAGTAGTTTGGTTCTAGTAGGTCTAGTAATGGGATTTTGTTTCAATCGACACGAGTAGTTTGGTTCTAGTAGGTCTAGTAATGGGATTTTGTTTCAATCGACACGAGTAGTTTGGTTCTAGTAATGGGATTTTGTTTCAACTCGGAGAGAGACACACGTTTGACCTAATGTTTTCATCCTGGTTTGGAACACAAGCCATCGACCATGTCCAGTTGTAAAAGGGAAAACAATATTTGATTTGACTTGAACAGTTTGAGAAAGTGGTAACGTAGAAGAGGGCTAGCTCAGTCCCACCCGAAATGGCTCGGTAAAAAGAACATTTGAAAGAACTTCGTCGCCTCTCCTCTGGATTAAGATTATTGAAAAAAGGTAAAGGTAAAAGGTAAAGGTAAAGTACGAGACTTGAACCGGCGTCTTAGCACGCGAGTTTACACCCATATGTGCTCGGCCGTCTATTCAGAAATGTTCGGATATTTCTGTATAGTGTAGCCTCAAGCATCGAAACTCAGATGCGAAGCGACATTCCTCACCTTCCCAGGATAATATACCCTGGTACCCATTTCTGCCAACGGCTGGGTCGACCGTGGGGGTATTTTTTTTTCCAACCACGAGTACACTTCACACTGCTCCCAGCGGGAATCGAACACGGGTTGTCCGAACGTCGGTAATCTAGTCGAGTGGTTTTCCCAACTAGGCTACCGAGGCCCTTTTTTTTATTGAAAAAAAATATCTAGTTAATGCTTATTTACTTAGCCTTTTGACACATTTTGTTTTAGTAAATAAAGTAATGAGCCCCGTCACGTCAATTGGCGTATAGGGAATATGGTGTTAGTGACCATAATTTTTATAGACCTTCGGCATATGATTTTTCGGGTACTGTAGTCGGTATTACGCCCGTGTCGCTTTACTTTCAAAGAAAAAAAAATCCGGTACCCATTTAAGGCTGGATGAACCCGGAGGCCGTCGAGCAGGATCGAACCAGACCTCTTGTCCTTTGTAGTCCAGTTCACTAACCACTGAGCTATCGCGGCTCCCTATTTTGTTTTAGTAACGTGGTAAAAACTATGCTAGTTCCGTCTCTCTTTTCTGGAGAAATCATTGGTTCACTTTGTATGCTGGGGTTAACAATCGACATTAGTCGGGCACATCATGAGAAGAGGATAATTGAAATGCTTTGTTACAACTGTAAAATAGAGGGAGAGAGAGCTCGGGGACAATAAAGAGAAAATATTAGATATCTTAGGGAGCGGCGATAGCTCAGTGATTAGTGAACTGGACTACAAAGGGTAAGAGGTCGGGTTTATCCTGATCGACGGCTTCCGGGTTCATCCAGCCTTAAATGGTTACCGGATTTTTTCCTTTGAAAGTAAAGCGGCACGGGCGTAATACTGACAATATTACCCCAAAGTCGTGTGTCAAAGGTCTATAAAAATTATGGTCACAAATAACCATATTCCATATAAGCCACTTACGTGACGAGGCTCTTTACTTTACTTTTGTTTTACTAGATAGTTTAGTTTCGTGACACGGTAATTAGTCAACAACAAATGAAGAATTGCGCGAAAGAATCCAGTTGTCGTTTTATTGATTTTATTTTTATTGACGTATTGATGTAAAGACGTATTGTCTATAATAAAAGAGCGGAAATTGATCTGCTTTTGACACGTCACACTGTCCACATGCCTTGACAAAACCGTTTTGCAAGGCAGGGTACTAGTCAAAAGAATACATGGAAGATAAAAAAGAAAAGATGGGTAGATGACTTCAGAGAATGGACAGGAGAGTGTCTCTCGTTGTATCACAGAGAGATGGTTTAACTCGCGACGATTGGAAGCAAATTGTGAACATGTGGTGCTCCAACGACCGACACGGTTACGGAATAACTGATTAATTGATTGATTGATTGATTGATTGATTGATTGATTGATTGATTGATTGCAACAGCCAAAAACTGAATTTATACGAGTCACTATGGATAGAGAATTGTGGAAGAACTTGATCGCTTACCTCAACCTGTATCTCAACCACCCGACTGGACTACCGACGTTCGGACAACCCGACTGGACTACCGACGTTCGGACAACCCGACTGGACTACCGACGTTCGGACAACCCGACTGGACTACCGACGTTCGGACAACCCGACTGGACTACCGACGTTCGGACAACCCGACTGGACTACCGACGTTCGGACAACCCGACTGGACTACCGACGTTCGGACAACCCGACTGGACTACCGACGTTCGGACAACCCGACTGGACTACCGACGTTCGGACAACCCGACTGGACTACCAACGTTCGGACAACCCGACTGGACTACCGACGTTCGGACAACCCGACTGGACTACCGACGTTCGGACAACCCGACTGGACTACCAACGTTCGGACAACCCGACTGGACTACCGACGTTCGGACAACCCGACTGGACTACCGACGTTCGGACAACCCGACTGGACTACCGACGTTCGGACAACCCGACTGGACTACCGACGTTCGGACAACCCGACTGGACTACCGACGTTCGGACAACCCGACTGGACTACCGACGTTCGGACAACCCGACTGGACTACCGACGTTCGGACAACCCGACTGGACTACCAACGTTCGGACAACCCGACTGGACTACCGACGTTCGGACAACCCGACTGGACTACCAACGTTCGGACAACCCGACTGGACTACCGACGTTCGGACAACCCGTGTTCGATTCCACCACCCGACTGGACTACCGACGTTCGGACAACACGACTGGACTACCGACGTTCGGACAACCCGACTGGACTACCGACGTTCGGACAACCCGACTGGACTACCGACGTTCGGACAACCCGACTGGACTACCGACGTTCGGACAACCCGACTGGACTACCGACGTTCGGACAACCCGTGTTCGATTCCACCACCCGACTGGACTACCGACGTTCGGACAACCCGTGTTCGATTCCCGCTGGGAGCAGTGTGAGTTGTACCCGTGGTTGGAAAAAAAATACCCCAACGGTCGACCCAGCCGTTGGCAGAAATGAGTACCAGGGTATTACCCTGGGAAAGTGAGGAATGTTGCCTCGCATCTGAGTTTAGATGCTTGAGGCGACACTATACAGAAATCTCCGAACATTTCTGGATAGGCGGCCGAGCACATATGGGCGTAAACTCGCGTGCTAAGACGCCGGTTCAAGTCTCGTACTTTACCTTGTACCTTTACCAACCTGTATGACACAGGATACGAAACTTAGAAACCTGAAACCGAGATTAAACCCGATCTATTATCCTTACTAGACCATTTCGCCAACTTATATTATGCTATGGCACAGTTTCAATAAAGAACTTTGAAAGCTTAGAAAAAAATATATATTTTACCCAAGTGCACTATCACAAACAGGTGAGTGTGGCTGAAATAGCTGAAGAGTAGGCGTACAGTGTTCGAGACCCGCGGTAGACTTTCTATAGGGGGTCAAATAAAAATCCTGAGCCTCAAAAGTCATGGCGGCTGTTTTGACCTATCGGCCTTTATCCCTCTGGTTCTATCGTGAGCCCACCGATATACACCAGCGATTGTACTATGTGACGTAAAGATATACACTAGCATTTGCACTATGTGTCATAAAGATATACACCAGCATATGTACTATGTGTCATAAAGATATACACCAGCATTTGTACTATGTGTCATAAAGATAGTTTTTTTTAAAGTGCACTATCAATAAAGGACTACAATTTTGTGCTTTAAAATGCTCTAAAACGTTTTCACAATTTCTGGTATTATAAATACTCTTTCGGAATGCCAGCTGTGTATACGTGCAGCCCCGTGGAGAGTACCATATGAACGATAATATTGTTCTGAACATTTCGTATTTAAGAGACATGTCTGGTAAGGAGACACTGGATAACAACTGTTATAGAAAGTAAGAGATTCATGCGAGAACATCTTAAGAAACGGACTGATGCATCATAAAAGAAAGAAGAAACAGCGAAGCGAAATGATTAGGTACAATCATTAATCGCTGTAGGAAGGTAGAATTAAACTAGATGAAAGTGAAATAATGCGATGGATGATACAATTCGCAAGAGAAATAGTGTGAGATATTTAATTAAGTTTACTTGTTAATTTACTCAGGAGCCACATTACAGATGAAGTAAGCTTTGTTGCTGATCCAGTGATATTTAGAGGTCTTGTAGACACAAATCTCATTCAGGGAAATCAATAACATTAACAATTATGAAAGGAGGAAAACATAAATGTATATACGGACCACGCAACAGAATTGTATTGTTCTTAGAGATCAGGAATGGAGAGAGAAATCAAGTAACAGTTACACAGAAACTATGCAGGTTTCTAAAGAAAGACGCTATGAAAACAACAGACCGAGCGAAAACACTTGGAACAACCAATAAAAGAGCAAATTAAAAAAAAAGAGAAAAGCAACGACATTTGCATTGAACAGCAGAAAAAAAAAGAATTTTCCGAGAAGTAATCAGGAAAATACTTTGTTTATAGCGAAATGAAAAGTGTTGCATGATGCAATGCAACTTCTATTACAAATCTAACGCTTAATAGCAAAGATCATGGGAGTCATACGCAGTCTAGAATTATTTGGCTCTAAAGGACAATAGATATAGATTTTAGAGGCTGCAGTGAAAACGCACCTAAAACACACACACACAGTATGTAAGGGGGGAACGGATAGCAAAAGACATGAATAAGGACAGCAAAAACAACAGAATGAACCAGCACAGACAAAGAATAATAGATTTTTACAGGCAGTGTCAAATTTTAACTTCAGCAACATCTGCTGTTCTTCAATAAAGAATGTAAATTGAATAACATAAGCACTGAAAGAACAGAAGTCCTATCAATGGGAAGACAAAAGAAAACATTAACACTATAATATATAATATATTATATATATATATAATAAATTAATTCATTACATAATAAGATAATGTTGAATCCTATATAGTGCTACTAATGCCAAACATGGTCACTTACGGCTAAACATAAATGAAATGACATGTCTGAGAAAAGAGCTTAGAGTAACCAGAAAAGACAGAATCAGAAATGATATTGTCAGCGAAAGAGAAGACTTTGAATCATTTCTAAGCCACATAAAGAAACAACAAATAAACTTGCTTGCCCACCTAGAATGAATGGCCTGTGATTTATTACCATACAAAGAATAAAGGAGGATAGGGCAGAAGAGTAAGAGACAGATCCAGAGTAAGACGGGAGGACAACATCAAAGAAACGCTACAACATCAAAGAAACGCTACAACATCAAAAAAACGCTACAGCATCAAAGAAACGCTACAACATCAAAGAAACGCTACAAAATCAAAGAAACGCTACAACATCAAAGAAACGCTACAACATCAAAGAAAAGCTACAACATCAAAGAAACGCTACAACATCAAAGAAACGCTACTACATCAAAGAAACGCTACAACATCAAAGAAACGCTACTACATCAAAGAAAAGCTACAACATCAAAGAAACGCTACAACATCAAAGAAAAGCTACAAACATCAAAGAAACGCTACAACATCAAAGAAACGCTACTACATCAAAGAAATGTTACAACATCAAAGAAACGCTACAACATAAAAAAAACGCTACAGCTGTGAATGATTGAAGGGCAAGAACCAGAACTTTGTATCTCCATCGACACCCGAAAGGGTACAAGAGAAAGTGAAGAAAGAAAAAAAAACGAAACATTTCTAATTGTACACATCTGTTTGTCATCGATACTTTGGTTGATTTGATCATGTGTGTCTTTCCAGGAAGATAAAACACACACGATGTTTCTATTATACATTTTAAACGATTAGAAGAAGTTGTATATTAAAGAATTACAATTTTGTGTGCTTAAATGGAGACATTTTTCATCTTCGAAACTGTGAGAGTTGCCAGTTTGATCTTTTCATTATTAGATTGATAACGTTCTGAAAAAGGTCAAATCAAAGAAAGAGCTAATTTCCAATATTAGGAAGAAACAATCATCATTTTTTGGCCATGTAATGAGAAGGGAACAGCTGGAATATATTGTGACAAATTGGAAAGTTGAGGGACGAAGAGATCGAGGGAAGCAAAGAAGAAAAATGCCAGACAGCTTAAGAGAATGTCTTGGCAGAAGGTCAACAGCAGAAATTATAAATAACTGTCGAGATAGAAAGTTATGGTGAGACATGATCACCTACGCCAGTTGACATGTTACTGGATGATGATAGTGATGATGATGATGATGATGATGATGTTGATGATGGTGTTGATGATTACGACTACTAAAATATCTTTTATACATAAAGATTTACGTTAGGTTTTTAAAAATGTATGTGAGTTATCTATTATCATTAATTAAACCACGTACATGAAATATTAATTTACAAAAAAAAAAATATCCTTGGATCACATATTGCCATTTCTGGTGTAATATCGGGGAGCTCACGATAGATTTCAGAGGAATAAAGGCCGCTTGGTCAAAGCAGTCGCCACGACGTGTGAGGCTCAGGATTGTTATTTTACTCCCGCTAGAAAAAATTATTTCTGTCAACCGCGGGTTTCGAACACCGTACACCGGCTAATCAGCCAGCAAGACAGTAGTTTTAGCTGTACGGTCACACGCACCGCCGAAGAGGTAAGTTTTATGAATGAGTGAAATGTACTAAGCTCAGGTCATCTTAATGCATAAATCCTTCACAATTTACCAGGTTACAACTGAAATGCCACTGGGGGGAGGGAGATGGGGTGGGGGGGGGGGGCTGGTTGGTTGGTCTCGAGGCAAGACACCGGCCTCGAGACAGAGAGGTTGGGAGTTAAATCCCGGCTGTACCAGTTGGGATTTGTATTTGTGATTTCTCTCAGCGGCGACCACCCCTGGTCTCAGCAGGGAGGCCCGGCTTGAAACGTCAATTACTCATGGACGGAGAAAAATATATGAGTATCTCCAAAGACGGAGTTATCTGCCTATGCGACGAGGGACCTCTGAGCACACGACTACCAGGAAAAAAAAACGGATTAACACGCAAAATTCTTTTCCTAGTCTCTAGGGACTTCGTCAGAGATAAAAGCTGGCGAACGAAAAAAAAAATGCCACTTTGAGATGAAAATGAACAGCTGTGAGTGGATGAGCACAAAGTTGCACATGGAATAAATGAAATGGCACCTCTACCAAGAGCCAAACCGATTACTTGCTGCCAATTGTGATATGATGAAGATGCTGAGTTCTATAAATAAAAGTAAATCCCAACGAATTATGTGGCACAAACCATTAAAATTGTTGTGCTAATGATCACATATAATTAAGAGCAAAGTCATAAGGACATACAAATATCAAGACATAATTTTACTATTACAAAAAAGGCATCGTTAAAATAAAGGAAAAAAAAAACAGCTGCGTCTAAAATAGAAATGCTATTTAAACAACTAGAGTGGAGAGTCGGTGAGCGAGCTGTTAGTGTGCTGGCTTTCAAATCAGAAGTGGCGGATTTTTCTTTTTTGGATCGACAAGTCTCCGGGGTTCACCCAGCCTCTAGAAATGGGTACCAGAGATTTTTGTAAATGTACGGCCTGGCGTCATATGGACCACATCAGCCAAAAATAAGCCGTGGTCATAGAAAAATATGGTCATTAGCACCATTTTCTCCACATGACTAACAAAGTGTGGGGGAAACTTTATCTACTTAACTTGTAACGATCGTTAGCAACGACGAATATGAATGACAAAAATAAACGTTTGAATTACTAAGAGCGCTGAAGAAATACTCGGAAATTAAATGAGTGAAAATAAACAGCATCATCATGTGCTGTACTGGTTGGCGTAGGCGATCATATCCCTCCACAATCTTCTATCCACAGTGCATCTTATCAATTCTGTTGTTGACTGTTTTCCAAACCATGACACCAAGCTATCTAGTATTATCTCTCTTTGTCGTCCACGATATCGCTTTCCCTGTATTTTGCCAGTTGTAACCACGTATTCCAACTTTCTTAATCTCATGATGTACCCGAAAAATGGTGATTGTTTTTTTCTGATCTTTCTTATGAGCCCCCTTTTTTCATGTTGATCACTTTGAGAATTTCATTGTTGGTCTTTTTGGCTATCCAGGGAAATTCCAACATTCTTCTGAGAAATAGACAAAATGAGAAAATAAAATGGAGTGAAATAAACAAGCTAATCTCGCCATGATGAGAATTAATATAGAGCTGAGAGTGTGCACAACACTTAATACGTTTCAATACAGCCACCATCTGAACCATCACATCTTCTGTTAACTCTGCTTGGCCTTGAATGGTTATGGAAGGCCCCGGTATCACTGCAAACGAATAAAAATCCATAATTGCTCAACCGCCCGTGCCAGTGGAATCATCCGAATTACTCCAAACAAAGAAAGGTAGCTGTAGGCCCCATCATAGTAGTCTCAGCACACGCCGAAAGACATAAGGCGAAACCATACAGAAAGTTAACACAGCCATCTGTTCTCCATCATACGATATCTTGAATATACCTGATCACTATATTATTTGAGCTAATGCAGTCACCACAAGCCAGTATCACTTTATCTTTGTTTTGGAGACAACAATTCCACAATTTTAACAAAATGGAGTTACAGTTCTGTTCTTTCATTCGTTCATTTTACTCTCGACCCGAAAACGGCACATAGGGTGGAAGTCATAGTTGTCCATAATTGACGATTTTCTGCTAGTTCTTGTAGTTCTTGATTGTTTATTAGTCCCATGGTTGAGCCAATCCTAGCAATTGCTCTGTGCAGCGATTCTTTTGATCTGCATTGTTCATTTTATTGTTTCTTTTCCTGATCGGGGAGTCTTCATTCATTCTCAGCACATGACCGATGCATTTTTTAACGTCTTGCTCATATACAACTCCTCGGGCAGATGGTGCTCGTAAACCTGGAAGGGCCGACCATCTAAGGGCAGAATCCCCCAACAGAAAAGACAATATGCTGCCTTGCAGGAAGATTGGGGACAATCAAAGGCTAAGGAAAGCAAACATGAATAAAATGCTGGCTGAAATCGGATGCACTGGGCCAATGGCGCAGAACACAGTGCGACGTATTAACGGGTGTTCGGTCAGAGTGGATCTGGCAGACTTTAATTGTGATGTTCTGTCTATGGGGGCAATCAACACACTTAACCTGATAGCTGAAGCTATTCTGCTTCTCACTCTGTTGTACATCTACCATCTCAGGTTAACATTGCTCCCAGATAATTAAATTCATTTACCTGTTTTAATTTTGTTCCACTTGTCTTTATTGTGAATTGCGATGATATCTTTTTCTTTGTTGCTACAATTACTTTTGTCTCTTTTGCTATTAAGACTGAGTCCTTTACTTTTGCTCCCCATCACTATAATGTCTAACGTTTCTTGTAACGCATATACACTCTTAACGATTAAGACTGTATCATCAGCATACCTTGGATTATTTATATTATGACTTCCAAATGTTATTCCAAACATGCCCCTTATGGATCTTCAGATAATCTCACTAAATATATATTATTATATAACCTTTAGCAAGGTATTATTTGGTTTTTATTTCAAGCATATAAATTGATTTTGGTTTTTATTTCCTTTTAAATGTAGTACATTTATTATTTTCAGCATTTAGTCTGTGCTTGGAGTGATCAGAAAATAAATAATTAGAAATGATGTTGTAAGAGAGAGATTTAGCAGTCATCATCTCTAAGTTACAAACAGAGACAATATATGAAATGGTTTGATTGTTTTCAAGGAATGCCAAGAGATTATATACTACACAAAACAGGTTAAAAGAGAAGATAGAAGAAGAGCCCGTGGTAGGCCCAGAGTAAAATGGACTGGTAACATCCGAGAGACGTCACAACAATAACTGTCAATGGTTGAGGTTAGAACCGTGTATCTCCATCCACACTCGTACGGTATAAGATAGATATATATATATAGAGAGAGAGAGAGAGGGAGAGAGATAGTGAGATAGAGAGAGGTAGAGAGATAGTTAGAGAGAGAGAGACATAGAGAGATATATAGATAGATAGAAAGAGATAGATAGAGAGAGATAGAGATAGAGAGATAGAGAGATAGAGAGATAGAGAGATAGAGAGATAGAGAGATAGAGATAGAGAGATAGAGAGATAGAGATAGAGAGACATAGTGAGATAGAGAGAGATAGATAGAGAGAAAGAGAGAGATAGAGAGAGTCTGCGTTGGAAAAACAATGCATAAAATTGGACTATTGAATACACCACCGGTGCTCATTCGGCTTAAATGATCAAACTACAGAATATACTATAAACATGTCCAATGTTTGAAAAGGTATTAATAATGTATTGTCCCATAGACTCGATATCACAATATAACAAATATAGAGTTAACGAGAAGCTCCACAATGAAGTTATTACAAGAGCTTGTCTTATGATTCATATACCACAATAGGAAGCCAGTTATTGTTTATTTCTTACTTCTGTCATTTTGTTTTTGCCAGCCTACAAAAATAAAAGAAAAGTACGAAACTTCAATTTGGGGGCCACGATAGCTCAGTGGTTAGTGAACTGGACTACAAAGGACAAGAGGTAGGTTTCGATCCTATCCGACGGCTTCCGGGTTCACCCAGCCTTAATGGGTACCGGATTTTTTTTTCTGGGAAAGTAAAGCGGCACGGGCGTAATACCGACCACATTACCCCAAAAATCATGTGCCGAAGGTCTGTAAAATTGATGGTCACTAACACCGGATTACCTATATGCCACTTGGCGTGACGGGGACACTTTACTTTTTTACGAGACTTCAATCGGAGTCTTAGTACGCGCGTTTTCACACATATGTGCTCGACCGCCTATTCAGAAGTGTTCGGAGACTTCTGGATAGTGTCGTTTCAAGTATCAAAACTCACGATGCGAGGCGGCATTCCTCACCTTCACAGAGTAATACCCTGGTACCCATTTCTGTAACTGGGTCGACGGCCATGGTATTTTTTCTAACCTCGAGTACAACTCACACTGCTTCCAGAGGGAATCGAACACAGGCTGTTTGAACGTCGGTAGCCCAGTCGGGTGGCTTTCCAAACTAGGCTTCCGAGTCTTCCGAATCTTCAGCCTCCCCTACAAAAATAAATTCATTTAAACAAATATTGTAAATATATTTATGACTGTTATAACTTCATATATACAGATGCATGTAAATCTACATTTAATGTATGCGGATCCTTGCTACCTACAAATGTACACTAGTCACATGATAAAGCCACAATCATTGTAAATAGTTTATTGTGTAAAATCAAATACATAAATTTAATGTACATAATTCATCTCTTAAACAATTAAGTATTTAAATACTTCATTACGCAAACAGTTTATTGTTGAAATACGTTATCAAGCAAACATACGTTTTGATATAGATTCATCAACGGACTAATTTTTCATGTAAACTATTAGGTACTCAATCAATGTGCTATATACACGATTTATTATTCAATCAATGTGATTTATACACGATTTATTATTCAAACAATTTGCTATATACACGATTTATTATTCAATCAATGTGATGTATACACGATTTATTATTCAAACAATTTGCTATATGCACGATTTATTATTCAAACAATTAGCTAAATACACGATTTATTATTCAAACAATGTGTTACATACATGACTTATTATTCAAACAATTTGCTATATACATGATTTATTGTTCAAACAGTTCGCTATATACACGATTTGTTGTATATACTATTTATTATATACACGATTTATTGTATACATGATTTATTATTCAAACAATTTGCTATATACACGATTTATTATTCAAATAATTTGCTTCATGCACGAATTATTATAAACACGATTTATTATTCAATAAAATTGCTATATACACATTTATTATTCAAACAATTTGTTATATACACGATTTATTATTCAAACTGTTTGCTATATGCACGATTTATTATTCAAACTGTTTGCTATATACACGATTTATTATTCAAACAATTTGCTATTGTATGTAAACGCTTTATAGCTATACTCACAATAAAGCATTAAACTTTAAACAGTTTTTATTCTTTGTTTTCTTTTCCAGAAATTCTTCTCTAGCAGGACGCTCTGCTCTATGGTCTTTACACTAAGACTAAGAGCTCTGGCCTTGTCTGAAGTTGGTATAATTAGCTTCAAATCTGGAAGTGCATAAAACAGTTGCACTTTCTGTGGTAAACGGAGACCAAAGACTCATTTTAACAAAGGAGTTACGTTCGTAGATTCTGAAAACATTGTCTTCCAAGAAAACACGTTAACTGTCCGATATACTTTCCTTATGTCTATGCATCCACAGTTTTGGACCAGCTGATTGGAGACTATTTAAAACATTACTTCGTTATGCAAGAGTGAGATCGTGGATTCGTTGTTGAAAGTCGAACACATCACTTCCGCAATTATTAAAGTGGAGCTCTTTTATGGTAGAAATGCTAAACAACTTCTAGTTCGTCTTGAGACATCCAGAGAAATTGATCACAAATCATCTTATTTTGTTTGCAGATTTGAATCTAATAAATAGACAGACTTATATTTGCTTTAAAGAGTTTGCGCAAACTTTATCAACTACAGTGCTGCTGTCTATTGCACGGTGACTGAAAGATTCATGCAACTTTCTCTGCACTAAAGCAGATAAAAGATCAGTTTATGATATCTTTCTTACAAGTCAGTCTACACCAAGGAACATAGTAACATCATTGATCACAACAACAGCTATATCTATAAGGGTGATCGTGTACAATCACTGCACTTTTGATATAAAAACGAAAATCCATAATTAAAATAAGATTATTTCTCAAGACAGAATAAGACATACTAATCACATATCACACCCAATCGTCTGTCTATGCTCTGACAAATACAGACGCTCAGGTGACACACACCCGGATTTGACAGTTTTATTAATTGGAAATCAATCGCTTAAGCTGATCGATCCATCATTCATGACGACCCACAAGCCAGGCGTTCATCGACCACCGGAATTCAGGATTCCTGAAGATGAGCGAGAGAATTATGGGGTGAGTTGTCGTTTCTGTTGTTTTTTTTTAGTTCATTATCTTCGTTGTTCTCATTATTGTACTTTTACCCTTCATTTTGCTCGCAACATGGTATCGATTATTGATTTCATTGAACCCAATTACAGGACACGACCCACAATGTCAGTTGAATGAACGTACGCATGAAGCTATTCATCATTACACCATTGAGCTGCGAATATTGGTTAATATTGTCAGTAACTGCCTACTCCGATTGCATCGCAATATTTTATTTGGGACAGAAACAAGCATCATCATGTGCTTTGTCCAGAGGTTTTGACGATCACGTCGCTCCATCTCTTTCTTATGCTATTTCTTCTTATCAGTTCCAATGTTGATTTCTTTCTGTGCCACCTTATGAAACTGTCTAGTATTTTCTCTCGTTTCTTTCACTTCTCTCGTTTCTTTCACTTCTCTCGTTTCTTTCACTTCTCTCGTTTCTTTCACTTCTATCGTTTCTTTCATTTCTCTCGATCCTTTCACTTCTCTTGTTTCACTTCTCTCGTTTCTTTCACTTCTCTCGTTTCCTCTCAAGTTGTTCCTGTTGACACATTTTACAGTTTTCCTCTTCTCGCCATACGCCCTGTCTTTTTCTGATAAAAATTGTAAAAAAGATTACTTTGTGATTAGGTCTATTTCAGGACTTCTTCGTTGCTCCTTTTAACTGCTCATTGTATTCTAAACATTCTTCTGTAAAAACGTACATGGTCTTTAAGCAACATTTTGCTTATTTACTAATCATCTATGATTCACTTCCATATACAAGGATTGGTTCTATATAGCATTTGAGAATTTATTATTTTATTTATATTGACAAAGATGGAACGCATAAGATAATTTGTGTATGTAAAAGCTGATTTTGCCTGCATTAGTTATTCTGCATTCAAGCTAGGAAAACTAATAAGTGGATAAACACGTGAACCATAGTTGTATCAATAGGCAGTTCATTCAAACATCTTTCAGACAGAAACACATTAAAGTTTAATTAATCTTCTAATCAGTCATTCAATCATCCACCCGACGTCACAAACCCTCTAATATATTCAGCCTTCCATCCAGGAAAAAACTTCATATATCCATCCAGCTATATATCCATTTATCAGTATTTGACAGTTCACATAACCAGATATCATTCTATTCATCCAATGTGCAACCTTTCACACATCCATCCATTAATCTAAACACCCTGAAGCAGTCAGAAATGTGTATATCCAGCCATCCATTTATCCATTCACAATTCAGACATCGAAACATCAATCTCTATTCACTCAGCAACATCCAACAATACATGTAATAATTCACTTGTCACTACGCTCCAGGCGTAACATGCGCCTAACTACAGCTCATAAAGAAACATAACGAGCAAAAAAAAACTTGGTGAGGAATTACAAATAAGGAGGCCAATTCAATCGAAACATCTTGTACAGAACCGAAAAAAAAACCCTTAATTACAAATCACTTGGTAATATCAGATACACTCTTACATTCTCAGCCGAACTGGTAGTACTGAATGATGACTAGAGCAATGCTAAATTTACTGCAATCTCCCAGAAACTCTTTCATTATAACAATCATGATAACAACATCATTAACTTAATTAATCACACAATCCAATAATGGTTAATTTATATGCTTCATCACGCACTGTTAATTTAATCAGTCCAGTAAAAATCTGGTTCTGAGAATGAAGCTTTTTCTTTGTTGACTTGTTCACGAAACCAATTATTGAAGTTTTCTCAAAGTGTTCTTCTTTCAACAATTCTTGTTTTCTTTTCTAACTATAGTTTAAATCTTTAACGGCTTTTCTTTACTTCTTAACTCTTTTCGTACGTTTCGACGCACCATGCGCAATGCCGATTTCAGTCATGTACGTTTAGCCGCACAGAGCGTCACTCTCATTTTGATTAGTGTAAACTGTCATCAAACCATATTCTTTTTATATGTCATGCATCATAGGGTATTGGTGAAATTTAACTCCTTGTTTAATTATCTAAAATTCATACATAATATGTTAAGTGTTAGATAAATATAAACGTTTAGATTCATGTTAAAACCATTAAATATTTTGTCTCTGAAATCTCTACTGCTAAATCAATAAAAACCTTCCGTACATGGAGAGTTAAGCCCTGTTCTTTATGTTATCTCACTCTCTCTCTCTCTCTCTCTCTTTCTCTGTTTCTGTCCCTCTGTCCCTCTGTTTCTGTCCCTCTGTCTCTCTCTCCCTCCCTGTTTCTTTCTCTTTACCTGTCTGTTTCTCACTATTTCTTTCTTTCTCTGTCTGTTTCTCTCTTTCACGTACAATTCATACATTCTTTCAACATACATCTCTTTGATGATAGAAAACACTCTACACAATACTTTACAGTAGAAGGTAATCTGATCATCAGAAGTAAAATCTCGACATCCCGACCGGGTATTACCTTTCATTGTAAATCTGATCAAACACATTACATAAAGTGCAGGCTTAATCCTTATCTGAATCTGTTTATTTTTATTACAAAATATACATCTTTAATTCCTTAACAGACATTACCTTTTGGATAAGTATATAAATCTAGCTCCAAAATCCTCACGTCCATTACTCATTAGAGGATGTCTTTATTTTTTTGTTTTCGTATCTGTTTGCTTTTTTCCCGTTTCATTTTAATTTGAAATAGTAAAAAATGGCTTTAATAATATGATGGGAAAGTTCTAAAATATAATTACATTGTAAACATGTGAAGAAGGATAAGTTGTGCTAATTCAAAGTCTCTCCGAAGTGCACGGAGTTAATTTTTTTTTATATAACTGGGAAGATGCTTAGAAAAGGTACTCATATTATACTACTATAATTACGAGTATTGACACACATTGTTGTTACTGCTTTGCGCGTAAGGTAATACAAAATATGCATACAAAATATATATTGCTGTCAGGTCTGGTAATTTTACCTGCTACTGTATGCAGTAAACAGTACAACCTGTGGCAGCCCTGCTGCCTTGCAGGTAAGCTCGGGAGAGTGAAAGGCTAAGGGAGGGTACCCCGAAGTAAAACAACCCCACTGCCTTGTGGGTGAGACTTTTTAGTCAAAGACTAGCGGAGCCAACCGTAAACAAACCGACGGAAGGCAACAGAAAACCACCGTCGTAATTTCTTTGTATAATCATGAATCGCCACAACATTAGACATAACGACAACAACGTTAAGGGGGATTCCAATGTTCCTACCTCGTTCGGTAGGGGATATCATGTGCTACAGGTGATACCCGATCGTCATCAAGCTACTGTAAGTAAAATAAAGATTAAACAAACTCTAAAGATAGGTACTTGGAATGTGAGAACACTCGTGCAGAATGGTAAACTAGAAAATATCATACAAGAAATGAAAAGAATGGGTTTAAAATTGCTGGGACTTTGCGAAATGAGATACACCGGATCAGGGAGATATATTCTGATAAACATAAAATAATCTATTCTGGAGGTACTGAACACCAAAGAGGAGTAGGTATCATCTTGGATGCAGAAAGAGCAAGAACAGTGAAAGGCTTTTACCAAATATGTGAGAGAATCCTTTTAGTGAAATTGACATAAATCCAATACAAGTTTATGCACCAACAGCAGACAGTCTAGAGGAAACAATTGATAAATTTTACGACGAGTTAATTGAGGCACTTCATAAATGCAAACCACATGAAAACACCATAGTTCTAGGGGATTTTAACGCAAAAGTAGGAAAGGAAAGAGTTGAGGAAGTAGTTGGTCATTATGGCTTAGGCGAGAGGAATGAAAGAGGTGAGAAACTTATTGACTGGGCAAGAACACACACCATGATGATAGGAAACACCTGGCTTAAGCAACATCCAAGACGTATGTGAACATGGAAAAGCCCTGGGGACAACGCACGTAATCAAATTGCTTATATAATGATAAGCAATAGATTTAGAAACAGTCTGGTGTGTGTGAAAACTAGACCAGGGGCAGATTGCAATAGTGATCATGTACCAGTTGTGGGAAAGCTTAGAGTGAAATTAAAAAGAACAAAAAGAGCATCAGTTAACATCAAGTTAAATTTAGATTTACTAAAATCAGATAAGAAGCTGCAAGACAAATATAAAATCACAATTCAGAACCGGTACAATGCAATAGAGAAGATACAAAGCATTGATGAACAGTGGGAAATGCTAAAAGAGTCAATGCAACAAACATCAAAAGAGTTCATACCACCAGTGAGGACAAATTCAAGAAAGAAATGGATGACAGATGATATTTTGCAGCTAACGGATACAAGAAGTAGAAAAAAAATAAAATAAAGATGAGTATAAGAGGTTAATTAAAGAAATTGTAGTAAAATGCAATGAAGCAAAAGAAGCATGGCTAAAAGAGAGATGTAAAGAGATCAAATTGCAACAAAAAGGAGATGCTGAAGCTATATACAAACAAATTGAGGAATTAACAGGAAGAAAAACGCAATCAAAAACTGGATGTTTAAGATCAAAAGAAAGGAGAACTGTTGATTGATCAAGAAAACATAATTGAACGATGGACAGAATACATTAAGGATCTTTATAATGATGAACGAACGGA
Organism: Megaustenia siamemsis; assembly: GCA_032433765.1. Taxonomy (NCBI): domain Eukaryota; kingdom Metazoa; phylum Mollusca; class Gastropoda; order Stylommatophora; family Ariophantidae; genus Megaustenia; species Megaustenia siamemsis. Next base: position 34,858,344 of record JAVIAB010000088.1, on the reverse strand, counting down.
AGTAGATATTAAGGATAATGGAGAAGGACCAGAAATACTCAGAGAAGAAGTGGAAGACGCCTTGCACAATATGAAAGCAGGCACAACTCCTGGACCAGATAATATAACTAAAGAAGAGATTGAAGCCATGGGTGATTTTGGAATAGAAATAATAACAAAAATATTGAATGATATCTACAACAGCGGATATATACCAGACAACATGCTCAAATCAATATTCATAGCCCTATTAAAGAAATCTGGTGCGATTGAATGCGAAGTTCATCGCACAATAAGCCTTATGAGTCATATGACTAAGATATTACTAAGAATCATCATGCGAAGAGTGCGAAACAAAATCAGTCCAGAAATTAGCGATGAACAGTGTGGTTTTGTTACAGATAAAGGAACAAGCAATGCCATTTATATCATAAGATCTTTAGTAGAAAGAGCCATAGAGGTGAAAACATATCTATACCTATGTTTCATAGATTACACCAAGGCATTTGACAAAGTAAAGCACCAAGAAATAATCAACATTTTAGAAAGCATAAACATAGACAGCAAAGATCTAAGAATAATAAAGAACATGTACTGGCAAAAAAACAGCGGCCATAAGAACTGGAAACCAATTGGGAATGTTTCAACAAATAAAACAGGGTGTTAGACAAGGTTGTGTGCTGTCACCAGATTTGTTTAATATTTATAGTGAGATTATTTTAAGATCCATAAGGGGCATGCCTGGAATAACAATTGGAAGTCATAATATAAATAATATAAGATATGCTGATGATACAGTCTTAATCGCTAAGAGTGAAAATGAGTTACAAGAAATGTTGGACATTATAGTGAGAGAAACGGTTGGCTTACCACGGCAACAGCCGGGGTTCGTACCCTGGCGAGGACACATGGGTTTTACTAATTCCCTAAAAATTAGTAGGAGCCGCGATAGCTCAGTGGTTAGTGAACTGGACTACTACGGACAAGGGGTAGGGTTCGATCCCAACCGACGGCTCCGGGTTCACCCAGCCTTAAATGGGTACCGGATTTTTTCTGGGAAAGTAAAAGCAGCACGGGCGTAATACCGACCACATTACCCCAAAAATCATGTGCTGAAGGTCTGTAAAATATAGGGTCACTAACACCATATTTCCCTATACGCCACTTGGCGTGACGGGGGTACTTTACTTTACTACTTTTTATAGTGAGAGAAAGCAAAAACAAAGGACTCAGCCTTAATAGCAAAAAGACAGAGATAATGGTAACAACAAAGAAAAAGACATCACCTCAGTGCAAAATAAAGACAAGTGGAACAATATTAAAACAGGGAAATGAATTTAAATATTTGGGAACTTTGTTAACCTCAGACGGAAGATGTACAAAAGAGGCGAGATGCAGAATGGCTCAGGCAAAAGTAGCTTTCCAAAAATGAGGAAAATACTATGCAATCCATTTTTGACAATAGAAACAAGAAAAAGAGTTCTTAAATGTTACATAGAGCCAGTCTTAACATATGGATGCGAGTCATGGACAATAGGACAACAGACAAGAAAATCACTGGAGTCTGTAGAGATGTGGTTTTACAGAAGAATGTAGAGAATACCATGGACAGCTAAGAAGAGTAATGAAGAGGTTCTGAGAGAGGTCAAAGCAAAAAGAGAGCTAATTTCCAATGTTAGGAAGAAAACAATCATCATTTTTGGGCCATGTAATGAGAAGAGAACAACTTGAATATATTGTAATAACTGGAAAAATTGAGGGACGAAGAGATAGATGGAAGCAAAGAGAAAAAATAACAGACAGCTTAAGAGAATAGCTTTGCAGAAGGTCAACAACAGAATTGATAAATAACTGCCGAGATCGAAAGTTGTGGAGAGACATGATCACCTACGCCACTAGGCCCTGTACTTGATGATGATGAATACAAAATATAAGCCCAATGATTGATTGTTTAGGGAACGATAGCTGTAAAGTTCTTTGAGTGAAAACAGGGCCAGCGATTGAATGCTGATTGCTTACGTAGGGAATCAAAACTAACCAAGATCCTGCGTCACCTTCCCGAAACGAGTCTTTCTATAAATTCCAACGTTTAAGGATCAAGTGAGAGCAAACCGACGACATAGTAAATCTTGTGTTGAAATCGTATGTGTTTAGTCGAGAGGTATAGACATCTAAAGTTGCAGTAAACCTTTACACATCGCTTATAGCTCCTTAATAAGCGAGATATGAAGAGAAATAACCATCAAGCTAACGCAGTCGTGGATAATAAAGTCTATTCTGTTGTCATTTTCCACCGTATTACTGTAGTCATACCTTGTTTATATATATATATATATATATATATATATATATATATATATATATATATATATATATATGTATATGTAAATTTCATTTTTCCTCTTGTCAGCTTTATACAATCACAATTCCTTCGTGTTAATCTTTATTGTTGATTCTGTCGGTAGAGGTAGACAGTGTTTTGTAATCGTTGAATAGACATCCTTGACAATGATTGCTCCACAAGACAAGAAAGGCAAACATATGAAACAAGTTTAGAATATTATGATCAATATCATCGTACACCGACATAATCAGAAGGTGCGCCTATTTCCACTTGAAATATCAAGAATCCTGACCCACATGCACGAACTCCGTAGCACGGTGTGGGACCTATGATGTTCTGAAATTTTGCATGTGCAGCTGCCACTTTTTGCCTACACTCTTCGATTTTTAACGGCCGAGGGTTCTTAAAACGTGTGAGAGTGCACAAGTAGTAGAGCGTGGACACAATGGTCGGACTTGGATACAAAGACAAAGAATAGGGTATACCCTACGAAGTCCAGTACCCTTTAAGTACAAGAGTTATATAGTAGGATACCACCACTTTCCCATGGTGGAAGGTGGTGGTGGTGGTGGTGGACTTCTGTTATGATATATATGTATATATGAATAGGGCTTGTATAGTGCATGAAGGGGTTGGTAGTTGAGGGATAATTACTGAGGCATGAGTGACGGACATCAGTTTTTCCCGCCAAAGTGACTTCCAATAGGAGCTAGTGTGTGTGTGTGTTGTCCGGCTATAGACCACGCCCACTCCGGAAGTGAAACTACCATATTAGGGAGTAGTGATACGTTAGTTATTTCATAGTTATGGTGAGTATATATACATATAATAGTAATAGTAATAGTTATTATATCTAAGTGGACGTAAATGGGCCCCGTATTTAAGATAGGGACCATAAGTAGGTATATATACATACATATACTGGCAAATCTTGCTGGCGGTATTAACGAACAGTCATTTTCTCCTACCGTGGCAGCTCAATATCTCCCACCGTTGCCGCTCTCGCGTGAGTTTATTGATTATTGTCTCCAGCGAGCGCGAAACGCAACAGGTTATGTAAAAAAAAAAGGCGCGTACACGGTTTAATATATTCATTCGACTAGCGTCAGTCGGTCACTCAGTCAACCACAGTGATAACACTGCTAGATACGTGTCCATATCTGTAAATTATTAACAGATTCCGTGAACACTCTCAACGTTTCTATTTAGCGAGCTGAACATGGAGAATACTCGCCCACATCTAGGACAATTGTATCAATTACCAGCCATCGTGTTCCTTTAGGCTACCTCTCCAAAAGAGAGAGGGAAAAAAATATATATATATAAAGCAACAAGCTAGAATAACTCAAAGCAATACGCTAATTGGGATGAGCGCTATGGATATTAGTGAGCAGAGTATTTTACAAAAAACCGACCGCAAGGTTAGCATGTCTTATCTTATTCTCTCTCCATCGTTTGTTTTAGGATATTAAGATACTCTAATTTTTTTAAATATCAAATTACTTTAGGTGACGTTTGCCGAAGAGTTGGTGACAGTCCATCATTTGGATGATCTTACAGAGGATAGACGCTCAACGTGGATGCAGGTTGCCTGTGACAGGCACAGATTTGCGAGAAGAATAGCAACAACGGCATTAGTTATAGAGCCTATTCTTCAACCGCCAACGTCAAAAGCAGGATAAATAGCGTCTCGTCCAAAAATCGAGAAGGAAACAAGCGCCATAATTAGAGATGTAATAAGTAAAACGAACAAAAACCGCAACTTCTAAAACTATCAAACGTGCGATAAACCTAATACCCAACAAGCCCATGCTGCAATTGACAAACTACCAGTCATACACAACGCGTTTTTTTAAAATAATTTTTTCACCTAGCGAAAAACCTACGATCCTCCCTTTACGATTCTGACGTGAACGCTAGACTCGCGATATAACAGTTTGCAACCGATGCCTCAACTACACATCGTAGAAAAACTACAATATGGATATTCTCACAGGGCGGATTTCTATTAAAATGTTTGCAAAACATATATATTAAAATATAAATTTAAAATGTTGGTTTTTATAAAGAAAAGAGCGTCTGTTTTTTTGTGTGTGTGTTATACATTATTCTTATCAGGTTAATAAACTTTGTGGGAATCCATAGTGACTCACCAACTTCCAAACCATTCCTCTGTCTAAACTAGCAAATACCGTTTCGTAATCGTTGTTCAAGTGTTATACGTAGAGTAGTTATGTGATCAACACATGAGCTGTTCTTCCTAAAAAATACGTGTGCGTCTCTCAAATGTTTCTCTGTGACCTTTTTTAGTCTCTCCAAAATAAATCTACTTAAATTTTTTTTTTATTCATCCTGGCACTGATAGCAGCATAATTCCCATATAATATGTACACCCCTGTAAACTTCCTTTCTAATGGTAGTTGATCATATAACCTTCTTCCGTCTCCCAAATGTTATCTAATAGAGTATGTAACATCATGGTAGAGGTGTTAATACTCCGAAGGAAATTCATCTGGCCCTATGGCTTTACCATTTTTTAATAACTTCTACTGGTAGTATATCTTGAGGATTATTTGAGCTGGGTCTGTTCCAAAAGTTCTTCAAAGTGCTATTTCCATCTCTCTAGGTGTTCCCTTATAGTACTAGGCAGATTTCCTGTCTTATCTCTAATAAAGGCAGCGATCTGTTTGCATTTTCCACACAAGTTTCTGTGTACGGTTGTACAGGGCTTTATAATTCCTTTTATTTGCTGCTTCCTCTGCCTCTTTAGCTAGATCATCTATATATTTCCTCTGGCCTCTTTTACTCTCTCCAGAATGATTCTGCGTAATATATTTCTTGGCACTGATAACAGCGACCATGGAGCGTCATTCTGCTCTGTCTCTTGCTTTAAATGTGCACGTTGTCATCGGTTGATTTGTCCATCTTTTGATGTTACTCGTCCATGTTAGTCGTGGTCTACCTCTCCCTCTTTTACTTTGTATTTTCCCCTCCATGATTACTTTTAGTAGACTGTTGTGTCTTTTAACATGGCTCAAAAACTGCATTTTTAATTGTGCTTAGTAGTTCTCTTTTCATTTTTAGTTTTTTTTAAGACTTCATCGTTGTTTTTCTTTTCCTTCCATCCAATTCTACCTATTCTTCTATATACCACATATCAAAGGCTTCAGTTGTCTGTTCTGTTTTCTTGTCTAATGTCCCTGTTTATGCACCATTTAGGAACGTTGAGAAGACAACATTTTGCTATTCTTAGTTTTAGCCCTGATCTTATTTGCTTTGATGTTAGTATATTTTTCATGGTATTAACGTTATTTTTCACCATTCATATTCTTTTGCTTATTTCAGTTTACCTTTTCCATTACTGGTTATAGTATGTCCAAGGTAGTTGTAGCTCTGAACTATCTCCAGGTCTATTCCCGCAATTTTGATATATTCACTTGCTGGTTTTGAATATTTTTTTGTTTATTGTCATAGTTTTACTTTCTTTTGATATTCATATCTAATCCATATTTATTATTTTTTTTGCTTATCATGTTTAATTCATTAAGTAATGTTGTAGATCTTTATGATTTTCTGGTACTAATACAGTATCATCAGCATATTTTAGGTTAATGATCATCTCTCCATTAATGTTTAGGTATGGTATTTATGTGATGTTTTAAAGATTTTCTCGGTGTATATACTCCACAAGCATGGTAATAGGATGCATCCATGTTTTACTCCTCTTTTTATAAAATAGGTATCGAGTTCTCTTTGTTATATTTTATTATCGCTGTTTGCCCGCAGTATAAATTAGTTATCTCAGTCATCCTTTAAAACTGAGAACTATTGATATGGTGATACGAGGGATCAACAACAATATGTTTTCCTGACACCGTAATCTCTGATAAACTCACAGACAGCGTTACGAGTGACGTCGATAATTTTTGTTTTGTTTGGAAAAGTTGAGATAGTTTAACATCTGTTGAACGGTTTTTTTTATTCAATATTGGATATTCAGATGAGACCAAAATCAAAACAGAAATTACCGAGCTAGGCGAAACACTGGATGTGCTGTTGGTGACACATATGAAAAAGATGATGGTGTTATTGTCGAAACACCATGATGGTTGAGTGAACATGTTGTTGACATGACAGATACTGTTGTCGTTAATTATTCTGGCAACAGAGTTCTCTTTTGGTAATGAACATGCGAAGGATCGTAATGTCATGACAGACAGAGGTAGTTGAAACATAGTATTTCTACGTAAGTCCACAAAGTGGTACAAACATGTAGCTAATGGTTCTGGTGTAAGTAATGTAAAGTTTGCGTTGAGAGATTTATCACTGCAAATGTTGCTAGTGATGTGACTGGTGTCTACATGTGACTGTTCCTATACACTATCGGAACTGTGTTGTGTGTGAGATATATCATCTGAACTTCAGTTTGGATGTATCCTAGATATGTTGAAGCGAAGAGATTTCCATCTTGCAGACACACCTGCAAATGATCATCTTCTCCACCAACGCTCATACACAAGGGAGGGGGCTGATAGATCTGTAATTCGTGGAGATCTTTTTATCACTTTTCTGTGTCAATGTATGGTATGTAGAGATCTCCTCCCAACCAGATGATACCTGTCCTAAGTGTCAAATATGGTTAACGAGCCTGAAAACACAGTCATCGAGGCTACTTTGTCAGCAAGCTTGAAGAAGGCAATTTCGAACTCTGACATTGTCAAATACCTGAACACTGGCCTTCACCCTCATTGTAATGTTTAAGTAAGGTTTCCTGGAATGAAAGTCGGCATCTAGGGATCTTCGCACCCAACATATCCTAAGCTGTGATTGAGCTCGATGTTTTCCATCCTGTTGACGTGAAGATGATGAGCCTGTAAATCATGGGAGCCTTGTTGTCATCTCAATGGTCTAGGTATGGTATGTATAGCCCGCCTTCCTGCTAGATAATACCTGGCTTGAGTGTCAAATTTGGTTAACGAGCATGAAAAAGGACACGATGACGGAATCCTCGGGTGGGAGGAATATCATGATAAGACCATGATTAGCATGTACCATACCAACGGACGTAGACAATCAGCATCCCCGACCACATTTGTCTGTCCACTGTGCAACATATCAGGTCAGTTGTTGCGTGTTTTCCATGCCAAAACACCAAAGTATCTACCAACATCTCATTTTTTTTTTCGAACACGAGCTCACCTTCCCTATACTTTGGTAGTTGTACCAAAGGATTGGGACTGACTGTCCTTTTTTTCATGATGTGCCAGTAAAACGTCGGTTGTTTCTTTCGACTGTTGACTAAGAGCTTTCTTTTTGTGTTGGACTCTTTTCAAAAACTCAGGGAAACGCTCTAATACTTCTGAAAAAGTTCACATCTATGACCTCTAATCGTTTTGTCAATCGGTTATCTGCTAATCATCGGTAAAACCACCAACCCATGTATACTTGAGTCTGACAGGCGATGCGCGAAAAATAAGAGGGAAGCAAGTGGGTATGGACACCGTACACATACAAGACAGGATAATTTGTGGCAAAACCAAGCTAGCCACAGGTCTGATGGTGACATCTATCAAATGATTTGTCACGAACCCACCACTTTTCAACAGCAACACTTTAAAAGTAACGAGTGAGTCGACTAAGGTATAGATAGCACACTGCCCAACACAGACTTTTTTTTTAGTCTACTGTGAAGTTAGAGATAGTGGACACGATGTACCCGAACACCAAACTGAGTTTGCCCGAGTGTCAAGACAACGCTTTCAGAAGGAGTAATGGCTTACCAGACGAAGGCGACTCCATTTTGGGTCTCTCTGAGCAATCATATTGTCAACACATCTACAATAGTTGTAATAGTGGGTTCAGAATCTATAGCGAGGGTCCACAAAAGGCGGTGTTTCGGAAAACAATTTGATTGAAGTCTTGTTTTCAACCAACTCATAGATCAAGTTTTAAGGAAAGACATATACAGTGAGTTTTCACCAGCTGTTTATCCAGTTACCAAGCGATTACACACAACATAACCCGCGTCACCGTGAAAAAAAAAAAAAAAAAAAACTAAAAAGACACTCCATTCTTGGCGTAAAGCACAAACCAAAATACGACCAGCATACAATGAACCCGATCCAATCATGCTAACAGCTCATACATTTTCCCTTCACTTCGAATGTCCAGGGACGAACAGTAACAGATCTTTACAATACTTTTCTCCATTCCAAAATTTCTCCATGACCAACTTACAACACACGACCAGACCACTGACCATGTGTGACACAAACTGACCACTCACAGATAGCAAGGACTATCACATTTTTTTTCAAGTACTTAGCGAATAGTCGCTTTCAGAGTTGTGAGATCACGAGTTGCTTCCCGAACATTGCACTTGTGGAAAACTTGAAGTCTGATTTGAGAAAGCCTACAGGCCGGTGGTGAATCTTTTGTGTATGTTTTTTTTCTGAGCGATGGAAATATGTAAGTTTATTTCTGAGGAAATTGTCGTTCAAAAATTTGTAGAAGTCTTTCTTGAATTTTGACGGTCACAAAGCTCGAGGTATGGTGTTTAGTCTAAACATAATCACTGAGAATGTTATAACACCAAAAGTACCCTTAGTCACATAAACAGAAGCGTGAAACAGAAATACCAGACGAGTTGTGTTAAAGCTTAAAGTTATTTTTTTGCGTTAATGAACGATTACGACAACATGTTGTCGAAGATTAATCACGGATTGGTCTACCTACCGCGAAGTTAGAGATAGTGGACATGATGCGCGCGAACACCAGACAGAACTTGTCAAATTGCTCAAAAATTGCTGTGAAAAAAAAAAGAGCACGGGTGAGCCAGACAAAGACGACTTCAAAATTGTATCTCTCCGATCAAAGATATTGTGAACACACCCACAACACTTGCACAAGTTGATTCAGAAACTATCGCGAGTACCCACGAAATACGGGTGAGTCGAAAAAAGTACGAGCCATATTACGACCACCAACCAATTCAACCATTCCAACAAAACTAGCATCTGTCATTTTCCCGTTACAACCGAATGTCTGGTGACGAATCGCAAACATATATTTACAACACCGCTAGTCCAGCGTCATTACCGAACAACAAGTGTCCTTCAACCAAGAAAAAATTTCTCATTTGACCATGTTGATGTCGCATGTAACCACCACACGACGACGATGAGACATCAACATGGTCAAATGAGAAATTTTTTCTTGGTTGAAGGACACTTGTTGTTCGGTAATGACGCTGGACTAGCGGTGTTGTAAATATATGTTTGCGATTCGTCACCAGACATTCGGTTGTAACGGGAAAATGACAGATGCTAGTTTTGTTGGAATGGTTGAATTGGTTGGTGGTCGTAATATGGCTCGTACTTTTTTCGACTCACCCGTATTTCGTGGGTACTCGCGATAGTTTCTGAATCAACTTGTGCAAGTGTTGTGGGTGTGTTCACAATATCTTTGATCGGAGAGATACAATTTTGAAGTCGTCTTTGTCTGGCTCACCCGTGCTCTTTTTTTTTCACAGCAATTTTTGAGCAATTTGACAAGTTCTGTCTGGTGTTCGCGCGCATCATGTCCACTATCTCTAACTTCGCGGTAGGTAGACCAATCCGTGATTAATCTTCGACAACATGTTGTCGTAATCGTTCATTAACGCAAAAAAATAACTTTAAGCTTTAACACAACTCGTCTGGTATTTCTGTTTCACGCTTCTGTTTATGTGACTAAGGGTACTTTTGGTGTTATAACATTCTCAGTGATTATGTTTAGACTAAACACCATACCTCGAGCTTTGTGACCGTCAAAATTCAAGAAAGACTTCTACAAATTTTTGAACGACAATTTCCTCAGAAATAAACTTACATATTTCCATCGCTCAGAAAAAAAACATACACAAAAGATTCACCACCGGCCTGTAGGCTTTCTCAAATCAGACTTCAAGTTTTCCACAAGTGCAATGTTCGGGAAGCAACTCGTGATCTCACAACTCTGAAAGCGACTATTCGCTAAGTACTTGAAAAAAATGTGATAGTCCTTGCTATCTGTGAGTGGTCAGTTTGTGTCACACATGGTCAGTGGTCTGGTCGTGTGTTGTAAGTTGGTCATTGAGAAATTTTGGAATGGAGAAAAGTATTGTAAAGATCTGTTACTGTTCGTCCCTGGACATTCGAAGTGAAGGGAAAATGTATGAGCTGTTAGCATGATTGGAACGGGTTCATTGTATGCTGGTCGTATTTTGGTTTGTGCTTTACGCCAAGAATGGAGTGTCTTTTTAGTTTTTTTTTTTTTTTTCACGGTGACGCGGGTTATGTTGTGTGTAATCGCTTGGTAACTGGATAAACAGCTGGTGAAAACTCACTGTATATGTCTTTCCTTAAAACTTGATCTATGAGTTGGTTGAAAACAAGACTTCAATCAAATTGTTTTCCGAAACACCGCCTTTTGTGGACCCTCGCTATAGATTCTGAACCCACTATTACAACTATTGTAGATGTGTTGACAATATGATTGCTCAGAGAGACCCAAAATGGAGTCGCCTTCGTCTGGTAAGCCATTACTCCTTCTGAAAGCGTTGTCTTGACACTCGGGCAAACTCAGTTTGGTGTTCGGGTACATCGTGTCCACTATCTCTAACTTCACAGTAGACTAAAAAAAAAAGTCTGTGTTGGGCAGTGTGCTATCTATACCTTAGTCGACTCACTTGTTACTTTTAAAAGTGTTGCTGTTGAAAAGTGGTGGGTTCGTGACAAATCATTTGATAGATGTCACCATCAGACCTGTGGCTAGCTTGGTTTTGCCACAAATTATCCTGTCTTGTATGTGTACGGTGTCCATACCCACTTGCTTCCCTCTTATTTTTCGCGCATCGCCTGTCAGACTCAAGTATACATGGGTTGGTGGTTTTACCGATGATTAGCAGATAACCGATTGACAAAACGATTAGAGGTCATAGATGTGAACTTTTTCAGAAGTATTAGAGCGTTTCCCTGAGTTTTGAAAAGAGTCCAACACAAAAAGAAAGCTCTTAGTCAACAGTCGAAAGAAACAACCGACGTTTTACTGGCACATCATGAAAAAAAGGACAGTCAGTCCCAATCCTTTGGTACAACTACCAAAGTATAGGGAAGGTGAGCTCGTGTTCGAAAAAAAAAAATGAGATGTTGGTAGATACTTTGGTGTTTTGGCATGGAAAACACGCAACAACTGACCTGATATGTTGCACAGTGGACAGACAAATGTGGTCGGGGATGCTGATTGTCTACGTCCGTTGGTATGGTACATGCTAATCATGGTCTTATCATGATATTCCTCCCACCCGAGGATTCCGTCATCGTGTCCTTTTTCATGCTCGTTAACCAAATTTGACACTCAAGCCAGGTATTATCTAGCAGGAAGGCGGGCTATACATACCATACCTAGACCATTGAGATGACAACAAGGCTCCCATGATTTACAGGCTCATCATCTTCACGTCAACAGGATGGAAAACATCGAGCTCAATCACAGCTTAGGATATGTTGGGTGCGAAGATCCCTAGATGCCGACTTTCATTCCAGGAAACCTTACTTAAACATTACAATGAGGGTGAAGGCCAGTGTTCAGGTATTTGACAATGTCAGAGTTCGAAATTGCCTTCTTCAAGCTTGCTGACAAAGTAGCCTCGATGACTGTGTTTTCAGGCTCGTTAACCATATTTGACACTTAGGACAGGTATCATCTGGTTGGGAGGAGATCTCTACATACCATACATTGACTCAGAAAAGTGATAAAAAAGATCTCCACGAATTACAGACCTATCAGCCCCCTCCCTTGTGTATGAGCGTTGGTGGAGAAGATGATCATTTGCAGGTGTGTCTGCAAGATGGAAATCTCTTCGCTTCAACATATCTAGGATACATCCAAACTGAAGTTCAGATGATATATCTCACACACAACACAGTTCCGATAGTGTATAGGAACAGTCACATGTAGACACCAGTCACATCACTAGCAACATTTGCAGTGATAAATCTCTCAACGCAAACTTTACATTACTTACACCAGAACCATTAGCTACATGTTTGTACCACTTTGTGGACTTACGTAGAAATACTATGTTTCAACTACCTCTTTCTGTCATGACATTACGATCCTTCGCATGTTCATTACCAAAAGAGAACTCTGTTGCCAGAATAATTAACGACAACAGTATCTGTCATGTCAACAACATGTTCACTCAACCATCATGGTGTTTCGACAATAACACCATCATCTTTTTCATATGTGTCACCAACAGCACATCCAGTGTTTCGCCTAGCTCGGTAATTTCTGTTTTGATTTTGGTCTCATCTGAATATCCAATATTGAATTTAAAAAACCGTTCAACAGATGTTAAACTATCTCAACTTTTCCAAACAAAACAAAAATTATCGACGTCACTCGTAACGCTGTCTGTGAGTTTATCAGAGATTACGGTGTCAGGAAAATATATTGTTGTTGATCCCTCGTATCACCATATCAATAGTTCTCAGTTTTAAAGGATGACTGAGATAACTAATTTATACTGCGGGCAAACAGCGATAATAAAATATAACAAAGAGAACTCGATACCTATTTTATAAAAAGAGGAGTAAAACATGGATGCATCCTATTACCATGCTTGTGGAGTATATACACCGAGAAAATCTTTAAAACATCACATAAATACCATACCTAAACATTAATGGAGAGATGATCATTAACCTAAAATATGCTGATGATACTGTATTAGTACCAGAAAATCATAAAGATCTACAACATTACTTAATGAATTAAACATGATAAGCAAAAAAAAATAATAAATATGGATTAGATATGAATATCAAAAGAAAGTAAAACTATGACAATAAACAAAAAAATATTCAAAACCAGCAAGTGAATATATCAAAATTGCGGGAATAGACCTGGAGATAGTTCAGAGCTACAACTACCTTGGACATACTATAACCAGTAATGGAAAAGGTAAACTGAAATAAGCAAAAGAATATGAATGGTGAAAAATAACGTTAATACCATGAAAAATATACTAACATCAAAGCAAATAAGATCAGGGCTAAAACTAAGAATAGCAAAATGTTGTCTTCTCAACGTTCCTAAATGGTGCATAAACAGGGACATTAGACAAGAAAACAGAACAGACAACTGAAGCCTTTGATATGTGGTATATAGAAGAATAGGTAGAATTGGATGGAAGGAAAAGAAAAACAACGATGAAGTCTTAAAAAAAACTAAAAATGAAAAGAGAACTACTAAGCACAATTAAAAAATGCAGTTTTTGAGCCATGTTAAAAGACACAACAGTCTACTAAAAGTAATCATGGAGGGGAAAATACAAAGTAAAAGAGGGAGAGGTAGACCACGACTAACATGGACGAGTAACATCAAAAGATGGACAAATCAACCGATGACAACGTGCACATTTAAAGCAAGAGACAGAGCAGAATGACGCTCCATGGTCGCTGTTATCAGTGCCAAGAAAATATTACGCAGAATCATTCTGGAGAGAGTAAAAGAGGCCAGAGGAAATATATAGATGATCTAGCTAAAGAGGCAGAGGAAGCAGCAAATAAAAGGAATTATAAAGCCCTGTACAACCGTACACAGAAACTTGTGTGGAAAATGCAAACAGATCGCTGCCTTTATTAGAGATAAGACAGGAAATCTGCCTAGTACTATAAGGGAACACCTAGAGAGATGGAAATAGCACTTTGAAGAACTTTTGGAACAGACCCAGCTCAAATAATCCTCAAGATATACTACCAGTAGAAGTTATTAAAAAATGGTAAAGCCATAGGGCCAGATGAATTTCCTTCGGAGTATTAACACCTCTACCATGATGTTACATACTCTATTAGATAACATTTGGGAGACGGAAGAAGGTTATATGATCAACTACCATTAGAAAGGAAGTTTACAGGGGTGTACATATTATATGGGAATTATGCTGCTATCAGTGCCAGGATGAATAAAAAAAAAAATTTAAGTAGATTTATTTTGGAGAGACTAAAAAAAGGTCACAGAGAAACATTTGAGAGACGCACACGTATTTTTTAGGAAGAACAGCTCATGTGTTGATCACATAACTACTCTACGTATAACACTTGAACAACGATTACGAAAACGGTATTTGCTAGTTTAGACAGAGGAATGGTTTGGAAGTTGGTGAGTCACTATGGATTCCCACAAAGTTTATTAACCTGATAAGAATAATGTATAACACACACAAAAAAAAAAAAACAGACGCTCTTTTCTTTATAAAAACCAACATTTTAAATTTATATTTTAATATATATGTTTTGCAAACATTTTAATAGAAATCCGCCCTGTGAGAATATCCCATATTGTAGTTTTTCTACGATGTGTAGTTGAGGCATCGGTTGCAAACTGTTATATCGCGAGTCTAGCGTTCACGTCAGAATCGTAAAGGGAGGATCGTAGGTTTTTCGCTAGGTGAAAAAATTATTTTAAAAAAACGCGTTGTGTATGACTGGTAGTTTGTCAATTGCAGCATGGGCTTGTTGGGTATTAGGTTTATCGCACGTTTGATAGTTTTAGAAGTTGCGGTTTTTGTTCGTTTTACTTATTACATCTCTAATTATGGCGCTTGTTTCCTTCTCGATTTTTGGACGAGACGCTATTTATCCTGCTTTTGACGTTGGCGGTTGAAGAATAGGCTCTATAACTAATGCCGTTGTTGCTATTCTTCTCGCAAATCTGTGCCTGTCACAGGCAACCTGCATCCACGTTGAGCGTCTATCCTCTGTAAGATCATCCAAATGATGGACTGTCACCAACTCTTCGGCAAACGTCACCTAAAGTAATTTGATATTTAAAAAAATTAGAGTATCTTAATATCCTAAAACAAACGATGGAGAGAGAATAAGATAAGACATGCTAACCTTGCGGTCGGTTTTTTGTAAAATACTCTGCTCACTAATATCCATAGCGCTCATCCCAATTAGCGTATTGCTTTGAGTTATTCTAGCTTGTTGCTTTATATATATATTTTTTTTTCCCTCTCTCTTTGGAGAGGTAGCCTAAAGGAACACGATGGCTGGTAATTGATACAATTGTCCTAGATGTGGGCGAGTATTCTCCATGTTCAGCTCGCTAAATAGAAACGTTGAGAGTGTTCACGGAATCTGTTAATAATTTACAGATATGGACACGTATCTAGCAGTGTTATCACTGTGGTTGACTGAGTGACCGACTGACGCTAGTCGAATGAATATATTAAACCGTGTACGCGCCTTTTTTTTTACATAACCTGTTGCGTTTCGCGCTCGCTGGAGACAATAATCAATAAACTCACGCGAGAGCGGCAACGGTGGGAGATATTGAGCTGCCACGGTAGGAGAAAATGACTGTTCGTTAATACCGCCAGCAAGATTTGCCAGTATATGTATGTATATATACCTACTTATGGTCCCTATCTTAAATACGGGGCCCATTTACGTCCACTTAGATATAATAACTATTACTATTACTATTATATGTATATATACTCACCATAACTATGAAATAACTAACGTATCACTACTCCCTAATATGGTAGTTTCACTTCCGGAGTGGGCGTGGTCTATAGCCGGACAACACACACACACACTAGCTCCTATTGGAAGTCACTTTGGCGGGAAAAACTGATGTCCGTCACTCATGCCTCAGTAATTATCCCTCAACTACCAACCCCTTCATGCACTATACAAGCCCTATTCATATATACATATATATCATAACAGAAGTCCACCACCACCACCACCACCTTCCACCATGGGAAAGTGGTGGTATCCTACTATATAACTCTTGTACTTAAAGGGTACTGGACTTCGTAGGGTATACCCTATTCTTTGTCTTTGTATCCAAGTCCGACCATTGTGTCCACGCTCTACTACTTGCACACGGGACTTCCGAGAAGACTGGACGTCGAATCTCACAACCAGGAGACCAAGGGAAAAGAAGAGAGGGGAAAAAGTGGGGGGGGGGGGTAGAGCTTTAAAGAAACCACTTATTCGGTTTTCCTTATTTCTTAAAAAAATATTCCCACTGGTGGAACTGAATCCCGGAACTTTCTGTCCAGAGACCGACATGTTACCGCTAGACCACCCAGCTCCATCCATAAATTTAGAATATAAATGAATAAACAAATAACTCCAGAGATGGATTAGTCTACGGAAATATTTTAACGTATATAAGTAAGCATAACGTTCGGGTTAGAGGTCACACAAGGAGGAAAGGTCGAAGGTAAAGAAGGACAACATTGAAAAATAAAGAGAATAAAATATAAACGAGTCTACTAGAAAATCAACTTATAAAATACCAACCTCTCAGAACATCAGAGCAAAGGCATACAGATGTTAGGCAGCAGTACAGCTGACAACATGGATGGCTACAAATACACACACAAATTGGTATGATTACTCTTTATGTTAATGATATATGTCATATAATGAAAACGTAATTCTGTAAATATACCTTTAGTATTTGTAAACAATCTTACCAGAATATCATCTTATCAAAACATGACATCACATAAAGCAGGAGTCAGACTCCGCTTGAGTTTAACAGAGTCAGCTCTGAGTAGGGATAAGACCTCTGAACGTTATCGCTTTTTTAATATTGTCATTGAGTGCCGTCTTCACATCGAAGGTTGGCTACCATGTAGCGCCATTCCGCTCTGTCTCTTACTTTGCTAGGGCAGGTTGTCATAGACTGACTTGTCTATCTATATGTGACTCGTCCACGTTAGTCTTGGTCTACATCTGCCTCTTTCACCTAGTATTTTCCATCCCAAGGTTACTTTTAGTATGCTGTTGTGTCTTTTAACATGCCCCAAAAATCTCATTTATCTTGTTCTAATTGTATTTAGTAGTTCTCTTTTCATTTGTAGTTATTTTAAGACTTAAGTGTTTGTTTTCTTTTCTTTCCATCCAATTTTACTTTTTCTTCTATATATCCACTTTTCAAAGGCTACAATTTGTTTGTTCTCTTTTCTTGTCTAATGTCCCTGTTTTTGCCCCATACTGGAATGTTAAGAAGATATGTTGTTGTTGCGTTCGCCAGCTTACAACCCTGACGAAGTCCCTAGAGACTAGGAACTGAATTTTGCGTGTTAATCCATTTTTCCCTGGCAGCTGTATGCACAGCGGTCCCTCGCCGCACAGGCAGATAACTCCGACTTCAGAGGTACTCATGTTATTTTCCGTCGATGAGTAACTGACGTTTCAAGCTGGGCCTCGCTGCTGAGACCAGGGGTGGTTGTCGCAGAGAGAAATCATAAATAAAAATCCCAACCGGTGTAGCCGAGATTTTAACCCACAACCTCTCTGTCCCGAGGCCGGCGTCTTGCCTCGAGACCAACCAGTCCCCTATGGACTTGGAATATGAGGAAACTGCAACAAGGAACACTTTTCATGCATAGCCTGCAGTGGTTCCTGCCGCCTATCCACCATATACCAGAAGTTCACGTCCTCCCGAAAGTAATGATCGTCATATTTCTTTAAAAATGTATAGCGCTTGATGATGTTAGGACATCGTTGTTGACTCCAATTTCGAACATATAAACACACAGTTAGCCGTCAGATTATCCCCGTCGCACATCAAACAACAGACCGTAAGATTAGCGTACGGCTGGTCTAGGGATTTACGATGAGCCATTACGATGACGTAGCACACAGAACAATGTCGCAAGCAAAGGCGCGCTCTTTAGATTCTTCATTTACTCTAGTAGTGAATGTAGCCTACGACGAACAGATCACGGTGCAAATTCCCTATAGAGATAAAACTGCGGCTGACGAAGCAGTTCACATTTAATTAATGAGAACATATAAATAACTTGCGTCAAGCAAACCCAGCAACGGTCATGAACAACACCAATGTGACGTAAAGCGCAGAACAAGCCTAGACGATGGAAGGTCGCATTCACAACACTTGATTTGTCGAAAATGAAATATTGCCGGCGTACGACATTGTTTTATCGGCGCAGATGTAATAAGTAGATCATCATCTTGATTTTAACGCATGGGATTGCAATTTAGAGCCGAAATTAAACAGACATCGAATGCACTTTCTGCAGCAATCGAGAGAACGTGGACTAGGTCCGCCATCTTAGAAACGGCTTAAGAAGATATAACATTTTGCTATTCTTAGTTTTAGCCCTGGTGTTATTTGTTTTGATGTTAGTATATTTTTCATGGCTTTAAAATTACTTTTTGCTATTCCAATTCTTTTGTTTATTCAGTTTTACATTTGCCATCACTGGTTATAGTATGCCCAAGATAGTTGTAGCTCTGAACTGTCTCCATGCCAATTCCTTCAATTGTGATATCCATTTGTTGGTTTTGAGTATTTCCTTTGTTTATGATCATAGATTTAGTATTTTTATATTAATATCTAATCCATATTTTTTTTGCTTGTATTGTTTATTTCATTAAGTAATTGTTTCAGGTCTGAGGATTTCCTGCTAGTTATACATCCAGGCCTGAATTATATTAGTGTATCGTCGTGATCTGCTTGATCTCACTGTATGGGCATGAAAGTGGTTGGTGTTCTAAAGTACACCGCCCAGGCACGCTGATAATGATGATGATGATGATGATGATGATGATGATGATTATGATGATGATGATGATGATTATGATGATGATGATGATTATGATGATGATGATGATGATTATGATGATTATGATGATGATGATGATGATGATGATGATGATAATGATGATGATGATGATGATGATGATTATGATGATGATGATGATGATAATGATTATGATGATGATGATGATGATGATGATGATGATGATGATGATTATGATGATGATGATTATGATGATGATGATGATTATGATGATGATGATGATGATTATGATGATGATGATGATGATGATTATGATGATGATGATGATGATAATCCCATAAAACTAAGAATTCTTCAATTCTTTGAAGTATCTGATGGCTTCCCTACTGGGTTATTTTAATATCACAAGTAACATGACTACAGCCATATGTATTGTAACAGTTTATTTTGATATTCTTAACAAATTTATCACATTATCTGGCTTGTTAACTTAAAGAATAGTGTTTTTTTTTCCTTCTTCCCCTCTTATTCTTAGTTTCTTCTTCCTTATTTTTTCCCTACTTCTTTTTCTCACTCTTTTTCTTATTCACTTTCGTCACTATCACCGTTATCCTTCCTCTTCCCTTTCTTTGTACTAATGTTAAAGTTTAAATTGCAACAACAAAAAAAGAGGCTAGATTATTGTTAGTTCTTGTAATAATTCAACACACACAAAACAACAAACAAATGAACGTGTCGCAACTCGCTAGTCTTGGTTATCATGCACCAGCGCTATCTTATAGCCAACATTTGATAGCATGTTTGTGCATGCTGGTTGTCTGTAAAATGCCTTACACAGTAACGAAATTGACATCTGTCATTGTTAATTGTCAGTTCCAATGACAAGATGGCTATCAAAAGTTCATTAAAGGTAATATCCAAACTTAAACAAAAATTAATTTATTTGCAAAATGTTCAACTTTATCGGTCATTCTTTCTGTTTCTACTTGATGTTTGTTTCTTTCTGTAAAAAAAAAAAAGTCGAGATTACTTGTAATTTTAAATTAAAGTTGCATTTTTAGTATCTACAGTTGCTGTTTTGTTGTTATAAATTATGAAGTTTAATCTGTGTATGCTTGCATGCAATTGTTGTTGTTACTATTACTATCACTATTATTATATTTGTTGTTTGTGTCGTCAGCTTTCACTTCTAGCGAGGTCCATAAAGACTAGAAACTGAATTGTGTTAATCCATTTTTCCCTGGCAGCCGTATGCACAGGGGTCTCTCGCCGCACAGGCAGATAACTCCGACTTTAGAGTAACTCATATTTTATTTTACGGTCAATGAGTAATCATCACAAATAAAAATATACATTGATGTAGCCGGCATTTGAACTCATGACCTCACTATCTCGAGACACCGTCTTGCCTCAAGACCACCCAGACCTCCGTTATCTTCTTCTTTATTCTTTTCTCTTTCACTGATACCTAAAAGGTGTCGTGGTTTATATTTTTTG
Source organism: Megaustenia siamemsis (assembly GCA_032433765.1). Classification (NCBI taxonomy): domain Eukaryota; kingdom Metazoa; phylum Mollusca; class Gastropoda; order Stylommatophora; family Ariophantidae; genus Megaustenia; species Megaustenia siamemsis. The sequence goes on along the minus strand of JAVIAB010000088.1, from coordinate 34,837,924 downwards.
TCGTTCTTGTGCTGCTCAAATTGTCTGAATTAGTGATTTATAATCTCCTTTATAATTCTTTTAATTTGTAGAATCTTTCTAATTGACGTCGAGAAATGCAAGCGCAACGGTATAAACACATATCTTAAAACTTTGCAAAACACCCATAATAATAATACAAATAAAGGAAAAACAAAATTAAAGAAAGGAAAAATAATTGATATTTATCTTTCAAAAAGAGCACATTCAAAGAATAACAGAAAGAAAAATGCAGACGAGGCCACAGTTATTGCTCCAACGAACAATAGGGTTACGAGATTGTGCGGTCGAGATTATGGACTACTAGATCGTATATCATACAGCGACCTTTGAAGAAATATAGATTTTTATGTTAATTATTGAGAAAGGTAATGAACCTGAAAGACAACATTACAGCAACGAAGATATAGTGTCTTACAAGAAAGGTATGTATGCTTGAATGTATTAAGGATTTGAGTGAATTATGATCGCAAGAAGAATTAATTAAGAGACCAGCATTATCCAACAGAGAAAGAAGGTTGCGTGGAGGGAGAGATGAGGTATATTATTTATTTGTAGATTTAGGTTACAAAAATTTAAGAAAAAAATTCAGTGACAATAAAATTAAAGATATTTGATTAGCAATAATTTTAATTCAGAATATTTAGAGAAGTAATCGCTATAAATCAACGATTTTACTAACCTGACAGTAGTCTCATACTGATTCATTAGTACCAGCAACAATGTTATTTTTACAATATCTAAATTGTCAACAAAATTTCTCATGTAACAACAAGGTCCGCATTCATTAATCAAAAATTGCAGCGATATATAACCCCCTACCGTATTTCTTCGTTTATACTCATCCCCTATTCGGTTTTCTTTAAACCGTCTAGCAGAGTCAGATGGATATGGCTGTTCATGTTTCAGTTTCTGGATCTTCTTTGAGCATACCTCAAATCCAACAGATTTTGTACAACAATGTCACTGCATGGCATAACTATCTATCTTCTGTAATTTGCACTTGTTGAGCATTGCTTAGTAATTGTTATGGTTTATTTCAGTAATTTCATTTAACCTTAAACTTCATTTCATCAATTTGTGTCGGGGATGATTTAAAACTCTGAAATCTAAAAAGATCGACGCCGGTGAAAGATCTCCATGGTTGCACTTTTTAGATATGACTCCGTGGCCTCACAACGCACACACATTTCATCACGGAGACTGACTCCTGTTACTATGAAATGCCTGAGAAGACTAGTTATGGTTATGATTAATCGAAGGCCTCAGTATCACTGCAAACGAATTAAAATCCATATTTCCTCAACCGCCCGTGCCAGTGGAATCATCCGAATTAACATCTCATCTCATTGAAGTATCTAAACGAAGAAAGGCAGCTGGAGTCCCCATCAAAGCAGCTATAGCACATGCCAAAAGACATAAGGCCAAACAGCACCGAAAGTGAACGCAGCTGAACTATCCTTTGTCATACGATTACATTATTCATCGTAAGCCATCGGAATATCGAAACACAATCCGGTTGAAAAACACAGTTCACGGTGTGCACACAGCACTAAACGCAGTAGTCCCGGCAGCAAGCCGCACTTGGAATATGAGGAAACTGCAACAAGGAATACTTTTCAGACTGAGCTTTAATGGTTCCTGCCGTCTATCCGCCATATTGACCGGAAGCCCAGACTAGCTAGTGTAGACACTGAGTTACACCAAACTCAACAGGCAGACAATGTAAACTTGATCCACCAGAACAAACTTACTTAAGAAACTGTTGGGGATATCTTGCAGGTCTCAGTGAATAGCAGAGGGTGATCGCTGATGATTCGGGTGCATATTCGATGGCTATCAGTAGGCAAAGTTGGACTTCTATCAAGAAACATGTTGGACGGCTGTCAATGAACAAAGTTGGACTTCTATCAAGAAACATGTTGGACGGCTGTCAATGAACAAAGTTGGACTTCTATCAAGAAACATGTTGGACGGCTGTCAGTGAACAAAGTTGGACTTCTATCAAGAAACATGTTGGACGGCTGTCAGTGAACAAAGTTGGACTTCTATCAAGAAACATGTTGGACGGCTGTCAATGAACAAAGTTGGACTTCTATCAAGAAACATGTTGGACGGCTGTCAATGAACAAAGTTGGACTTCTATCAAGAAACATGTTGGACGGCTGTCAGTGAACAAAGTTGGACTTCTATCAAGAAACATGTTGGACGGCTGTCAGTGAACAAAGTTGGACTTCTATCAAGAAACATGTTGGACGGCTGTCAATGAACAAAGTTGGACTTCTATCAAGAAACATGTTGGACGGCTGTCAATGAACAAAGTTGGACTTCTATCAAGAAACATGTTGGACGGCTGTCAGTGAACAAAGTTGGACTTCTATCAAGAAACATGTTGGACGGCTGTCAGTGAACAAAGTTGGACTTCTATCAAGAAACATGTTGGACGGCTGTCAATGAACAAAGTTGGACTTCTATCAAGAAACATGTTGGACGGCTGTCAATGAACAAAGTTGGACTTCTATCAAGTAACATGTTGGACGGCTGTCAATGAACAAAGTTGGACTTCTATCAAGAAACATGTTGGACGGCTGTCAGTGAACAAAGTTGGACTTCTATCAAGAAACATGTTGGACGGCTGTCAGTGAACAAAGTTGGACTTCTCTCAAGAAACACTTCGGGGCCTACTCATACACAGGCCTATTTCTTCAACTTTGATGTCCACTTGTAGGTTTTGAGTATTATCTTTGTTTATGATCATAGTTTTAGTTACTTTGATATCTATATCTAATCCATATTTTTTTTTTAATTTTCATGTTTTTTTCATGAAGTAGTTGTATCTCTTTGTCTTTTTCAGTTTTCTCCAGCATTCTTATTCTTTTGTAAATCTCTTATTCAGTACTTATTCTGACGCTGTGTATTGTCACCTTCAATACATATTTTGACTCTACTTGTCACATTCAACACTTATTCCGAATTTGTCTCTTCTTGTCACTGTATTCTTTTCACTTCACTTCACCAATATGGAGAGCATCAGTTGGTAGTGCGTTGGCTAACCAATACAGTGAACGTTAAGTTCAATCACAATTTCGCGCTCTCTAGTCAACCAATCTAAAAATAAAATGGGTACCAGACTCAGAGTGCTGGAAAGGTAAATAGCATGAAAAGCTCTAGTTCCCTCATTTCTAAATGTTCTATGTTATTGTTATTGAATTATTGAGTTTTTTGCGGGTCATCATCATTGCACTCTGAACATGTCCATAGGTGCTCAGATCCCCTCCTGACCAAGTCCCGCAGCGTTCAGCGGCAGACCACTCCAGTTCTACGTTGAAATTTGAAACTTCACTTTTCTGCTCAAGAAAATATATCAAAAAAGAACCTTTTACTTTTTACCGTCAAGGCTTTACTGAATATTATTTAACTTTACCTATATTTTTATTATTAAGTAAAATTGATTTTAAACTATTAATTTACACGTAAAATTATTTTAATTTACTGAAAATTTACATGTTATTGTATTTTGTAATTTATTTTAATTATAACAGTTACGAATTCGTCACGTTAAAACACGACCAATGTTACAAAAATAACGAAAGAAATGTAACATATTGACGTGGCGGTAATTTGAGCAGTAATTAAAGACACGTGATGGCAACAAATAATGATTTCATTTCATTCAGGACTGGGTATCTATTGATTACGTTCCAGGCATTGAGCACTGGCCACGCTTGATTAGGCCTATTTCTCCAGGAGTGCTCACCTCCATGTATCACAGGTTAACTTAGTCTTAGATGAGGATAAGACGAGGGTAGAATACATTCAATAAATTGATGAAGCGTTGGGTATTGGAAAACTGACGAATTTAATTGTTCTTCTAAGGTTGTTCCTATTTTATTTATTGCTCCTATAATTAGTAACAGTCTTTTTGTCTCAGTTTTATTGTTGATAAAATTATGTGACAAGTTTTCTTTCTCGTTCCCATCGCTAAAGTTTTGTGACAATTTTTCTTCCTAGGTAACACTGTTGTTAAAGTTGTGTAACAAATTTGCTTTCTAGTTCCCATTATTGCTAACGTTATGAGACAAATTTTCTTCCTAGTTCCAATCATTTCTAAAGTAAAGTGACACGTTTTCTTCCTAGTTCCTATTGTTGTTAAAGTTAATTAGACATTACGTCTTTACCATTTTCCCATTGTTGTCAAAATTAAGTGACACATTTTCTTCCTTCCTCCAAATCCTGTCAGAGTTATTTGTCACATTTTCCTTCTTGTTTGCTCTTAATATTCTTATTATTGCAAGTTTCCTTTATATTATTTTTCAAGTCATAACAGTTACTTAAATATTTGGTCGCTTCCATAATGTGATGGAATGCAGCTTAGCTTTCATCATCATTGAGTGCCGTCTCCGCATCGAAGGTTGGCTACCATGGAGCGCCATTCCATTCTGTCTCTTGCTTTGATGGTGAAGATTGTCATAGGTTGACGTGTCCATATTTGGATGTTACTCGTCAATGTTATCCTTGGTCTGCCTCTGCCTCTTTTACCTTGTATTTTCCCTTCCAATATTACTTGTGTTAAGCTGTTGTGTCTTTTAACATGCCCTAATAATTTGATTTATCTTGTTTGAATTGTGTTCAGTAGTTCTATTTTCATTTTTAGTTGTTTTTAAACCAGCTTAGTGTCTGATTATATTATTTGATTTCATCTGTCAATGTTATTTACTTTATCTCGCAGCATCTTTATCTTCTTCCGAACCGTTGCGTCGTTGTTTGTCCCTATTTAAAGGACAAATGTTATCGTAGATAACAGAAAAGAAAGTAAACTACGACGTAAAGCTAACAAGCAAGCCTAACATTATTTCCGCGCTTTGTCAACGTATTGTATTGTGTGTTGAGGTTACCGTCACTCTAAGCCGATGTTCCATAGAATTTCATCGCTGAACAAAATATTCTATGAAGAATTTATACACACCAGCAGAATACTAAAATACGTGAGATGGTGCGAATACAAGCAAGAGGGAACTCAAGAAAATAATGTATTTCGGTGCTACTGGAAAGGAAATGCCGCAGCGTGGAAGCCATATTCCCTTCATTCATCGCTGTTTCAACGTCATTTCTGTCTTCTTCAGTAATCGTTATCTCCACTCATAAAAACCGATCGGTACCTTGGTAATGTTGGCTGTCCATCAAGTTTGCGGCCATAACAGATTGAAGGTCATGTTATCGGTTTTTTTTCTTCAGGTTATCTGACAACCGTGGTAGGAATTTGTACTGACGACAAACACTCCCTCTTACAAGATCAACACGCCGTGAGTATATAACCCACAAAACTCAGGGAAACGTTATCTATAACTCAAGCTTACTCTCCCTGTGTGAGCAGTGCAAAAGGTTGGAGTACTAAAGCAAAACATGGCTTGGGTACAGTGATGACAATCACATGTACACAAAACAAAAACTTTACGTCAGCCTCAAGGTTGTATTGTCTATAACTTCTTGTCTGATTCAGTACTGCTTTGGTAAGCGCTGCAACACTAGGTTGATACCATCCTCTTTACTATTATCTATTCGTCTTGTGTCTGACATCATCCTCATCACTATTATCTATTCGTCTTGTGACTGACATCATCCTCATCACTATTATCTATTCGTCTTGTGACTGACATCATCCTCATCACTATTATCTATTCGTCTTGTGACTGACATCATCTTCATCACTATTATCTATTCGTCTTGTGTCTGACATCATCCTCATTACTATTATCTATTCGTCTTGTGACTGACATCATCCTCATTACTATTATCTATTCGTCTTGTGACTGACATCATCCTCATTACTATTATCTATTCGTCTTGTGACTGACATCATCCTCATTACTATTATCTATTCGTCTTGTGACTGGCATCATCCTCATTACTATTATCTATTCGTCTTGTGACTGACATCATCCTCATTACTATTATCTATTCGTCTTGTGTCTGACATCATCCTCATTACTATTATCTATTCTTCTTGTGTCTGACATCATCCTCATTACTATAATCTATTCGTCATGTGACTGACATCATCCTCATTACTATTATCTATTCGTCATGTGACTGACATCATCCTCATTACTATTATCTATTTGTCTTGTGACTGACATCCTCATTACTATTATCTATTCGTCTTGTGACTGACATCATCCTCATTACTATTATCTATTCGTCTTGTGTCTGACATCATCCTCATTACTATTATCTATTCGTCTTGTGTCTGACATCATCCTCATTACTATTATCTATTCGTCATGTGACTGTCATCATCCTCATCACTATTATCTATTCGTCTTGTGACTGACATCATCCTCATTACTATTATCTATTCGTCTTGTGACTGACATCATCCTCATCACTATTATCTATTCGTCTTGTGACTGACATCATCCTCATTACTATTATCTATTCGTCTTGTGACTGACATCATCCTCATCACTATTATCTATTCGTCTTGTGACTGACATCATCCTCATCACTATTATCTATTCGTCTTGTGACTGGCATCATCCTCATCACTATTATCTATTCGTCTTGTGACTGGCATCATCCTCATTACTATAATCTATTCGTCTTGTGAATGACATCATCCTCATTACTATTATCTATTCGTCTTGTGACTGACATCATCCTCATTACTATTATCTATTCGTCTTGTGACTGGCATCATCCTCATTACTATTATCTATTCGTCTTGTGACTGGCATCATCCTCATTACTATTATCTATTCGTCTTGTGACTGACATCATCCTCATTACTATAATCTATTCGTCTTGTGACTGGCATCATCCTCATTACTATAATCTATTCGTCTTGTGTCTGACATCATCCTCATTACTATAATCTATTCGTCTTGTGACTGGCATCATCCTCATTACTATAATCTATTCGTCTTGTGACTGGCATCATCCTCATTACTATAATCTATTCGTCTTGTGCCTGACATCATCCTCATTACTATAATCTATTCGTCTTGTGGCTGGCATCATCCACATTACTATAATCTATTCGTCATGCGTCTGACATATAAATGTTGCAATGAGAAGAGTAATCAAACACAGCAAAACAAATTATAATGAAAACGACACGCTCTACAGCCAAACATAGGTTTACAATCTTGCCCAATTAGAGACTTTCATATATAGTTTATAATCTTGCTCAATCAGGCACTTTCATATATAGTTTATAATCTTGCCCCATCAGACACTTTCATATATAGTTTACAATCTTGCCCAATTAGAGACTTTCATATATAGTTATAATCTTGCTCAATCATACACTTTCATATATAGTTTACAATCTTGCCCAATTAGACCCTTTCATATATAGTTTATAATCTTGCCCAATCAGACACTTTCATATATAGTTTATAATCTTGCCCCATCAGACACTTTCATATATAGTTTACAATCTTGCCCAATTAGAGACTCTTATATATAGTTTACAATCTTGCCCAGTTAGAGACTTTCATATATAGTTTATAATCTTGCCCAATCAGACACTTTCATATAGAGTTTACAATCTTGCCCAATAAGACACTTTCATTTATAGTTTACAATCTAGCTCATAAGAAATATCATTTATAGTTTATAATCTAGTCCAGTAGGATAATGTCATTTATAGTTTATAATCTAGTCCAGTAGGATACTGTCATTTATAGTTTATAATCTAGTCCAATAGGATACTTTCATTTATAGTTTATAATCTAGTCCAGTAGGATACTGTCATTTATAGTTTATATTCTAGTCCAGTAGGATACTTTCATTTATAGTTTATAATCTAGTCCAGTAGGATACTTTCATTTATAGTTTATAATCTAGTCCAGTAGGATACTGTCATTTATAGTTTATATTCTAGTCCAGTAGGATACTTTCATTTATAGTTTATAATCTAGTCCAGTAGGATACTTTCATATATAGTTTATAATCAAGTCCAGTAGGATACTGTCATTTATAGTTTATAATCCAGTCCAGTAGGATACTGTCATTTATAGTTTATAATCTAGTTCAGCAAGAGACTCTCACTTACAGTTTACAATCTAGTCCAGTAGGATACTGTCATTTATAGTTTATAATCTAGTTCAGCAAGAGACTCTCACTTACAGTTTATAATCTAGTTCAGCAAGAGACTCTCACTTACAGTTTACAATCTAGTCCGCTAGTTTACTTTCATTTATAGTTTATAATTTAGTCCAGTGGGTCACTTTTATTTATAGTTTACAAATAATCCATTAGTAGACTATTAATGATAGTTTTATAGTATAGTTTTAATTTCCAGAAGTACGCCACTTTTATGTTTATAATTTACAATAAATATATTTCAGAATGAGTTATTCCTATTGTAGTCTATTGTATTTAGTTAACTAAGACATCTTTTACATTTATAGCCTGTAATCTCTACCACACAACACTATTCTTATGATTCGAACACGATGTCCGATATTGCGGTCTGTCATGAGACATGTTATTGTTCACGTGTCGTATGTGATACCGAACTCCGAGGATTGATACGACAAGTTTATAAACATGAGGAAAGAGTGACTTGCCAACAAGGAAATGTTTAGACAAGTACAAGTGGTGTGGGAGGGAAGGGGGGTGGGGGAAGGAGGAAACTTAATTGGACTCGAGGTAGCAGGTGTTGGGAGTAATTATCTTCTCTGGAATTGTGTGTGTGAATGTGTTGTGGCTCTAGTGTAATCGCTGTGTATTGATATATGCTTTAGTGTGTGTGTGTGTGTACACACACACACATATATATATATATATATATATATATATATACAATATCTGCGATATGCAGATGGCACAGTTATCAGAGATAGAGGATGAATTACGAGATTGAACAAGCTTGGTGATATGATGCATCCTTGTCTTACTCCTCTTTTTATGTCCATGGGTGTAGAGTTCTCCGTGTTAAATTTTATTATATATATATATATATATATATATATATATATATATATATATATATATATATATATATATATATATATATATATATTTCAATGTGAACTTGTGTGTGCCTATGTGAATCCGTGTGTCTATGTGAACTCGTGTGTCTTAGTGAACTAGTGTGTATATGTGAACGCGTGTATGTCTATATCAACTCGTCTGTGTCTGTAGGGAGAAGTGTTTGTCAATATGTCGGTATCGAACCTATCCCTGTATTTGTAATTGTGAGTATGCTTATGTTGTATATATGAGTATAGTTGTAAGTATGAATCTGTATGTGCCTTTATGTATATATGTGTACTTATGTATATTTGTTTCAGTACGTTCTGTCCTTCTATCACGTATATGTGAATGAATTTATTGTAATGTATTTATTCCTATTTAATATGTACTATATATATATATATATATATATATATATATATATATATATATAAAGGAATCCGCGATAGCTCAGTGGTTAGTGAACTGGTCTACAAAGGACAAGAGTCGGGTTCGATCCTGATCGACGGCTTCCAGGTTCACCCAGCCTTAAATGAGTACCGGATTTTTTTCTGGGATAGTAAAGCGTCCGTGCCGGACGTAAAATCGATCACATTACCCTAAAAATCATGTGCTGAAGGCATCGATCAGTTATGGTCACTAGCACCAGATTCCCTATACGCCACTTGTGGTGGGGCGCTTTACTTACTTATATATATATAAATAGCTGCAGACCGAAATCTTTGGAAACACACTCTAAAGCTCCAACTCAAACAAGAAGCAGATAGATTCATAGAAAAAGAGAAGAATACTTAGCGAAAGAAAAGAGAAAAAAAAAGCATTTCTAGGGGCGCTGAAAAAATCCATAATCGACAGTGACTTACGGTAACTACTGACTGACTACTTATATATAAATATATATATATATATAACATAGTTGTATTGATATGCATAACAAGATTAATTGTTATTGCACCTCTCATTGTCGAACGCGCAGAAGGCAGTCCTCACCACAGTCCGTCTGCAGGGACCGCAGTCTTTATTCAGATCTCCCATTTTTCCTGAAATGGCGTCTTTCATTATTGTTCTTTTCAGACCACCGTGCCTTTCATTGTAGACTAAGCCTTACTTTGTTACTGTAGCCGTGGTAAATATACAGCACAATTCTAAATGAATGGGGCGACGTGCGTTCGCGTACTTATTGTAAAGAAACGATCTGTAATAGAAAAACTCGTGACGCGTCAATAGAGAAGAAGACTGTCAAAGTTAGCTTTAGTTAAATTCACATACATTCTATTTCGGAACAATGTGTCACGCGACATATGTCGAGTTACGCACAAGGATGGTCTGTTCAATGTGTCACGCGACATATGTCGAGTTACGCACAAGGATGGTCTGTTCAATGTGTCATGCGACATATGTCGAGTTACGCACAAGGATTGTCTGTTCAATGTGTCATGCGACATATGTCGAGTTACGCACAAGGATGGTCTGTTCAATGTGTCATGCGACATATGTCGAGTTACGCACAAGGATGGTCTGTTCAATGTGTCACGCGACATATGTCGAGCTACGCACAAGGATGGTCTGTTCAATGTGTCACGCGACATATGTCGAGTTACGCACAAGGATGGTCTGTTCAATGTGTCATGCGACATATGTCGAGTTACGCACAAGGATTGTCTGTTCAATGTGTCATGCGACATATGTCGAGTTACGCACAAGGATGGTCTGTTCAATGTGTCATGCGACATATGTCGAGTTACGCACAAGGATGGTCTGTTCAATGTGTCACGCGACATATGTCGAGCTACGCACAAGGATGGTCTGTTCAATGTGTCACGCGACATATGTCGAGTTACGCACAAGGATGGTCTGTTCAATGTGTCACGCGACATATGTCGAGCTACGCACAAGGATGGTCTGTTCAATGTGTCACGCGACATATGTCGAGCTACCCACAAGGATGGTCTGTTCAATGTGTCACGCGACATATGTCGAGCTACGCACAAGGATGGTCTGTTCAATGTGTCACGCGACATATGTCGAGCTACCCACAAGGATGGTCTGTTCAATGTGTCACGCGACATATGTCGAGCTACGCACAAGGATGGTTTGTTCAATGTGTCACGCGACATATGTCGAGTTACGCACAAGGATGGTCTGTTCAATGTGTCACGCGACATATGTCGAGCTACGCACAAGGATGGTCTGTTCAATGTGTCACGCGACATATGTCGAGCTACGCACAAGGATGGTCTGTTCAATGTGTCACGCGACATATGTCGAGCTACGCACAAGGATGGTCTGTTCAATGTGTCACGCGACATATGTCGAGCTACCCACAAGGATGGTCTGTTCAATGTGTCACGCGACATATGTCGAGCTACGCACAAGGATGGTCTGTTCAATGTGTCACGCGACATATGTCGAGCTACGCACAAGGATGGTCTGTTCAATGTGTCACGCGACATATGTCGAGCTACCCACAAGGATGGTCTGTTCAATGTGTCACGCGACATATGTCGAGCTACGCACAAGGATGGTCTGTTCAATGTGTCACGCGACATATGTCGAGTTACGCACAAGGATGGTCTGTTCAATGTGTCACGCGACATATGTCGAGCTACGCACAAGGATGGTCTGTTCAATGTGTCACGCGACATATGTCGAGCTACGCACAAGGATGGTCTGTTCAATGTGTCACGCGACATATGTCGAGCTACGCACAAGGATGGTCTGTTCAATGTGTCACGCGACATATGTCGAGCTACGCACAAGGATGGTCTGTTCAATGTGTCACGCGATATATGTCGAGCTACGCACAAGGATGGTCTGTTCAATGTGTCACGCGACATATGTCGAGTTACGCACAAGGATGGTCTGTTCAATGTGTCATCTATTGTAGAAACAGTGAAATCCGGGGCACTAACTTTCCTATCACTAAGAAGTGTTTCTTGCTAAAGAAACTATATATTATATTGGCAATACTAAAAAAAAAAGGAAGAAAAAAGTGGTATGGTGACAGCTTTACGTGGTAATGGACGAAACAAAAGTCGACGATAGCTTTACAGCAGCTTCGCATCTCTACGCATCTTGGTGCATCTTGATGCCTTTACCTCTATATATTATATTGGGGCCGCGTATTACCTTATCAAGAATGGGCCGTCCTTCATTTATGGAAGTACAGTTCCAGTACGTAACGCGCACGTTAGGCCTAACCTCTCACACTTCGACTGTTTCTTACACATTCCGACACGCTTGCCTTTTTTTGTTTTCCTTATTACATCTTATCGTTTAGGCTTCATCTAAAAATGTCTTGTCGTCATTGTTGATTTGGTCGATGAAAGTCGGTGGCTGTGGATGCTTCCTAGACTCAAGGGCACTCACTTGCTCGCACGGTCCAGAACCTGTTTTCACTGGCCAACCCCAGTCGTTCAGCTCTTCGTCTCTTGGATACACCATGAACTTTGTATTTTCTTCCTTCAGAATCACACATAATTGAAACCACACTTCATTGTCTCTTGGATACACCATGAACTTTGTATTTCCTTCCTTCAGAATCACACATAATTGAAACCACACTTCCTTGCCGATGAACCGGCTTAAAGACATCACCATCTAGAGTCGCACCGGAAGCGCAACCATCACAGAACTGGAGTCGTCATTCGCTTGACACTGTGGGACTTGCTTAGGAGGGGATCTCAGCACCTATGGACATGTTACACTACTGGCTCCATCATAACTCTTTGCCTGTTCCCACATTAGGTTTCTGACCACTGCTCCACCGCCTCTTTATATTTCTTTTCTTCTCTTACTTTATATTAATTCTTCCTCTTTATAGTTGTTGTTCAAACAAGTCATTAATGTACAACACTGAAGGCTAATGTGATTTGAGTAGCTCGTTTTAAATTATGTCTGCATAGTCTGCTACTTTCCTTAATTTTGTTTTGTTATTATATAGTGTGCACGATGTGGGTCAGATTTAGCTGTCAGGTTCATGAATCGTTCGCTAAATAATAATCCCTAGTAGGTTCATTCATTCGTTCAATCAATCATACATTCATTCATTCATTTTCCTCTCCTGTCTGCATTGTCTACAACTTCCGTAATTTTGTTTTGTTACTATAAAGTGTTCACGATGTGGGGCATATTTAGCTGTCAAGTGCATGGATCGTTCGCTAAATAATAATCCCTAGTACGTTCCTTCATTTATTCATTCATACATTCATTCATTTTCTTCTCTTGTTGAAGATAGCGCACATGGCTTGTGCCTTAGTTCTTCATGATTGATGATTTCCTGCTAGTTCTTGTAGTTTTTGGTTATATCTTAGTCCCATGCTTGAGCTTTCCCTTGTATTTATTCGTAGCGATTCTCTCAATCTGCCTTGTTTACTTTTACCAAAAGGTTTCCACATGAATGCCTGATGGTTAAACCTTTCTTCATTTGTTCTAAACAAACGACTGATTTATTTCCAATGTCTGGCCCTAATCTTCGACACCAATTCTTGTTTAGATCCGTCTCTTATCAGTTCTTCTGAGATGTATTCTCTCGAACTTAAGTCTGAGATTTTTCGGTAGGTGAATCTGTCAAAATGAATACCTTGCTCTCAGTTTTTTCAGATAACAGTAACAGGTTCGTATTTTATTCTTTCAAATGTTTTTGTTTCTTTATTGTCATCCACGTCTTTTTTTGGGGGTACATCATGACAAGACGAAAGTTGAAATACCTGGTTAAAACGATGAAAACACAGGGAAAGGGAGATCACGGTTGTTGAGGTGAGAAGATGCTAAATAGTTCTGGCGTTGCAACGCGGTAAACAGTCAACACCTAAACTGATAATATGAGCTGAGGACAGAGAATAGTAAAAGGTCATGATCGCCTACGCCAGTCGGTATGGCACATAATGATGATAGTATGATGATCAATAATGATTTTTTTTGTCCCTGTGTTACTTCGCTGTGGGGGAGGGGGGGTGGAGAGGAGGGGGGAGTCTGGGTGGTTCAGAGGTTAAGCGGTCACTTCTATACAAGAGTTTTCTCGGTTCGATTCCCAACCACAGGCGGTGGGGTTTTTCCAATTTGAATCCTTGACTTGACCCTCCCCTAGTCTCTGGGTAGTGAGATCTGATTTGTAGCCTCACGGAAAACATCATAATACCGGAAGACCTGTCTGCAGTGGCGCACTTTAAAGATCTCGTGGCAATTAAAAACCGAAAAGAGTAGGCTAAAAGTGGCGATACCCGGGCACAATTTTAGGGGAAACAAATATACCCAGCGCGTCAAAACTCTCAACGATAAAAAAACTGATAGTTCCTCTGAAGTGGGAAAATGTGACGAGTAATACCTGAGCACAAGACTTCCGGTGTGGAAAATAGGGAAAAGGGTAATTCACTCAAAATGTTGTCCCTCTGGACTTGGCTAGAGATAAACGTAAAGTACGAGACTTAAGTCAGTGTCATAACGCGCGAGTTTTCACCCATTTGTGCTAGGCCGCCTATCAAGAAGAGTTCTAAGACTTTTGGATAGTGTCTCTTCAAGCATTCGATGCTCACGGTGCTAGGCGGCATTCCTCACCTTCCCAGAATACTACCCTTGTACCCATGTCTGTCCCGCTGGAGTATTTGTTTTGTCCAACCACGAGTAAAATTCACACCGCTTCCAGCGGGAATCGAACACGGGTTGTCTGGACGTCGGTAGCCACGTCGCTAGAGTTATAACGCTGACGTACGCTAACAAATAAATAAATAACTGAAGATTACTATCATATTCATCGTTTGCCCTTCAAATGTGAGCTCAGACTCGCTGTGATGATCTCTCAAGATAAGCAGAGATAACTAAGTCTTCCGACACGACGCATCCGTTCTCTGTATGACATTGTTGAGTACTGGGTTGTCTTTCTTTTTTTTATCTTACTCATTTGGCCAGACTAATTAGTCTGTTTCCAGGGACACCAGTGGTAGGTGGGGTAGAGTGTAGATCTGCTGGGGTTGTACACCAGATGAATCTCATGAGCTGTCAATCCCTGACCCATCTCTGCCGAGGTGCACGTATCATCTACAATATTCACGTTTAAATGTTCTTATAACTTTATGTAAAGAAGAAGGAACAATATTTCAATACGCTCCCCGTGATGGTAGCATTATTGAACAAGATACGCTTCTTAAGACAAATAAATGTTGCCTTGCAGAAATATATAGAAAACCAAGGGTTGGACAAAGTAATCGCGAACAAAGGCGACCTGAAGATGGATGCACTGCGCGGGGAAGTTATGAAGCGGAGTGCAACGTAATCGGCTAAAATGTTTACGATGAAATTATAATTCACTTCTTTTGTTTAAAAAAGTGAATGGATTAAATAAAGAACAATCAAGAGAACGACATCACAACAAATGTGATGGTCGAAGAAACATTCGCATTTTTTAAAAAGGGACAATCAATAATTAGTAATCAATAATCAATAACCTGTAATCAATGATCAGTAGTAATCCATAGTCAATAATCAATAACCCAACAAACCAGAATTACAGTAGATCGTCAATTGTCATAGCTTTGTGGAACTTAACCAAACCTATATCAAGATTACTCATAAAACTCTCACCTGGTGTTGACAATGCTGTCCCATGTGATTACTTTCCCACGTTGACAATCTCATGTTTAGACCAGGAAATATTTGTAACTTTCTATCATGTGTGTGTGTGTGTGTGTGCATGTGTGTGTATGTGTGTGTGTACGTCTCGTGCACAAGAGTGCATATATATATATAACATGTTATTCGCTAATTCTCATTTCTCGATGCTTCTATGCAAAATATAAAAAATAAAACAAACAAACAATGGAAGCAGTAAAATACAAGTCCTGATATAGCGATTGTTCTAACACATGTTTCATGGTGAGTGCACATGCTCAAACAATTTTGTTTCATTATGTACCAGAATAGTCTTTGAACCACTCCAGACAGACCTATGGGTACTCAACACCTCTTACCAGACTAATTAAATTATACCTGATTATGATCATTTCCGTCTCTCGCTAATTAAGCACGTCTAACCAGTCCGGTAGCACGTAAATGGTAGAAATAGACTCAACGAAACTTGCTCAATCATCGGACAGTCTAATAAGGTAAACACCTTAGAGGAAATTTATAAAAAAAAACGAAGATGAACAATCTTTATTCTAAAGTTGCGATAGCAATGCCAGACCTGGACTCGAGAAAACTGAGAGAAAACAAAAATAAGAAGAAATGTGCTAGACACATGGCAGGGAACAGACTGGTAGATAACATCAGATTTGAAGAAGTTGAAAAAAAGCTCGAAGTAAAATTCCAGGTATTGAATCATCGTCATGTTTCATACTGGTTGTTCTATACTCGTTCACTAACGACTGAGCATCTGCGTGCGCGTCAAGAAAGGCTGAGAAGGGCGGTGGAACGGATATGCGGATGTCCCCAATAATCATGTTTCCTTCCTTTCTAGTTAATTAAAAAAAAAACAATTTTGTTCCATCGTCACCTTCTTCTTCCTCTTCTTCTACCTTTCAGCTCCCTGTGGAGCATTGGTCTTCAACAAACACTTTCCAAGTCGTTCTGTTTCTTGCCATTCTTTTAAGATCATTCCATGTCTTCCCCATCATCTTTTATCTCTGCTTCTATCTGTCTTCTCCAAGAATTCTTTGGTCTTTCTCTTTGTCTTTTCCCCTGGGATTCCAAAAAAGGGCCGTTGTGTAATAGTCTCAGTTGGCTTCCGCAGTAAGTTTCCTATCCAGCGCCATCGTCTTCGCTGTATCTCTTTATCCACTGGTATTTGACTGGTACATTTCCATAATTCTATGTTATGATAGCCCATCGTCATCGTCTTTGCTGCATCTCTTTATCAACTGGTATTTGACTGGTACATTTCCATAATTCTATGTTATGATAGCCCATCGTCATCGTCTTCGCTGCATCTCTTTATCAATTGGTATTTGACTGGTACATTTCCATAATTCTATGTTATGATAGCCCATTGTCATCGTCTTTGCTGCATCTCTTTATCCACTGGTATTTGACTGGTACATTTCCATAATTCTATGTTATGATAGCCCATCGTCATCGTCTTTGCTGCATCTCTTTATCCACTGGTATTTGGCTGGTATATTTCCATAATTCTATGTTATGATAGCCCATCGTCATCAGTAAAGTGTTAATTGTTGCACCCTCGGACGTTTTATGTTTTATCCAACCACCTGGTGTCTAAGTGAACATATTCTTGTCTATTAACTAGGAATAACAATTAAGATAAACATACAAATCATATTAACGTGTTACTATGGGATATCTACATGTACGAACACATTGATTAAAAAATACATTCTCATAATGTATGTCTGACTACTCCCTCTATTTCACATTCATTAGTTATACAGTTATTTCTGGGTTATTATCATTGCACTCCCAACATGTTATACTTGCTCAGATCCACTCCTCAGCATGCCCCGCAGCATCCGGGCGACTGAAGACTCCAGTTCTGTGTGGATTGATAAGTCCTCTTATGCGCCCACTAAATCTCTGCTTTGTTCTTGTGCCTATCGTAACTCCCATCTCTTTCACCCGAATGAGTGACGTGGACTCATGGTTGTTAAAGTCTTGACCCTCCCCGCCCCTCGGAGGAAATTAATGACATCTGTTTGATCCATATTTTACCATCTTCGACGACAGCATAGCTAGCCTGCTTGTCCTTTATTTCATTTCCGCCTACTTCTGCATGTCAAAGGACGTAATCAATGAGAACCCTACATATCATTGACTTCTGCATGTCAAAGGACGTAATCAATGAGAACCCTACATATCATTGACTGCTGCATGTCCAGAGATGTAATCAAAGAGAACCCTACATATCATTGACTGCTGCATGTCCAGAGATGTAATCAAAAAGAACCCTACATATCATTGACTGCTGCATGTCCAGATATGTAATCAATGAGAACCCTACATATCATTGACTTCTGCATGTCCAGATATGTAATCAAAGAGAACCCTATATATCATTGACTTCTGCATGTCCAGATATGTAATCAAAAAGAACCCTACATATCATTAACTTCTGCATGTCCAGATATGTAATCAATGAGAACCCTACATATCATTGACTTCTGCATGTCCAGAGATGTAATCAATGAGAACCCTACATATCATTGACTTCTGCATGTCCAGATATGTAATCAAAGAGAACCCTATATATTGTTGACTTCTGCATGTCCATGGACGTAATCAAAGAAAACCCCACATATCGTTGACTTCTGCATGTCCAGATATGTAATCAAAGAGAACCCTATATATCATTGACTTCTGCATGTCCAGATATGTAATCAAAGAGAACCCTATATATTGTTGACTTCTGCATGTCCAGAGATGTAATCAAAGAGAACCCTATATATTGTTGACTTCTGCATGTCCAGAGATGTAATCAAAGAGAACCCTACATATTATTGACTTCTGCATGTCCAGATATGTAATCAAAGAGAACCCTACATATCATTGACTTCTGCATGTCCAGATATGTAATCAAAGAGAACCCTACATATCATTGACTTCTGCGTGTCCAGATATGTAATCAAAGAGAACCCTATATATTGTTGACTTCTGCATGTCCATGGACGTAATCAAAGAAAACCCCACATATCGTTGACTTCTGCATGTCCAGATATGTAATCAAAGAGAACCCTATATATCATTGACTTCTGCATGTCCAGATATGTAATCAAAGAGAACCCTATATATTGTTGACTTCTGCATGTCCAGAGATGTAATCAAAGAGAACCCTATATATTGTTGACTTCTGCATGTCCAGAGATGTAATCAAAGAGAACCCTACATATTATTGACTTCTGCATGTCCAGATATGTAATCAAAGAGAACCCTACATATCATTGACTTCTGCATGTCCAGATATGTAATCAAAGAGAACCCTACATATCATTGACTTCTGCGTGTCCAGATATGTAATCAAAGAGAACCCTATATATTGTTGACTTCTACATGTCCATGGACGTAATCAAAGAAAACCCCACATATCGTTGACTTCTGCATGTCCAGATATGTAATCAAAGAGAACCCTACATATTGTTGACTTCTGCATGTCCAGATATGTAATCAAAGAGAACCCTATATATTGTTGACTTCTGCATGTCCAGATATGTAATCAAAGAAAACCCCACATATCGTTGACTTCTGCATGTCCATGGACGTAATCAAAGAAAACCCCACATATCGTTGACTTCTGCATGTCCAAAGCTGTAATCAAAGAAGACCCCACATATCGTTGACTTCTGGATGCCCATGGATGTAATCAAAGAAAACCCCACATATCGTTGACTTCTGCATGTCCAGAGATGTAATCAAAGAAAACCCCACATATCGTTGACTTCTGCATGTCCAAAGCTGTAATCAAAGAGAACCCTACAAATAATTTACTTCTGCATGTCCAGAGATGTAATCAAAGAAACCCCACATATCGTTGACTTCTGCAATGACTCATGAAATTTCCTTCATGAATTTCCTCGCACTCAATTTACTCAGTTCATCGCACCCAGTGCTGACTCAAAGATGCTGAAATCTCCAAAAAAAGGTTTCCAAGATTGCTATCTTAAGAGTCATCGCTGACTACAAATACTTGCTCTCTTGCATGAAAGTCAACGAAATCCTAAGGGAATGGAAACAACCTCATATATTCGTCATGTGTAGACAGCACAGGACTGTGAGATGCGCAGAAGTCAGTGCAATGCTATATGTTATGCCAACGCGCACACGCTCATACATTTATTTGTATGTATTTCCTCCTTACGTTTTTTATTCTCCTTCCTTCCTTCCTTCCTTCCTTCCTTCCTTCCTTCCTTCCTTCCTTCCTTTCTTCATTTTTATTTTATATCTTTTTTCCTTTCTTTAATTTCTTTCTTTCTTCGCTCACAACTGTTTTTGCTTCTATATTTTTGCTCTCTCTCTCTCTCTCTCTCTCTCTCTCTCTCTATCTATCTATCTATCTATCTATCTATCTATCTATCTATCTATCTATCTATCTATCTATCTATCTATCTATCTATCTATCTATCTATCTATCTATCTATCTATCTATCTATCTATCTATCTATCTATCTATCTATCTATCTATCTATCTATCTATCTATCTATCTATCTATCTATCTATCTATCTATCTATCTATCTATCTATCTATCTATCTATCTATCTATCTATCTATCTATCTATCTATCTATCTATCTATCTATCTATCTATCTATCTATCTATCTATCTATCTATCTATC
The DNA here is from genome assembly GCA_032433765.1 of Megaustenia siamemsis. Classification (NCBI taxonomy): domain Eukaryota; kingdom Metazoa; phylum Mollusca; class Gastropoda; order Stylommatophora; family Ariophantidae; genus Megaustenia; species Megaustenia siamemsis. The sequence goes on along the minus strand of JAVIAB010000088.1, from coordinate 34,817,649 downwards.
TATCTATCTATCTATCTATCTATCTATCTATCTATCTATCTATCTATCTATCTATCTATCTATCTATCTATCTATCTATCTATCTATCTATCTATCTATCTTTCTCATTTTTAGTTTTCCTTCTTTTTCTCCTCTACTCGTTCGGCCTTTACTCAGCTCTCCCAAACACGTAGTAAAAAGTAAAGTATCTCCGTCACGCCAAGTGGCGTATAGGGAAATATGAGTGACCCTATATTTTACAAACCTTCAGCACATGATTTTTGGGGTAATGTGGTCGGTATTACGCCCGTGCTGCTTTACTTTCCCAGAAAAAAATCCGGTACCCATTTAAGGCTGGGTGAACTCGGAAGCCGTCGTCTGGGATAGAACCCTACCCCTTGTCCTTTGTAGTCCAGTTCACTAACCACTGAGCTATCGCGGCTCCCTCCCAAACACGTGATCAAACACAAACATTTCCTATACAGCACAGAACAAAGACCCCCAGTGTACAACTTTCATGAAATACTCCCTTCAAGCTATTTCTGCCAAGTGGTAAAAAGTCACGTACCACAAATGCACAGTGAGAAAACACACTCACAAAGGTTAAAATGACAACTACCACAACACTTGTCATTAGACCCTAAGGCACAGTTTTGAAATATAGATGATGTCAGCTAAACATGAGTTGAAGTTTTGCTATTAAAATATTGATGCCTTGAAAGTCACAATAACACGTCCACAAATGTGCCAGCTAGAACAGTGTCAGTTTATGAGACCGCAGTCACCACGGGGCTGCAGTAACGTTGACTTGAACGTAGATAGAGGACGTGGAAAGTAATTAGTGAATTGTTGAATGTTTGAGAATAATTAAGCATGTCCCAATAGGGCACGTACCTCCAGCAGCGAGGTAATTGGGGACAAAGTCAATAACGCCATGTTAGGAAACCTTCATTTGGGGAAAAGAAAATCAACAACATTGAAGGACATGTATGTTCTAAAATACACAACGAAACAGAAACAAAAGAAGGCCCTAAAAATGTGGATCAAAGTTATAAAGAGATAGATAGGAGAGGAGATAGATCGTTAAAAATAAATATTTGAGGGTTAAGGGGGATATAAAGGGTGTCATCATCATAATTGAGTGCCGTCTCCGCATCGAAGGTTGGCTACCATGGAGCGCCATTCCACTCTGTCTCTTGCTTTGAAGGTGCAGATTGTCATATGTTTACTTGTCCATCTGTTGATGTTACTCGTCCATGTTAGTCTTGGTCTACCTCTGCCTCTTTTACCTTGTATTTTCAATATTACTTTTATTAGGCTGTTGTGTCTTTTAACATGCCCCAAACATTTCATTTGTCTTGTTCTTGTACTTAGTAGTTCTCTTAATTTTTATTTGTTTTAAAACTTCGTCGTTTGTTTTCTTTTCCTTCCATCCAATTCTACCTATTCCTCTTTAAATCCATATTTCAAAGGCTTCAATTTCCTGTAAAGGGTGTAATGCAAGATAAATGAGAGATAGGAGAATATTGAGAAGAATAAAGAACTGAATGTATTATGTCTTTAACTAAAACCATCTGCGCTTTAAATTATTTTGAGTTTTCTAGTGGGGTCCCAGCATTTGGATGGAAGGAAAAGAAAACAAACAATGAAGTCTTAAAACAACTAAAAATGAAAAGAGAACTACTAAGCACAATTCAAACAAGACAAATGCGATTTTTGGGTCATGTTAAAAGACACAACAGCCTACTAAAAGTAATCCTGGAGGGGAAAATACAAGGTAAAAGAGGCAGAGTCAGACCAAGACTAACATGGACGAGTAACATCAAAAAATGGACAAATCAGCCTATGACAACCTGCACCATCAAAGCAAGAGACAGAGCAGAATGGCGCTCCATGGTAGCCAACCTTCGTTGCGGAGAAGGCACTCGATGATGATGAGTGGTGTCCCCAACTATCCTCTGACTGCCTCCGTATGTGTTTGTTGTTAGGGTCATCATCACTGCATACCGGAAGAATCCAGAGATGCTCTAATATGATCCCCGATAATCTAAAAACAATCCGAGAATAATCCTTACCCACGTGCACGAACTCCGTAGCATGACCTGAGGTCCACGGTGTGGGTAATTTTTTTTTACTGTCAGTTTTGCCCGAGTAGCGAAAACATGACCTACTCTTTTCGATTTTAATTGCTAAGGGTTCGTTAACGTGCGCGAGTGCACACATGACCTCCTGATCTGTGTCGTTATCCGAGAGGGCTCAATATCGAATCTTTCTACCAAAAAGATCAGGGAAGGGTAAAGCCACAGGGAAACTATTGATTCTTGAGCCGCCTGTGGTGGGGGTTGACCTTACTGTTAAGGGTATTGTCATTCCTGTGGTGAGGATTGACCTTCCTGTGATAGGTATCGACCTTCTTGTGGTGGAATTGACATTCCTGAGGTGAGGATTGACCTTCCTGTGGTGAGGATTGACCTTACTGTTAAAGGGTTTGCCAATCCTGTGGTGAGGATTGACCTTCCTGTGACAGGTATCGACCTTCTTGTGGTGGAATTGACATTCATGTGATGGGGATTGACATTCCTGTGGTGAGGATTGACCTTCCTGTGGTGAGGATTGACATTCATGTGATGGGGATTGACATTCCTGTGGTGGGGATTGACATTCCTGTGGTGGAGATTGACATTCCTGTGGTGGGGATTGACCTTTTTGTGATGATGGATTGACATTCCTGTTTTGAGGATTGACATTCCTGTGGTGGGGATTGGCCTTTCTGTGGTGGGGATTGACTTTCATGTGATGGGGATTGACCTTCCTGCCCTCAGGAAGTTGTCTTACCTCTAGATCAGTCACCGCTCCCTCCCCATCACCACCACCATTTCTACTGATCCTCCCCTACTACCTGTTCTGCTTGCTTCAGTGTACATCATTTCTCTCTATTATGTGTAATTACGATGTGGTCACCTGGCAAATTGCTTTCTCTGCTCGGTCGATCCGTGACGTTCTTCAGTTCATCATTGATCGCTCCATGACGTAAATTTATTGTAAGATGGGCGCTTGTAGTTGGCTGTCCTCAGTAACTCCTAAAGGGTCGCACAGTCGGGTCATACTGAAATATTTTTTTTTTAAAATAAGTCAAGGAAAATGTAATTAAATTTCTTGAATCAATTTACTTAACAATGACTTCACAAACGTGACAGAGTACATTATATATAATCGTTTGTTCATCTGAAAAGAACGTCAAGAGATTCGTTACCATAACAAATATATATGAAAGGAGAAGTTGAAAGAAGAGCATGTTGTACACGCAGGGTAAAATGAACTGATGACTTCTGAGAAACACTACAACAACATCAATTGACAGTGACTGAGGCTGCAAGAACGGCTAGATCTAGACCTTGGTATCGTTCTCAACACCCGAAAGAGTAGATGAGAGAGAGAGAGAGAGAGAGAGAGAGAGAGAGAGAGAGAGAAAGGGGAGGAAAGTCGATTTGCTTTATTTACAGCTATATTTATCGTAAATAAATTGATATGGTTATCATATTTCATAGTCAATATATTTGTGTAAATAAAATGTTTATAACAAGAGAGTAATAACAACTGAAATGAGTAATGAGAGAACTCCTATAAAATGGCCATGTCAAAAGGGCATCTTATCAACATCAAGAGGAGACAATCATAATGTTTTTGGTCATGTCATGGACGACTGGAATGTATGATATCATCACCATTATCTAGCTGCTTGCCTGTGTTGGAACTTTGCTCCTACAACAGCTGCTTTGAGGTGTTTCTCTGTTCTGTGAGTGACTGCAGCAGTCAGTTCCATTTTGTTTGTGTTATCTTGTAGCCATCTTCTTACGTATTCCTCTTCCTCGTTTAATTGGAACTATGCCCTTCATAATTATTCTATGTAGGCAATATGCCATTGTACATGTCATAATAATAAATAATTTATTTTCCTTGTTTATATTGTCTTTACCTTTATCACTTATTGTCATTTTCTTTCATCTCCGCTGCTTGTCAGTTTTGAGGAACAATGCAAGTTTCACAATTCCCTTTAGTGTGTCTCTTGAATGATGCTCAAAGTGATGTCATTGACCTATTGTCTTATAGCTCTACGTTTTCACCTTTCCTCTAGCTTCTAAATGTGAAGCGCCCTTAGTTGTAGTTAGTCGAAGGCCCCGGTATCACTGCAAATGAATTACGCGTAATATCCATAAATGCTCAATCGCTATGGAATCATCTGAATTAACATCTCATCTTATTGAAGGATCCAAGTAAAGAAAGGCAGCTACAGTCTACATAGTGGTCACAGCGCACGCCAAAAGACATAAGGCCAAGCCGCACTGAAAGTGAACGCAGTCGAACTGTCATCATCATTCATCGTAAGCAATCGGAATATCGAAACGCGATCCGGATGAAAAGCATAGCTCTCGGTGTGCACAGAGTACTAATCTCAGTAGCTCCTGCAGCAAGCCGGACTTGGAATAAGACGAAACTGCAACAAGGAACATTGTTCAGACTGAGCCTCAATGGTTCCTTGTCGCCTATCCGCCATATTGACCGGGTATGATCTAAATGTTAGGCGCTTGTATCGCTGTTTGATTATGTGATCATCATTTTCATCTAGAACTCTTTTTTCTTTTTTGTTGCTGTTAAAGCTTTAGTTTGATATTCGTAGAAGAGTGTTTGGAATGCTGCCTTGTACAGTGCCCTAATAGTTTTTGATGTCACGTGTTTATTCTATAATATTAAAATCAACTCTCCAATGACCAAGGATTTTTGGAAAGCAATGTTAATTGCAGCTGGGATTTTCCCATTGACTGAAACACGTTCTAAGTAAATGCACTTGAATTCTATTAATTTCAGAAGTTTATTTAATAAAGATCTGTGCTTCCATTTGTTATCTAGTTTTGATCATGTTTTCTTTCGAAGCTAATTTGTATAGTGTAGTTCATGATGGCATATGTTTCATCAATTCATTTAAATGTTCATTAAATGTTGCTTCTCTAGGAAATTAATATTTACACAAAAGTGATTTTCACTTTTAGTTTTTGAAGGCAATTTCAGTCTAATATAACCTAGAAGTTTGAGGTTGAACTAGTCGTACCTGTCCAAATATTAAACAAGAACCCCCAAGACAACAACAATAACACGTTTCTATTGGTTATTTGAAGTAGGTCATTGAGTTCATATAGAAATATACAGCCAGCGCCTCCAGTAGCACGTACATAAACCATTAACAATGACGGGAAGCTGTTGTCAAAGCCGCATGTGACGGATAGTTGATATTAATCTCCTAGGACAGATAAGGAATGAAGGTTAAACGTAACGAAATTGAATCATATACACTCGCTTGACTGACAACAACGTTTGCGTGGCACAAGTAGGTTTTATTGTGGGTAGACAGACTAATGAATTATGGCAAGTCCCGAGCTAAGCGTCCGTCGTGACCGACGACGTACGGTGATGAATGAGGCCTCTATTGCATTAGGCAAGAGGATTTCACTGAAACTGATTCTACTTTCTCACTTTTCTTCTTTACTTTTCTTCCTTACTTTTCTTCCTTACTTTTCTCTCCGTATCGAGGGGAGATATATTTGGAGGAGAAAGAAAAAGAAAATAAAATAGAAATAAAAACGGTATGGTTAAAGCTTTACGTAATAAGTGAACGACACAATTTAGAACGATGTTTCGGCATAATAGGCCTTCAGCAGGAACACACATACAACACACTCACAGATGGGTGTTTAAAATTTTAAAAAATAATAATGATAATAATTAAATAATAATTTCAAACTAGATATATTTCACTGTTTTTTTTACTCTCTTGTTGGTCTCTCGTGTTGTTATGTTTCTTCCTCTTCGTAATAAAAAATAAATCCATCTTTCTCATGGTGTGCCATTAATTCTGGCGCTTTTGTTTCGCGTTTTTTTTTATTAAGCCTCGGTTTAACTGTTTTTATAATTGTTGTCTTATCACGTGACCAAACCATTTCATTTCTTGTTTCCTTATGTATTCAATATGGAGATTTAATCCATAGATTTTCCTTTATCGGGTATGATTATTTCATCTCTCAGGTTGTTTCCTATCATGCACCTGACACATTAATTTTTGTAGCGGTGATTTTGATTATTGTTATTGAGTTTAGTGTCTAGATCTGGCAACGTTGGAATGAAGATTGTGCTGTAGAGTTTCTGTTTTTGCTTTGCGACTACTGCGTTGTTGGACAGCAATGGGGACATGTATCATATGTATGATATGACCAGTTTTTGTTGCATGTTGAATCCATTTCTGCGAAATAACGATTATCACTAGACCTCACTGTGAGTCACGATAGCTTAGTAGTTAGTGAACTGAGCTACACAGGACAAGAGGTCGTGTTCGATACTGATTGACGGCTTCGGTTTCACCCAGCCTTAAATGGATACCGGATTTTTTTTCTGGGAAAGTAAAGCGGCACGGGCGTAATACCGACCTCATTACCCCAAAATTCATGTGTAGAAGGTCTATAAAAATTATGGTCACTAACGCCACTTGGCGTGACGGGAGCTCTATACTTTATTCTTTTTACTAGACCCCCCCCCCCAGATATTTAAATTCCTTCAAATTTTTCTAATTCTCCGTTGTCTATTGATACTATATTTTTCGTTTGCGGTGTTCATTAGTTCCGTTTTATTATTCATATTTATTTGCATGTTATACCGAGTGCCTGTGAAGTCTAATGTATTTATAGGTCTACTATTTTTCCAATTATTAGTGCCTGATCGTCTGTGAATAGAAAGTCATTAATCTCCTGTCTCCACAGTGGGTTGTCTAACTTACATATGTAGTCAATGTAGATAATAAACAGTAGGAGAGACAGTCCAATCAATCAAAGAATTAATCAATCAATAAAAATCTTTGCAGCACAGGCCACGTGCCAAGGTCTTCTATAGCTTGTTTCATAACTCGTGCCCACACTTTAAAATCGATAGCTTTTTAACCGCTTGTTGTAAATTGTTCAAAATTTGCATGTAAAATTATAATGATTAGAACCCAACAGGGAATTAATTTCATTAAAAAAAACATTTGGATATTATTGTTGCTTATTTGATTTATATAAATTTATAACGACCCATTGATGTAGTCAAAACTTAATGTTTACAGTATTTTAAGTTAAAAATAGCGAGTAAAAATCCATACACGGTAAAATTGACATGTTTGCGCGCTTTTACCGTGGTTTTTTGACACAATTAGACACTTGTAAAAAACACGAGAAATTGTGTGTTCCATTTCCGTTCATTCATAGGTGCAGACGTGGAGCAATAACATTTATCATGAGTCTTAAAATGAAATTCTGCAGTTTACAAAACATCGCAATAAAAATGTATGACTATTTTTGCAAAGAGGCTAAACGAGGAAGATTATTTCATTCTTTAGAAAACCCTGAGAATAGGACAAGACACATTTTGGATTTATCTAAACGGTCATTTAATCGCTGGATTCAAGCACGTGACCGTCAATGTTCAAAATATACAAAATCACAAGGAAGAGCAAAAATGTTGGATAATTTCGACAGCGAACTTATTAGAAGTGAAATTCGCAAAATGTTGGGTATGAATGAAACTGTTACAATAAGAAAATTAAGTGTATCGCTGAAAAAGAACAACAGTATTGAAATATCAAAGTCTACATGATGGAGGAATGTGAGAGCTGCAGGCTTTACATTCAGAAAGTATTCCAATGGACGAAACATCATCATGAGAAGCCACATATAGTAGTCATGAGAAGCAAGTACTTACGTGAAGTAAAAGAGGTGCGCAAGCAAGGTTATGATATTGTGTACTTGGATGAAACATGGATCAATGCTCACCACACTAACCAAAGGAATGGCAGTCATCAGATGGAAAGATTAAGAGATTAATACCTAGCAGCAAAGGACTGCGCTTCATAATTGCTCATGCAGGTAGTCGACAACATGGACTAATACAGAATGCAGAGTTCATTTTTCTTTCAAAATCCATAGACAATCGGGATTATCACTCTGAGATGAATGGTCACATATTTAGACATTGGATTGAAAATTATGTTCTCCCATCACTAGATCGACCATCTTGCATAATAATGGACAATGCAGCGTACCACAACATTGTTGCACTTGAAGATAAAGCCCCGACGTCGTCCAGTACAAAAGATGCTATTAAGATATGGCTCACAAAGGAGCACATACAATTTAATAATATGTACTTAAAACCTGAATTACTATCTCTAGTAAAGCAAAAACAAAGGACAAAGATTTTTCAAATAGATAAGATTATCCAAGAGCACGGTCATATAAGTTTGAGGCTGCCACTTTACCATGCACATTTAAATCCAATAGAACTAAGCTGGGCAAAATTAAAAGGACAAGTGGCAGATGAAAATTATAACATTCAAAATATGCGATGTAAAGACTCTTGCTAATCTCGCTTTATTAAATATAGACAAAGATTATTGGGCTAAATGTGAAGACCACGTCTTAAAACAGGAAGAGGAATATTGGAAAAATGATGGTTTGTGGAATGTTCAACCCCAAACAGTTATTAATCTTTTAGACTCGTCTGATTCAGAATGAAAGTATATATCCCCCACTATGTTGGCCCCTATACTACCTTAAATTAGTTCAACAAACGGTCCTTATCAGGACCACACAACTATGAAAATTGGACATACAGGTATACCTTGATATTATCGTCCGTCCTCGAACTGAGAAGACAATAATTATCCTGGTGTTTTGTCTTATTAGGTTAATTCCCCATTACGGCCACACCTTTACCTAGTGAAAATTAATCATAGACCAGCAACTACGGTAATTTCTATTATTTAGGGGTTCACAATTTACAATTTTGACAAACATCAAAGAAATTCGCAGCTTTAAGAAAACTGCAGCTGCAAGATATTTGTTAAATATACATTTAAAGGGTCTTTTGCATTCTAATAACATTTGGAAAATTTCAACAGTTTTTTAACAAACGGTTACTGAGTAATAGCGTTTTGAAGTTGGGCACGTGATTTGAAACGAGCTATAATCCTTTCTTTTTTCTTGATTATTTTCTCTATTTCCATTTAAGACCCATGTCCTTGAAGGTATTCATGACTTCACTTCTCCCATTATTAATGGATCCTTGGACCTTGGAGACAACTAATAATAAATTAATATTTTTATGGGTGGAAACTTCCGGGGTGATAGATCAGCGAATTATTTCAGGGGAAGAGGTTTGCTAACAGCACTCGGAAATAAATCACGAATAATCAACAACAGAAAAGAAACAAAGAACAATAGCTGGTCTGTGTTTCATTGTCATCAGTGTGTGTCCAATCTATCTCTATTTTCTATTAATAAATATGTTTCTCAGTTGTCCCTTTCTCAGAAATGAAGATCCTCATTAATAGGCATATCAATCTTTCAACCTGCACTTGATGGACTTTTCAAGGTCGCCCACTAGTGCAAGCCTTTCATCTCCACCACAGGTGAGCCTGAGACGTCATCCCGTTCTTTACCACGAACCCCAGCGACATCATCACGTTATATCCACGCCAAATGTTAATGTTACAGGCTTCAGGTACATTTAATCTAAATCAACGGATACCGCAGAAATATGTTTGTTTTGTTTGTTGTTTTCTGCACGAATCCATAGATTCACAGATGTTCCCCTCGAAAAAATATGAGGTGAATCCTAGCCGTTGTGCACGAACTCCGTAGCACGAACACAGATACACTGTGTGGGTAGGATTTTGCTGACAATTTGTCCCGGTAAGCGGTCAAATTTACGGCCTACTCTTGTCGATTCTGCCAAGGGTTCTTTAACGTGCTCGAGTGCACATATTGGCGTGATCCGCGAAGGCTAGACATTGTAACTCACTACCCAGAGAGGGCTAGACATTGGGACTCACTACCCAGAGAGGGCTAGACATTGGAACTCACTACCCAGAGAGGGCTAGACATTGGAACTCACTACCCAGAGAGGGCTAGACATTGGAACTCACTACCCAGAGAGGGCTAGACATTGGAACTCACTACCCAGAGAGGGCTAGACATTGGAACTCACTACCCAGAGAAGGCTAGACATTGGAACTCACTAACCAGAGAGGGCTAGACATTGGAACTCAATATCCAGAGAGGGCTAGACATTGGGACTCACTACCCAGAGAGGGCTAGACATTGGAACTCACTACCCAGAGAGGGCTAGGCATTGGAACTCACTATCCAGAGAGGGCTAGACATTGGAACTCACTATCCAGAGAGTACTAGACATCGGGACTCACTACCCAGAGAGGGCTAGACATCGGGAGTCACTAGCCAGAGAGGGCTAGGCATCGGAACTCACTACCCAGAGAGGGCTAGGCATCGAAACTCACTACCCAGAGAGGGCTAGACATCGGAACTCACTACCCAGAGAGGGCTAGTCATCGGAACTCACTACCCAGAAAGGGCTAGACATCGGAACTCACTACCCAAAGAGGGCTAAACATCGGAACTCACTACCCGGAGAGGGCTAGACTTAGGATCTCACTTCCCAAGCGATCATAAAAGAATAGCCACATAAAGAAACCGAGGACTAATCTTTTTTTTTTATTTTTGAACAAATAATCCCCGCATCTTGTGGGCTTTAAAGCCAGGTTCTTCCTGCCCTACGGTCGACTTGGGCCTTTAGACTACCTAGCCACCAACACAGAAATATGGTTTTATGAGAATATTACAAGCGTAGTGAGGCCGTTCTTCATTATCATCATCATGGTGTGCCATACCGGTTGGCTTAAGCGATCATGTCCTTCCACAATCTTCTATCTGCAGTGCATCGTATCAGTTCTGTTGTTGACTGTTTTCCATGCCATGACACCAAGCTATCCCGTAGTTTCTACTTCGTCGTCCGCGATCTCTTTTTCCTTTTATGTTGCCAGCTGTAACCAAGCACTCCAACTTTCCTACCCTTATGATGTGCCCGAAAAATGTTGATGATGTTTTTTAGGAGTTTCCTTTTTGTGTGAGCGTCTTTGAGAATTTCCTCATTGGTCTCTTTAGCTGTCCAGGGAACTTTCAACATTATTCTGAGAAATCCCATCTCTGTGGCCACCAATCGTCCCTTTAAAAGGCCGTTCTTAGCGTGGTCAAAACAAAGAAATAACTTGCTGCCAAGATCAGGAGAAAACAATTCTCATTTGTGTCCATGTATTGAGAAGATAACTGTTGGTGCATATTGTGACAATTGGAAATATCGAAGGTAGAAGAAGTAGAAGAAAACAGAGAGAAAACAGATTAAGAGGATTATTTGAAAGTCAATGACAAAATGGCTAAACAATTGTAGGGATGGAAAGTTGTGGAAAGACATGAGGCATACAATGGTTCTTAGAAGAAGAAATCTGAATCAGCCAAGTGATGAGAGTTAAGTTGCAAAATAAATAATCATGATGAGAGTTAAGTTGCAAAATAAATAATCATGATGAGAGTTAAGTTGCAAAATAAATAATCATGATGAGAGTTAAGTTGCAAAATAAATAATCATGATGAGAATTAAGTTGCAAAATAAATATTCATGATGAGAGTTGAGTTGCAAAATAAATAATCATGATGAGAGTTAAGTTGCAAAATAAATAATCATGATGAGAATTAAGTTGCAAAATAAATATTCATGATGAGAGTTGAGTTGCAAAATAAATAATCATGATGAGAGTTAAGTTGCAAAATAAATAATCATGATGAGAGTTAAGTTGCAAAATAAATAATCATGATGAGAGTTAAGTTGCAAAATAAATAATCTTCAAGCTCAGAGCGGGCGATATCGACGAATTACCAAACACAACCTTCAACTAAAATAGATAAAAGCTTAATTTCGATAATTAAGACGTGATGGCTCACTGGTTAGTGAACATTGACTACAAAGAACAAGGGGTAGGGTTCGATCCCAGGCGACGGCTTCCGGGTTCACCCAGCCTTAAATGGGTACCGGATTTTTTTTCTGGGAAAGTAAAGCGGCACGGGCGTAACACCGACCACATTACCCCAAAAATCATGTGCTGAAAGTCTGTAAATTTATGGTCACTAACACCATATTCCCTATACGTCGCTTGGCGTGACAGGGGCTCTTTACTTTACTTCTATAGAAAGAAAAGAAGACGGGATGGGTCAGAGGTCAAATAACTCAGGATCATCAAATGATCAAGACACGGGCAATACCTCTGAGTAGTCTCCAGAAGTCACAGTACATAACCTTGACCTCAACACTTCATTTTCTCTTGGAGATGAAAGGCAAAAACGTGGAGGAAAATCAAATAAATAACATTTGACATGAAATGAGTGAAAGTGAATTTTGCTTCACGAACAAATCCGTTAACTTCGGTCTTTGTCTCTTCGTGAAAGTGGAGAAATTTTCTTAATTTGACGGACAGAGACGATTTTTAAAAGAGAACTATAAATGTAACATACAGAGTTTTTGATGAGAAAATTGGAATCAATTACTGAAATAATTAATTCAAGTGAGAAAAGTAATAATCGACCATATAACAGAACTGGTGGAATACCTGAACGATGTTCAGAATCTTCTTTTTGCACACGCACAAATACACACACACACACACGCGCGCGCGCGCACACACACACACACACACGCACATATACACACAATCTGCAAGAAAGGAAATGTCTAATATTTGGGAAGAGACCATTCCTGATTTTAGTGCAAGTTTCAGTTGTATAAATAAGCGCTCCCCAGATTGTGACTGTTTGAAGACGATGCACGTTTGTTCTTTCAATGCTGAGGATTTTGCTTGCATCATTTGTGCACGTCATTGACGGGCCGTTGACAGGTTGAATACGTGAATGCATAGTTTCTGCGCCTCAGGTGGGCGATATATGTCACAATAATGCTCCAATGTTTAAGTTAACAAACACAAACTACGGCATTCTATTTCTTGCTTTTAAGTTCTTTCTAATTCTTTTGTTTTCGTTTTTCAGCTTCCTACTTTTTTTTTAATTATCGCTTAACGAGTTTTGCTCTTTGCCCTTACTCACCTTGTTTACAACATCCATCATTTCGTTGCTCATTTGCTTGGGACCGCTTGTTTTCATTGATCATTCTATAGGGCATCGTTGTTTATTGTTTGAATTAGCTCTCCTATTGCAGCAGCCAATTAAATATTCTTGTTTGTCCCATTATTAATAAATTGCATTGCACTGTATTGTGCGCATTGTGATCCAGTACCACCATAAACAGAACGTACTATTTTCTGCAATGCTGGTTTCGCATTTTGTTTTCCATGACCTTCCTGTAAGGCAGCAGTTGTTAACTGTCAGAGATGTCTCTCCTGGGAAGCAGCCTTTTATCAGGCTATCGAGTCTTTACAACTCTTGTTCGTATCAAGATGAGTTGATTGTCAGTACCAACGTGTTCCTCCTGCATGGATGTGATTAAATAATCGGATGTTGTTCTCTACCGTTGTACCACCAGTACATGTTCAGGGATTTTTATTTCAAGGCCGTTGCGAACATGTGGACCGGCAGGTAGTCCTTCTACAAGATTTTCCCAAGTCAATATGACATTATTGAAATGAAGAAATATATACTTTATTTGTGCTAGATATCGACTGAAGCTGGAACTTCCGGTCAATATGGCGGATAGACGGCAAGAACCATTCAGGTTCCGTATGAAAAGTATTCCTTGTTGCAGTTTCCTCATATTCCAAGTCCGGCTTGCTGCCGGAGCTACTGAGTTGAGTGCTCTGTGCACACCGTGAGCTTGTGTTTTTCATCCGGATCGTGTTTCGATATTCCGATTGCTTACGATGAATGATGTTAATAATATGACGAAGGACAGTTCAGCTACGTTCACTTTCGGTGCGGCTTGGCCTTACGTCTTTTGGCGTTTACTGTAGCTGCTATGATGGAGACTGCAGCTGCCTTTCATTGTTTAGATCCTTCGTTGAGATAAGATGATAATTCGGATGATTCCATTGGCACGGGCAGTTGAGCAATTATGGATTTTAGTTCGTTTGCAGTGGTACTGGGGCTTTCAACTAACCATAATCATAACTATAGACTAAAACTATAACCTGGCTTTACATAAAAGTAATATTGATCTTATAATAAACAGGACTAATGTAAAGCAAGTGAAACGCGTCAAATATTTGGGCACAATAATAACATTGGATGGAAGATGCACCACAGAAATAAAAAGCAGAATAGCTCAGGCCAAAATAGCATTTCAGAAAATGAAAAATATATAATGCGACAAATCTATGTCAATGAAAATGAGAGAGTTCATCGGTGCTATATAGAACCAATTCTGACCTATGGAAGCGAATCATGGACAGAAGACAAACAAATGACAAGACGATTTAGAGGCCACAGAGATGGGATTTCTCAGAAGAATGTTGAAAGTTCCCTGGACAGCTAAAAAGACTAATGAGGAAGTTCTCAAAGAGGCCAACACAAAAAGGCAGCTCCTAAAAAACATCAGAAAGAAACAATCGACATTTTTCGGGCACATCATGAGAAGTGGAAAGTTGGAATACTTGGTTACAACTGGCTAAATAAAAGGAAAGAGAGATCGCGGACGACAAAGAGAGAAAATACTGGATAGCTTGGTGTCAGGGCATGGAAAACAGTCAACAACAGAACTGATACGATGCACTGTGGATAGAAGATTGTGGAAGGACATGATCGCCTACGCCAACCGGTATGTCACATGATGATGAATATTGATCTAATCGCTAAATACGAAGCAGAAGTATTGACTCCCGTTATTGTTCGATGATTGATAAGGTTGACTCCTGTTATTGTTCGATGATTGAGAAAGTTGGCTCCTGTTATTGTTCGATGATTGAGAAAGTTGACTCCTGTTATTGTTCGATGATTGAGAAAGTTGGCTCCTGTTATTGTTCGATGATTGAGAAAGTTGACTCCTGTTATTGTCAGATTATTGAGAAAGTTGACTCCTGTTATTCTTCTATGATTCAGAAAGTTGACTCTTGCTATTGTTCGATGATTAAGAAAGTTGACTCCTGTTATTCTTCGATGATTGAGAAAGTTGACTCTTGTTATTGTTCGATGATTAAGAAAGTTGACTCCTGTTATTCTTCGATGATTAAGAAAGTTGACTCCTGTTATTCTTCGATGATTAAGAAAGTTGACTCCTGTTATTCTTCGATGATTAAGAAAGTTGACTCCTGTTATTGTTCGATGATTAAGAAAGTTGACTCTTGTTATTGTTCGATGATTAAGAAAATGACTCCTGTTATTCTTCTATGATTAAAAAAGTTGACTCCTTTTATTCTTCTATGATTAAGAAAGTTGACTCTTGTTATTGTTCGATGATTAAGAAAGTTGACTCCTGTTATTCTTCTATGATTAAGAAAGTTGACTCCTGTTATTTTTCGATGATTGAGAAAGTTGACTCTTGTTATTGTTCGATGATTAAGAAAGTTGACTCCTGTTATTCTTCGATGATTAAGAAAGTTGACTCCTGTTATTGTTCGATGATTAAGAAAGTTGACTCTTGTTATTGTTCGATGATTAAGAAAGTTGACTCCTGTTATTCTTCGATGATTAAGAAAGTTGACTCCTGTTATTGTTCGATGATTAAGAAAGTTGACTCTTGTTATTGTTCGATGTTTAAGAAAGTTGACTCCTGTTATTCTTCGATGATTGAGAAAGTTGACTCCTGTTATTGTTCGATGATTAAGAAAGTTGACTCCTGTTATTGTTCGATGATTAAGAAAGTTGACTCCTGTTATTGTTCGATGATTAAGAAAGTTGACTCCTGTTATTCTTCGATGATTGAGAAAGTTGACTCCTGTTATTGTTCGATGATTAAGAAAGTTGACTCCTGTTATTCTTCGATGTTTAAGAAAGTTGACTCCTGTTATTCTTCGATGATTAAGAAAGTTGACTCTTGTTATTCTTCGATGATTGAGAAAGTTGACTCCTGTTATTCTTCGATGATTCAGAAAGTTGACTCTTGCTATTGTTCGATGATTAAGAAAGTTGACTCCTGTTATTCTTCGATGATTGAGAAAGTTGACTCCTGTTATTCTTCGATGATTGAGAAGGGTGATAGATATAATGTCTCACTCTCACTTCCTCTACCTACTTTAAAACAAAGCGTGTGTTTACTGCACTGAACTTCTGTCATCAAGCGATTTCCCATTTTATTACCCCTCTTTATTCACGAGCATATTCACATTTATATTCTACTATCATCATGTTTCATTGATGAGAGAGGCAAGAGCAGCAGTAATCGGCTCCCTCGATGAGATAGAGCTGCTTGCACAGAACAGAGTCAAATTGCGAGATTTAATAAAATATCTTTAAAAGAATTGAAAACTGCTTGAACAAAAAATTTAGATAAGAGGAGTATCTTGGTCTACGCCCTATGGGCCAGCTACGGCTCGAA
Organism: Megaustenia siamemsis; assembly: GCA_032433765.1. Taxonomy (NCBI): domain Eukaryota; kingdom Metazoa; phylum Mollusca; class Gastropoda; order Stylommatophora; family Ariophantidae; genus Megaustenia; species Megaustenia siamemsis. The sequence goes on along the minus strand of JAVIAB010000088.1, from coordinate 34,801,263 downwards.
AGGTCAATAGATAGATATCATCATGCGTAATCCCAGTTATTTATTCTGTCTAAATCGGGGTTTTCCTATTTTACTAATCCTAATTATACTAAAAGGTTGTTATTTTCATCCGGAATATATTGTAATAGCTGGAAAAATCGAGGGAAGAGGAAATAGAGGGAAGCAAAGACAACTGATACTAGACAGCTTAAGAGAATGGCTTGGCAGAAGGTCAACAACAGAAATGATAAATAACTGTCGAGGTCGACAGTTGTGGAGAGACATGATCACCTACGCCAGCAGGCTTCGCACTTGATTGAATTTTGTTGCTTTTCGTTGTCACATATTTTGTGGTGATTCATGCAAAGTAATTGGTGCGAGGCTGTAGTCATTCTACTGACTTGCCACTTGCAGAATGTAGAAGTTGATATCTATTTCATGAACATTAGGATCTTTCATATTATTGCATAAAGGGCATTTCCATAAAGAAAGTGTACTTTTTATGAAATGGTGGGTTCTTTTTTACGTTCTTGTTTTAAAATCATGTGCCAAGTTTCTCTTTCTCCAATTATAAACTATTACTCTCTGGCTTCCAAGAAAATGAGAAATAATTCTATGTTATAAATTCTTTACTTCATCCCTCTATCAACCCGTTTCAAAATGTTTATGGGAATTTTATGTTATAAACATTCTAGTGTATCCCTCAATCTACCCGTTTTCAACATTTTTATATAAATTTGTTATTATGACTTTCCACTTTATCACTCAGTTAACCCGTTTTCAACATTTTATATAAACTTTCTATTATAAACTTTCTACTTTATTCCTTAATTAACCTGTTTTCAACATTTTTATATAAACTTTCTACTTTATTCCTCAATTAACCTGTTTTTAACATTTTTATATAAGCTTTCTATTATAAACTTTCCACGTCATCACTCAATCAACGCACTTACAACATATTTACAAAAAAATCTTCTAAACTTGATTAAGATTTTCTATGATATTCGTTCTCTTCCTTGTTCCTCGTGTTTTATAATTTTGAGCATGAAAGGGAAAAAAATGATGGTTGTTAATATTAATCTTCTACTTTAGTTTTCGTTTGATTAGAATGTTTATTTTAACACATATTTATTTAATATATATTTTTTTTTAAATTAACCAATACATAAGTTATTCGTCCTTTTAGGACAAACCCAATTCGAAATATTGTTATTTAATAAATGCAAATATTTTCTATTTATTCTTTTTTTGCGTGTTCATGCTGTCAAAATGTTACTTTCTATTTTCTTTTAAAAAAAAATCTTATTATATCATTTTTAGTGTAATATATTATTTTATTTATGTTATTGTTATATACGCGTCATCGGCGTGTTTATTAATTCGTTTGCTTACACACACACAAAAAAGAAATCAATAATTTATTTATTTTCTTCAAAAATAATTTCAAACCTTTCTTATCTTCCAATTGATTTGAGTCTAGGACGCATTTATTTCATCTCAGATATCTTTATTACCTGCGGTTTTCATTGCTGGTGATCTCAACGGATATTGTGGTCGTAAAAAGCCCATGCTTGGGATAACAAATTTCCTTTTCTGTCTAAGGCAAATTAATGAAGTTTTCGTGACACGTATGTCCTACCTGGGCAAGATCAAAGAACTGCTACAAAGTCCGTCGACAGCCCAGCCCTCCTGCTCCAAATTACTCGACCACATGTCGCAGTTCTAGTTTTGGAAGTAAAAAAAAATAGTTGATTTACTGAACGAGTGACAACTTTGTTATTCTATCTGAACTTGCAGTATCTTTGGAAGTAATGTGTACATTTACCACTGAAGTAATTGTTCGTTGGTGGGACTGTGAGCAAATTTACACTTTTGAAAGTAGTGTGTACATTTACCGCTGAAGTAATTGTTGTTTGTTGCTGGGCCTAGGTATGGTGGGCCTTAGTGTATGGTGGGCCTGTGTATGGTAGGCCTGTGTGTATGGTAGGCCTGTCTGTATGGTGGGCCTGTGTGTATGGTGGGCCTGTGTATGGTAGGCCTGTCTGTATGGTAGACCTGTCTGTATGGTAGGCCTGTGTGTATGATGGGCCTGTGTATGGTTGGCCTTTGTGTATGGTAGGCCTGTCTGTATGGTGGGCCTGTGTGTATGGTGGACCTGTGTATGGTGGGCCTTTGTGTATGGTAGGCCTGTCTGTATGGTGGGCCTGTGTTTATGGTGGGCCTGTGTGTATGGTGGGCCTGTGTGTATGGTGGGCCTGTGAGCGAATTTATACTTTTACACTTTTGTAATCAATATGTACATTTTCTTCTACTTTACTGAAACACGTGTGTTTCTCATCGATACTTTAGTGATTTGCTTGTTATGTATTTCCAAGAAGGTAAAATAACATGTTTCTTCTAGAAAACATCCTCAGGGATTAGAAGAGGCTGCATTTTAAAATGTCAACAATTTCTTGGTTATTAAAATAAACATCGCACCCCAAAAACTCTCAGATTTCCCAGTCCTTGATCCTGTCGTTACGAGCATTATCTACTAACGAGAGCCGCGATAGCTCAGTAGTTAGTGAACTGAACTACAAATTATTACTCATTAGCACTGACATTTCTAGTCTAAATATCCGTTTGTCATTGACATTTTAGTTGCTTTTCTCATTTGTTTATTTTCACAAATGAAAAATATATTTGATTTCTCTTGAGCACATTCTGGTTGATAAAAGTTATATCTGTAAAATATTTCTGCTTTCAGGTTTGAGCATTTCTCACCTGAAAGGTTACGTTTGTCAATCTCCAAACTAGGAAAAGGTTGACTGTATGTTTTCCTATAGCGGGTTCCACTAATTTGGAGTTTAAAAAAAAAAAAACTATCTTGACGACACATACTGCCATTGCTGGTTTATGTCGGAGTGCTCACGACAGGACCAGAGGGATAAAGGTCGCTTGGACAAAGCAGTCGCCACGATGTGTGGGTTTCAGGATTTTTATTTCACTCACGATAGAAAAAAATAATTTCTGCTTACCGCGGGTTTCGAACACCGTAAGCTTGCTTTTCAGTCAGCGAAACAGTGGATTTTCCGCACGGCCACGCGTGTCTCGATTTGAAGTAATGTGTCATTATTATCGAACAATCTTTATTTTGTTATCTTGTTGTTTAACATATATAACACTAATTTATCCCTCAGTATAAATAACCAGCGATTTTTTATTCAATCCTGTTTTGCAGGACATTACTTGAGGCTTACAACTCACTTCTAATGACTGACTACACCATGACTATCAGTGAAGTTACACCCCTTAAATTATAGTCGCGTTATCAAAGTCTGTATACTTATATAAATAATATATGTGATACATAACTATATAGACAATAGTCTTTTGTCTTCACTCAACCTTTAGTGAACTTCTTTGTTCTTTTTGTAGCGATGAGTAGGACAAAGATGTCAATTAATAATAGATCTAACTGTAAACGAGGCTCTGTTGAGGTTTAGAAAAGGAAAGAATTGACTGATAATTTACTGTTAATTTAGACAAGCAAATAAGTCGTCTATTGAACATAATAGGCAACTAGAGACAAAAATGTACTAATTATCAGGACAAAGGTGTATGGTTAAGTAGATAGAAGCACAATCTGGTTAGTATTAACACATGATGGAATACGTGGGACACTTGTGGGTAATTTGGAAGATCCTTGCAAAATGTGCCACGATGTGGCAAGAGCAAACAACTTTGGGTGATTAACGAATGCTTTAGTGTTAACCACGGGTGGTTGAGAAAGTATTTTGTAATATAAAAGTCAGAACATGAAGTAATTTGTAAACAAAGCAGAAGGAAAAGAGTGAAAACTTTCTCACCCATCCTCTTCTTCTTCTTTTCTCTTTTCACTGATACCGAAAATGTGTCGTGGTTATATCATTTGTCGTTCTTGTGCTGCTTGAACTGTCTGAATTAGTGATTTTTCTTTGTTGTTACATGTCTCTGTCACTGCATCTATCCATCTTCTTCTGGGTCTTCCTCTTGGTCTTTTCCCATGCATTCTTGAGAAGAACGCCCTTGATGGTGATTGGAGAGGATTCATTCTGACCAGGTGGCCAAACCATTTAAGTTGTTGTTCTATATATTCTTGGCAGGGTTTTTTCCTACCATGTTTCTTATGGTTTCATTTATCCGTTCGAAATTACACACAAGAACACTTGAATTTATTTTTACTACGAGCATTGAAATTCATTTATAACTTAAATTTGACTCCCATCGAAAATTGCATCGTGTTGCCAGCACAGTCACACACCGGAAGTCTCACTCCTCAACAATCGAATTTTCGTCGAAATTTGCACGGAAAATTATAAATGAAAAGGCTCAATAGAATTAAATGCACATTCCTTAGCTTTTCCATAGTCCAAGTTTTAAGTTCTTACATGATCGAAAGAGTTAATCAATATTTGTATATTCTGATGTAACTGGCAGTAAGAAAACATAATTACTTTGAGGATAATTAGATAGAGAACAAACAAGAAAATAAAATATGTTTGTTAAAATAGCACAAATAAATAATCAAAACATTTACGGTATTGATAATATTATCGTCACTGGTGAGGAATTACTACAAGTTCGTTGGCATTGTCTATAATCCGGGTTGCAATTATGTGGAAGATAACTACTTCTATTATTAGCTGGCACTACTTACTCTCACAAAATGGGTTACCTCTAGAACAGTGATTCTCAAATTGTGTGAGTAAAGGCAGGATTCCCCCCCCCCCCCCATTTTTTTCGCCAGCTTTTACCTCTGACGAAGTCCCTAAAGACTAGAAACTGAATTTTGCGCGTTAATCCGTTTTACCAAGGCAGCCGTGTGTCCAGGGGTTCCTCGCCGCACAGGCAGATAACTACGACTTCGGAGGTACTCATATTTTTTTTCGTCGATGAGTAATTGACGTTTCAAGCCTGATCTCCCTACTGAGACCAGGGGTGGTTGTCGCAGAGAGAAATCATAAATAAAAATCCCAACTGTACAGCCGGGATTTGAAGGTTGAACCACAACCTTTCTGTCTCGAGGCCGACATCTCGAAACCAACCAGTCCACCGAGGCAGGATATTGATCTCTTTGAAACCCTGGAGTGATGAGAAGAGTTGCGGACTATGGGATGATGAGGAGTTGTGCATGGGATCATGGGACGATTACCAGAGTATCGAACCCTGGAGTGATGAGAAGAGTTGCGGACTATGGGATGATGAGGATTTGTGCATGGGATCATGGGACGATTACCGGAGTATCGACCCCTGGAGTGATGAGAAGAGTTGCGGACTATGGGATGATGAGGATTTGTGCATGGGATCATGGAACGATTACCGGAGTATCGACCCCTGGAGTGATGAGAAGAGTTGCGGACTATGGGATGATGAGGATTTGTGCATGGGATCATGGAACGATTACCGGAGTATCGACCCCTGGAGTGATGAGAAGAGTTGCGGACTATGGGATGATGAGGAGTTGTGCATGGGATCATGGAACGATTACCGGAGTATCGACCCCTGGAGTGATGAGAAGAGTTGCGGACTATGGGATGATGAGGATTTGTGCATGGGATCATGGGACGATTACCGGAGTATCGACCCCTGGAGTGATGAGAAGAGTTGCGGACTATGGGATGATGAGGAGTTGTGCATGGGATCATGGGACGATTACCGGAGTATCGAACCCTGGAATGAGGGGGGGGGGAAACTGTTTTTGAAACCATAAGTGATTTTAAGACTTAAAAGGAAAACCGTTAAGTTATAACAGAGAGAGAGAGAGACTTAAAAGGAAAACCGTTAAGTTATAACAGAGAGAGAGAGAGACTTAAAAGGAAAACCGTTAAGTTATAACAGAGAGAGAGACTTAAAAGGAAAACCGTTAAGTTATAACAGAGAGAGAGAGACTTAAAAGGAAAACCGTTAAGTTATAACAGAGAGAGAGACTTAAAAGGAAAACCGTTAAGTTATAACAGAGAGAGAGACTTAAAAGGAAAACCGTTAAGTTATAACAGAGAGAGAGACTTAAAAGGAAAACCGTTAAGTTATAACAGAGAGAGAGAGAGACTTAAAAGGAAAACCGTTAAGTTATAACAGAATGAGAGACTTAAAAGGAAAACCGTTAAGTTATAACAGAGAGAAAGTTTGTAAAATAAAAAAAATAATAAAGCGTTTATGAACCATTAAGTAAAAGTTGAGAGTTTATGCTTTTGTAGACCCTTCTTTCATCAATATCATCATCATCATCATCATCATCATCATCATCATCATCATCATCATCATCATCATCATCATCATCATCATCATCAAATGCCGAGCCTGTTGACGTAGGTGTCATGTCTTTCCACAATACTCAATCTCGACAGTTATTTATCATTTATGTTGTTGACCTTCTGCCAAGCCATTCTTTTAAGCTGTCTGGTATCTTTTCTCCTTGCTTCCCTCTATCTCTTCGTCCCTTGATTCTTCCAGTTGTTACAATATATTACCGCTCTTCCCTTCTCGTTACATGGCCAAAAAAGTATTATTATTTACTCCTAGTATTGGATATCAGCTCTCTCTTTGCTTTGGCCTCTTTCAGAACGTTTTCATTACTCTTCTTAGTTTACCATAGTATTCTCAATATTCTTCTGTAAAACAACATTTCTACAGATTCCAGTGATTTTATTATCTGTTTTCCTTTTATCCATGATTAACATCCATATGTTAAAACTGGCTCTGCATAACATTTAAGAACTCTTTTTCTTGTTTCTATTGTCAAAAATGGCTTGCGCTGTATCTTCCTCATTTTTTTAAAGCTAATTTTTGCCTGAGCCATTCTGCGTCTCACCGCTGTTGTACATCAACCATCTGAGGTTAACATTGTTCCCAGGTATTTACATTTATTTACCCATTTTAATATTGTACCATTTGTCTTTATTGTGTATTGCGGTGGTGAAGTCCTTTTCTTTGTTGCTACCATTACTTCTGTCCTTTACAATTAAGACTGAGTCTTTTATTTTATCCATGTATTTTATCCATGTATTTTATCCATCCATGGTTAATGTGTTAAACTGTGTACACTTGCGACGTAATGAGAAATTTGCATAAAATAAACTAGGAAAAGGTGACTTTATGGATACAATGCGATCGACGAGAATCACGGAGATGCGGTCCCCCATTTTTTGGGAACCCCTGATTTCTACGCCTGTCTTGATGTGAACTGGTGATAGTAATGGCGTATATAAAAGTAATTGGCATAGTTATACTAAAGAGGGTGTTCATGTTTGTATAGATAATAGTACCACATTGACTAGTAATTAATGCAAGCTTATAGCTGAATCAGTGCTGTTAATGAGAGCAAAGGAAAGTTACAAATTAACATCGAGGTGCCGACAATGATAACCATAATAAAACTTAGTAATTTCTTTATGTGTTTGTTCTTATTCTTTTCTCACTATGCTACGACTTTTTCCCCCTTGATTTACGATTTCTTCCTCTGTTTATATTTTTTTCTTATTCTTCGCTTGTGATTTATTCCTTTAATTACTCCCTTACCCAACTCTTAGTCGTCGTTGCGATTTCATTATTTGTTTCTTCTTTTGCCTTTAAAAATATATTTCTATTCCTCTTTCACTATTTATTCATGTTTCTTCTTTATGTCAATATTCTTTGCTGGCTCTCACATAAATCTATCAATACATTCTTTAATGATTTCTTCTGTCATCATTTTATAGACATGCTTCCTGTGACAGATCATGTAAGTCTGCGTCATCTGTGTGCACTCTCGTGGAAGCGTCATTACCTGCTATTATTTGCTTATCTGACAGATCATGTAAGTCTGCGTCATCTGTGTGCACTCTTGTGGAAGCGCCATTACCTGCTGTTATTTGCTTATCTGACAGATCATGTAAGTCTGCGTCATCTGTGTGCACTCTCGTGGAAGCGTCATTACTTGCTGTTATTTGCTTATCTGACAGATCATGTAAGTCTGCGTCATCTTTGTGCACTCTCGTGGAAGCGTCATTACCTGCTATTATTTGCTTATTTCCCCAATCTGAACACTCGTCTGGTACAATCTTTATGTTATATTAGTTATATATTTATCCGCGATAGCTCACTGGTTAGTGAACTGGACTACAAAGGACAAGAGATAGCTAGTGTTCGATCCCAACCGACGGCTTCCGCTTCACCCAGCCTTTAATGTGTACCGGATTTTTTTTTCTGGTAAAGTATAGCGGCACGGGCATAACACCGACCATTTTACCCAAAAAATCATATGCCGAAGGTCTGTAAAATTTATGGTCACTAACACCATATTCCCTATACGCCACTTGGCGTGACGGAGGTACTTTACTTTTTTTTTTAAATTTATATATTTATTGTCAATGTTGTTATCGAGTGTTTTTTTGGCAATCTGAAGATCTTCACAAAATCTACTCTTTGATTCTACTAGCCTTGTTTCAGTAGCCACGCACAGATTCTTATTTTGATCAATTTCATCTCTGCAAGAGAAAAACAGTAGCTTGGCCTCATGCAAACTTCTTATATCACTTCCTTATTTCTGTAATCACTTTCTTAAACTAATCTCGTAGCCAGTAAAGCGTTATTGGGAGCTGATATTTTCTATCCTAGACCAAATACTGCACACTTACAGTCATTTATCTCCGCCGAAAAGAAATTCTGTAATGCTATCATTATGACTCGTAGTTTTCCTTAATGCTCGTAGTTTTCCGTGAGACTCGTAGTTTTCCATAAAAATCGTAGTTTGTGACTCGTAGTTTTCCATGAGACTCGTAGTTCTCCGTGTGACTCGTAGTTTTCCATCAGACTAACAGTTTTCCAAGCGCTTTGAAGCCATACCATCACCTCAAGTACCCTGGCAGCTGGCATAGACGATCATGTATTTCCACAACTAGCTAACACTTCTAAATCTTTTGATGTTTATCATTTCTATTGTTCACTTCTTACCTCCTCTTCTCTCAATGTCTTTTTTTTTTCCAAATGTATTTTCCATGTGTTCCATTCTCATTACGTGGCAAACAAAAAATACATTTTCTCTAGTCGATGAAAATTAGCTTTCTTTTTTGCTTTGGCCTCGTTTAAAACGTCCTCATTTATCTCGTTAGCTGTTCATGGTATTCTCAACATTCTTCTGTAAAACACACCATTGTGGCCTCCAACGATTTCTTGTCCGCTGCTATATTGTCCATGCTTCACGCCCATACGCCAGGGCTGTTTTATGCACAAGTAACTAGTTCTATTTTCATAGATTGTATAACTATTTTATTTCTGCCTGTCTGTATATTCGATGCCCTGTGTCGTGTCAACATTATCTCTAATGTCATTATTTCACAATCAGTTATTTTTGTCTCCTAGTGGAAGGAATGGCTTGTGTATGAAGTATATCAACTCATGTTTTTTTATGGTTTATATCTTCTACGGTTTATTTAATGACCCTTCTTAGCTTTTGTAATGACACATGGCAGGAATATAAATTGTAACATTTTTGTCATTTTCATGTTGAGTTGTTTTTGTTAGGAATAATTGTAACATTTCGTAACAAATGAATAATTAAAACACATGTTATAAATAATGGAAACAACTGTTATTAATAATTTAAACATTTGTTACAAATAATTGTAGCATATTATATGAATAATTGACAGATTTGTTACTAATAATTGAAATATTTGTTTCCAGTAACTGAAACATCTGTTATGAATAAATAAAACAATTGAAACATTTTGTACGAATAATTGACATATTAGGTATGAATAAATGGAATATTTGTTCTGAATAATTGTAACATAAGCTGTGAATAAGTGTAACAATGTGGTGAATAATTGTAACATAAGTTGTGAATAATTGTAACATAAGTTGTGAATAATGTAACATAAGTTGTGCATAATTGTAACATAAGTAGTGAATAATTGTAACGCAAGTTATGAATAATTGTAACATAAGTTGTGAATAATTGTAACATAAGTTGTGAATAATTGTAACATAAGTTGTGAATAAGTGTAACAATGTGGTGAATAATTGTAACATAAGCTGTGAATAATTGTAACATAAGTTGTAAATAATTGTAACATAAGTTGTGAATAAAGTGTTGCGTAAGTTGTGAATTACTGTAACAAAGTAGAGAATAATTGTAACATTAGTTGTGAATAATTGTAACATTAGTTGTGAGTAATTGTAACATTAGTTGTGAATAATTGTAACATTAATTGTGAGTAATTGTAACATTAGTTGTGAATAATTGTAACATTAGCTGTGAGTAATTGTAACATTAGTTGTGAGTAACTGTAACATTAGTTGTGAGTAATTGTAACATTAGCTGTGAATAACTGTAAAATTAGTTGTGAGTAATTGTAACATAAGTTGTGAATAATTGTAACATTAGTTGTGAGCAATTAAAACATTTATTATGACGTCGCTTTCCGTACAGACAAATTGTAACATTTTCACTTCCGAATTATTTTGTTTTCTATAAAAAAATCGCAGCCAATAATTTCTGCATCCTGCGCCTGATTGGTACCACGTGATATCTATTTCATTTTAAGCGTACCTTTTGATCTGCTGTCTTAATTGATTTCCTGAAATATTTATCAACAAATTAACAGCTAAAAACTACATGAAATCAGAAGTCTGAAACACACGTGGACCTCACTTCCGTTTTTGCCCTTATTTAAACCCTCGTTTATATAACTTTCGTTCAAAAGCCTCCACACGTGCATGCTAATTTTGACACGAGTAAACTCTCTGTGTTGAAAAATATGCACGAGCACGCGTGTAAAGCTCATATCGTGTCAAAGCGAGCAGTGGAGTGTATCGAGCTGTGAGAGTTTGAAGTAATAAACTGACAGGTACGCAAGCATCAGAATGACTGAATTAGCAATTGAGGAAATATAATACCAACCAACAACATAAAAGAATAGATAGCATGGACTAGGAGTCGAGCCAATATCGTTTTCACGGGAGACATGAAACGTACTGAACTGTAAGACACCGGAATATTAAATAAATGCATTTTATTGAGTTAGCTCTTGGAAAGTGAATATATAATTGCTACCCGTAATGTCATTATCATGAAGGAAATATTGTGTTTTTTCCGTTTGTTTATCTCTAGGGAGGGAACACAACGCAAGATCGACGACCTATAGATAGTTTAGTTTAGCTTAGCTTATGTTAGTTTAGTTTAGTTTAGTTTAGTTTAGTTTAGTTTAGTTCAGCTTATTTTAGCTTAGTTTATTTTAGTTTAGCTTAGCTTAGTTTAGTTTCTATCTATTATCCTTTCGAGCCGAAGACGGCACATAGAGCAGAACCACAATATCAAAAACAGAAACCTTGCGCGCCAAAATGGCACATATTGCAGAGATCACTGCTCTAAAATCTATGGCGCTGTTTCCATAACAATACTTTTTACATGTACAATGACAGCTTGTCAAGCCATCGATCAATCTCCTTAGTCGCCTCTTATGACATGCCTGGAAGGTCACAGTGTCCACTATTCTTTATTTACCTCACAATGGGGATTAGTTTAGTTTGGCTTAGCTTAGTTAAGTTTAGTTTAGTTTAGTTTAGTTTAGTTTAGTTTAGTTTAGTTTAGTTTAGTTTAGTTTAGTTTAGCTTAGTTTAGCTTAGTTTAGTTTAGTTTTGTTTTGTTTTGTTTTGTTTTGTTTAACTTAGTTTAGTTTAGTTTAGTCCACAGGTCATCCTCATTGCATATCAAATAAGTCCATCAGAGCTAAAAGTAAATCGGATAAATGTATTATCTTAAATTCCGGGGAACTTTATTTTTGGCAGATTCAGCCATGAGTGAAGCTGTTGAGCTAAACAGCATCCAGTATAAGTATCTATTAATTTATTAATTTTTACTGTGGGTAGAAAATTTGGAATCAATGAAATGTGGGACTCACAGAGCAAAATACTAATGACAGCAGCAGAAGCAAGTGCTGGACTGAAGAAAATGGAAAAACGAGCTTGGATCTCAGACACCACATGGAAATACATCAAAGAAAGAAGAGAAGCGAAGAGAGCCATGACTAATGTAAAGACAGATCTTGGAAAGGTTCTGGCAAAAGCAACATACAAAGAATTAGACAACAAAGTGAAAAGTTCGGCAAGAAGAGATACAAGAGCTTATATAGACAACTTGGCAGAGAAAGCAGAGACAGCTGCAATTACAGGAGACAGCAGAACTCTTTATACTGTACAAAAGATGCTGACAGACACCTATACATCCAGTGGAACACCAATTCTAGACAAATCTGGATTAATGCTAACAACAAGCGCAGACATAAAAGCCCGTTGGGCGGAACACTTCAAAGAAATTCTTAACCGTCCACTACCTCACAGTTTAATAGATTTTGAAGCTGAAACACCAGCAGCAGAATTAGATGTAAATTTAGATGACTTCACCTTGAGTGAAATAGAAACCACCTTAAAGCTAATGACCAATAACAAGGCTGCTGGAGAGGATAAGTTAACAGCTGAGATCCTCAAGGCAATTGATAGCCATAATTTAATACATCTCCAAAAAATGTTCAACATCATTTGGAAAACAGAGAAGACGCCTCATAAATGGAAAAAAGGAATCATTGTTAAGATCCCAAAAAGGGCAATCTTAGAGATTGTAACAATTGGAGAGGCGTGACACTTTTGTCAGTTGCCTCAAAATTATTCTGTAAAATCATCCTAAATAGAATAAAGGATTCAATAGATACAGTAATGCGTGAAGAACAGGCTGGGTTTAGAAAAGGGAGAAGCTGTCTTGACCACATTTTCACTCTACGACTTATATTGGAGGAACACATTGAAAAGCAAAAACCTTTTGTACTTAACTTCATCGACTTCAAAAAAGCATTTGATAGTATTCATAGAGATTCTTTGTGGAAAATTCTGAAGCAATATGGCTTACCATCAAAAATCATAAATATTATCAAAGACATGTATGATGGTTACACATGTGCAGTTCGAACAGAGGAAGGACTGAGCGAATGTTTCCCAATAGAAACTGGGGTTAAACAAGGATGTATTTTATCGCCCTTGTTATTTGGAATTGTTATGGACTTCATAATGAAGAAATGCTGCACTGGTAATAAAGGCATCGAATGGATACAAGGAGACCATTTGGAGGACCTGGACTTTGCTGATGACATAGTTCTCATCAGCAATCAGATAAAAACGATGCAGGAAAACACAAATGAACTATCATCAATAGCCAGCAAAATTGGGCTTGAGGTCAATCATGAAAAGACTAAAGTCATGAAAAGTTTAATTCCAACAAGTGACAAAATATACATGGAAAACAAACCAGTAGAAGAGATCGATCACTTCATCTATCTTGGAAGTCACATTGATCGAGAAGGGGATACGAGCAAAGAAATTAGAATCAGACTGGCTAAAGCAGCAATGTCTTTCAGAAGCCTTGAAAAGTTGTGGAAATCAAAACTCATTAGCACAAACACAAAACTTAGGCTATTCAAATCAAATGTACTATCAACCCTTACGTATGCGTGTGAAAGCTGGAAAACAACAAGAGATATAGAAACAAAGTTGAACGCATTCGAAAATAAATGTCTAAGGAAAATACTTGGTATAGAATGGAACGAATTCAAAACAAACGAGGAAATTAGAGAAATCGCCAATCAACCACTAATATCTTCAGTAATAAAGAAAAGACGATGGTCATACGTTGGACATGTGATGAGAAGAGATAATAATCGAATAGCAAAGCAAGCCCTCATATGGGAAACAACAGGTAAAAGAAAAAGAGGAAGACCCAGGGAGACACTGAGAAGAACATTGATGAGAGAGGCAAGAGCAGCAGGAATCGGCTCCCTCAATGAGATAGAACTGCTTGCACAGAACAGAGACAGATGGCGAGATTTGATAAAATATCTTTAAAAGAAAACTGCTAGAACAAAAATTCATATAGGAGAAGGTGTATCTTGGTCTACGCCCTATGGGCCGGTTACGGCTCGAAAGGTCAATAGATAGATAGATAGAAAATTTGGAAGGACATGATCGCCTACACCAACGGTATGTCACATGATGGTGATGATTTTACCAAACAGTAGTTTATCATTATTGCCTAATATCAATAGTCTGTCAAGACATCAAATGCCCATATATGCCTGGGATCAATGTTTGTATGAAGGTTATGGTTATGGTTAATCGAGGACCCCGATATCACTGCAAACGCATTAAAATCCATATTTGCTCAACCGCCCGTACCAGTGGAATCATCCGAATTAAAACTCATCTCATTAAAGTGTCCAAACAAAGAAAGCAGCTGCAGTCCCCGTTATAGCAGCTACAGCACGTGCAAACAGTTATAAGGCCAAGCGGCACCGAAGATGAACGCAGCTGAACTGTCATACGTTATACGATATCATCATTCATCGTAAGTAATCGGAATATCGAACCACGTTTCTATGAAAAACACAGCTCACGGTGCGCGCAGAGCACTAAACGCAGTAGCTCCGGCAGCAAGCCGGATTTAGAATATGTGGAAACTGCAACAATGAATACTTTTCAGACTGAGCCTCAATGGTTCGTGCAGAGGCAAAGGCGCGCCTACCAGCACCAGAGCTGGAAGTTGTCAGTGACCCACAGCTGATGGCTTGCGCCAGGATTGGTGAACCAAAACTATCCAGACCCTGCTCCACCTCTGCGTGGTGCCTCCAGTAACAGACTAACCTGTCTAGTCTGGCCAAGCGACCAGGGACCGAAGAGGGAAGACAATCCGGTACTCAAAAATGTCATGCTTAAGTCGGATGTGTTGGGCCGAAAGGCGCAAATATAACAGTTATACTGCAAACCACAACACAACGCAGGCACGCCCACTTAACGTCCTTTTAAGGACGGATGACGAAGAGGAATTCTACATTCTACGAATACTCTAGAATACTTTAGTCATCGGGCGAAAGCAAGCAAGCAAGCAATGGTTCGTGCCGCCTATCTGCCATATAGTCCGGAAGTCATCTTTTTGTGGAGGTATAAAGTAGGATCGCAACGTCCATGTACGTTTGTAATAAAACGATCAATATTTAATGCACCAAGTCATTGAGACTATGAAGTTTCACTGTGACACATCGAACCATTTCTGCTTTATGGTTGCGTATTATGGACAGTCATTAAAATAATACAATGCCAGGTTGAAACAATCACGATGTGTTTGTTAGAAGTGTTAATTTGTACTGTTGACCGTTAGAAGTGTTAATTTGTACTGTTGACCGTTAGAAGTGTTAATTTGTACTGCTGACTGTCAAAACATTCAATAATGAGGTACTAAACATGTAAGATGAAAAGATGATGATTATAAAACAAATGAGGAGAAGGAACACCAGATGTCATGGATATGTGGGAAGAAGAAGTTGGAACATTTAATAACACATGAGAAACAGGGGGTAGGAGGGATAGAAGCCGTCAAAAGAGAAAGGTGCTGGATGGTTTGTCGATGTGTGGCAGGAAATGATCCAACGTGGGACAGTTTTACAGCTCACACGATCGTGAGTCATAATGTTCTACGTCTGTCGGTGAAGGTCATGATTGGATGACACTAGAATAATAGGCAGACACACATCTATAAATGGTTAGGTTACACTTGAAACTAATATACATGTTACTTCTGGAACTAATTTACATGTTTAGGTTACTTCTGGAACTAATGTGCAGGTTACTTCTGGAACTAATGTGCAGGTTACTTCTGGAACTAATTTACATGTTTAGGTTACTTCTGGAACTAATGTGCAGGTTACTTCTGGAACTAATTTACATGTTTAGATTACTTCTGGAACTAATGTGCAGGTTACTTCTGGAACTAATGTGCAGGTTACTTCTGGAACTAATGTGCAGGTTACTTCTGGAACTAATGTCCATGTTACTTCTGAAACTAATGTACATGTTTAGGTTACTTCTGGAACTAATGTACGTGTTTAGGTTACTTCTGGAACTAATGTGCAGGTTACTTCTGGAACTAATGTGCAGGTTACTTCTGGAACTAATGTCCATGTTACTTCTGGAACTAATGTCCACGTTACATCTGGAACTAATGTCCATGTTACTTCTGGAACTAATGTCCATGTTACTTCTGGAACTAATGTCCATGTTACTTCTGGAACTAATGTCCATGTTACTTCTGGAACTAATGTCCATGTTACTTCTGGAACTAATGTCCATGTTACTTCTGGAACTAATGTACATGTTTAGGTTACTTCTGGAACTAATGTACGTGTTTAGGTTACTTCTGGAACTAATGTGCAGGTTACTTCTGGAACTAATGTGCAGGTTACTTCTGGAACTAATGTGCAGGTTACTTCTGGAACTAATGTGCAGGTTACTTCTGGAACTAATGTACATGTTTAGGTTATTTCTGGAACTAATGTGCATGTTACTTCTGGAACTAACGTTCATGTTTAGGTAACTTCTGGAACTAATGTACGTGTTTAAGTTACTTTTGAAACTAATATGCAGGTTACTTCTGGAACTAATGTACGTGTTTATGTTAATTTTGGAACTAATGAACATCTTACTTCTGGAACTAATGTGCATGTTTAGGTTACTTCTCCAACTAATGTGCATGTTACTTCTGGAACTATTGTACATGTTACTTCTGGAACTAATGTACATGTTTAGGTTACTTTTGGAACTAATGTACATGTTACTTCTGGAACTAATGTACATGGTTAGGTTACTTTTGGAACTAATGTACGTGTTACTTCTGGAACTAATGTATGTGTTTAGGTTACTTTTGGAACTAATGTACATGTTACCTTTGGAACTAATGTACGTGTTTATGTTGCTTTTGGAACTAATGTACACTTTACTTCTGGAACTAATGTACGTGTTTATGTTACTTCTGGAACTAATGTACGTGATAAGTTACTTTTGGAACTAATGAACATGTTACTTTTGGAACTAATGTACGTGTTTAGGTTACTTTTGGAACTAATGTACATTTTACTTCTGGAACTAATGTACGTGTTTAGGTTACTTCCGAAACTAATGTACATGTTTAGGTTACTTTCGAAACTAATGTACATGTTTAGGTTACTTTCGAAACTAATGTACATGTTTAGGTTACTTCCGAAACTAATGTACATGTTTAGGTTACTTTCGAAACTAATGTACATGTTTAGGTTACTTCTGGAACTAATGTACATGTCTATGGTACTTTTGGAACTAATGCACATCTAGATGTATGAGGCTGTAGTAGTGCGATGCTGTGATGATCTAAAGGTCACTAGGGTCAAGGACATCAATTAACCCCCTGCAGCTGACAATAGAAACTACCGTTATTTAATCTAATTAAAGAAAGAGATGCAACATTCTTACCAATTGTATTTTAACGAGCCACTTTTGGAAAAAAACTCCGACACGGGTCACATAGAGTTCGTGCTCTATGCTACGATCTTCAGTGTTACATGAAAAGAGAATGGAAAGCTAATGGGCGTTGTTGGAATATAACGAAAGATTGTCGTGGACCAAAAACAAACACCAAAACCTGATGCAGGATATAGATAATCTGAGGAAACAAAACTACTTGTTTCAAGACCATGGCCTCTGACGTAGGCGATATGGTGTTTGTAACTTAAATCCATTCATTGCAAGACTTTTACAATTGACGGAGTTTCTTTTTTTAATTTTTGCATAGCGATTTTGTCAAATTAGTATCAAGTTAGTTTTGTAGCAAGGCGTTGTCTGCGTCAGCTTGAATTCGTTCAAATTTTTCTTTTCTGTTTCCCTTTTTTTCCATTGCCTTTTCTGTCATTTTAAACATAATGTGTACATGTCTATGCACCACAATATGTTTAATGTATTATGTTGTGTAATGCCTCTCCTTTTGTCAGATATATTTACTGTTTTGATTTTTCTGCTTGTAAAGTATATTGGAATGTTCAAATTTTGACCTCTTTATTTTCGCTTTATTTAAAGCTTCTTTAATTGTATCTGTGTGTGCATTAACTTCTGATACATCCAGCTATATAACACTGTAGATAAATATTAGATAAACAGTAGAATGATGAGTAAAACCGCCTTATGAAACTGTACGGTCATGTATTTGTAAGATAAGCCCACTCATGAGTGACAGAAGGGGAAATACCTTTAATTACTTGAGTACTTGAGTTATTTAACATTAATTATTATAACTTTCTATTGTCTGCACATTTGGTTTTATTTTTCTGGAAGACGTTGCGCGTCTTTTTAATGAATAAAGAACAAATTGATTGATAATGTCAGAGACTTGACGGAGATAACATTCAGACTAACTCAGAAACTGACACAAGCAAGAATAGAATGAGATATAATCATCCAGTCTTAATCGCTAAGAGTTAAAATTAGTTACAAGAAATGTTAGACATTATAGTGAAAGAAAGCAAAATAAAGGACACAGCTTTAGAAAGCAAAAATAAAGGACTCAGCCTTAATAGCAAAAAGACAGAAGTAATAGTAGCAACAAAAAAAAGCGTTATCACTGTAGTGTACAATAAAAACAAGTGGAACATATACTAAAACAGGTAAATGAATTAAAATATATGGGAACATTGTTAACCTCTGATGGTAGATGTACAACAGAGGGGAGATGCAGAATGGCTCTGGCAAAAGCAACTTTCCAAAAAATGAGGAAGATACTGTGGAATCCATTTTTTACAATAGAAACAAGAAAAAGAGTTCTTAAATGTTATGTAGAGGCATGGACAGCTAAGAAGAGTAATTAAAACGTTCTGAAAGAGGTCAAAGCAAAAAGAGAGCTAATCTCCAATATTAGGAAGAAACAATCATCATTTTTGGGCCATGCAATGAGAAGGGAACACACACAAAAACACTAAGTACCCACGTTACGCCATGTGGCGTATAGGGAATATGGTGTTAGTGACCATAAATTTTACAGACCCTCAGCACATCATTTATGGGGTAATGTGGCCGGTATTACGCCCGTGCCGCTTTACTTTCCCAGAAAATAATCCGGTACCCATTAAAGGCAGGGTGAATCGGAAGCCGTCGGTTGGCATCGGACCCTACCTCTTGTCCTTTGTAGTCCAGTTCACTAACCACTGAGCTATCGCTGCTCCCTGTGAAGGGAACAACTGGAATATATTGTAACAACTGGAAAACTTGAGGGGCGAAGAGATGGGGGGGGGGGAAGGAAAGAGAGAAGATACCAGACAGCTTAAGAGAATGGCTTGGCAGAAGGTCAACAACGGAAATGATAAATAACTGTCGAGATCAGAAGTTGTGGAGAGACATGATCACTTACGCCAGCAGGCACGGTACTATATGATGATGGCAAGCATGTACAATGTTGCATGTTGGCGCTTCAAAGGATCACATGTACAAAAGGGATTAGAGTGGCAGTCTTTTTATTTTTATTGATTGAGGCACCGAATCATTAAATTGTGATTAATCTGTCATCGCTTAATTAAACAGTCTTAAGCTTCAAGTAATAGTATTCCCATTTTATTTTCTTAATACCTTACATTTCGTACTTTGAAGAATTAATATTTTTCATCATAAACGGGAATTCTTACAAATGAATGCGTACCCAATTTTCTAAAGCCGTCGCAGAACGACGACCAAATAGATAAGACGTGCATGCCGCTGCCCGGAGAAGTTGAACTCGAGTACTCGCAACGAAGACATTCAGAGGATTTCATTGGTTTACGGAAAATAGAAAAGAAAATAGGCCGAAGGGGTATTGGGGGTTGGAGGGGAGTATAAATGAATAAGTCTTTCCTGAAAATGACACGTAGACTTCAGTGAGCATGCACCATCGTTTGTTCAGCACAATATAAACCCTGAGGCAAAGTCCAGGAATACAATAAATGCCCATTATTACGGTTGTAATTTGTCTACTTTGTTTAATTCTTTCAAGACCATTTTAGATGGAACAATAAAAGAGCAAACGAGAAAGGATAAATGGTAGACAGAGAAAGAAATTTGAGGATAGCATCAAAGAATCGAAAGATTTTGATTTCGCAGTCTCAAAGAACGACTGATGATAGAGATCAATTGAAACATTTGAGGAAGTCTGTCACTAGTGCCCTACAGATTCAAAATGGCATGGGATGAATGAGATGAAAACGAATTCTAACAACTATTTTCTAAAAATTATATTAATTTTAAGTTTCAACGTTTTAAAAAAAACATAAAACCCATTACCGAGATGAAGCATGTTAGACGAATGACAGAAAACACACTGAGAGATAAGATCAGAAATGAAGAACAGAGAAAAAAAAGCTAGGAATAGCCCCCGCCATAGAATATAAAAAGAAACAACAGATAACATGGTAAGGCCACTTGACACGGCAGAAAGATAAAAACACAAAACAACGAGCCTTCAATAAACGTTGCGAGAACACCAGATCCAAGGGCCGGCCGATCACGAAAAATATGGATTGACGGAATGTTAGAAACACTATGAAACATAACAGCAGCAATGATAAACAGAAGAGCAAAAGACTGCAAATTATATCTGCACTCGACGTTGAAAGGCAAATGAGGAAGGAAAGAGGAAGAAGACGCAGAAAATCGTCTTTTATAAACAGAGTTGTGTGTTATTAAAATCACTTCTTTTTCCCTCGATGTTGCTGACAGTATTAATTATGTTTGAAAAGCTTCATTTAGCGAGTTTAGTTCAAATCCATTGTTGTTGCTGAGCTGTTTATTGCAGCATTCCAACCGCCCTTTGTTTTCATTCAGTTCATAAAGGTGAAGGTAAAGACGAGGGAACTCAGTTTGAGTCATGGCAGCGGTAACAATACCATAGCAACAATAACAATACCATAGCAACAATAACAATACCATAGCAACGGTGACAATACCATAGCAATGATAACAATACCATAGTAACGGTAACAATACCATAGCAATGATAACAATATCATAGTAACGGTAACAATATCATAGTAATTGTAACAATACCATAGTAACGATAACAACACCATAGCAAGGGTAACAATACCATAGCAATGATAACAATACCATAGTAACGATAACAAAACATAGCAACGGTAACAATACCATAGTAACGATAGCAGCACCGTAGTAACGGTAACAATACCATAGTAACGATAACAACACCATAGCAACGGTAACAATACCATAGTAACGATAACAACACCATAGCAACGGTAACAATACCATAGTAGCGATAGCGTCACCATAGTGACTGTAACAACACCATAGCAACGTTAACAATACCATAGCAACGGTAATAATACCATAGCAACGATAACAATACCATAGCAATGATAACAATACCATAGCAGCAGTAACAATACCATAGCAACGATAACAATACCATAGCAACGGTAATAATACCATAGCAACGATAACAATACCATAGCAACGATAACAATACCATAGCAACGATAACAATACCATAGCAACGATAACAATACCATAGCAACAGTAAAAAAATGTATCCTGTTGATTAACTATTTGCTGATCAGAAACTACTAAATTCTGTATGGTCTTAAAATTACTTCAAATCAACATTTACTTTCGGGAACATGCATATTCCTATCAGTAAATCATTAATCTTGACAATCTCTAAAGACTCCCCTTTATCTTCCATTAACTATCTGAGTTCTTTTATTGTACTGTATGTTTGTTATACGTGAAAAATCCTAATCATTGTGTGCCGTCTCCGCATCGAAGGTTGTCTACCATGTAGCGCAATTCTGCTCTGTCTCTTGCTTTGATAGTGCAGGTTGTCATAGGCTGATCTGTCCATCGTCTGGTGTTACTCGCCCATGTAAGTCTTGATCTGCCTCTGCCTCTCTTACCTTGTATTCTCTCTTCTAAGATTACTTTTAGTAGATTTTTGTGTCTTTGAACATGCCCCAACAATTTCACTTGCTCTAATTGTGTTTGCGCCCGTGCGCTGCCGGGGCCCGAAAGGGAGGTAAAGAATAGCGGCGCTGTACCCTACCAGGCATGTTCGTAAGAGGCGAGAAAGGAGGGTTAGGCATGGGACTGGCTATCCCATACTGTAAAAAAATAAGCCGAAAAAACTTCACAAACATGAACAAGTCAAAGAAAGATAAAGTAAATCCGTCAACCAGGAAAGAGAAGGGCTCTCTGTCTAAGAGACGTATGACGCAATCCGGAGAAAGCCATAAGGAGTCCGGGTTGCCGACTCACCCTTTGTCTACCAGGAAATCATCCAGAATTGGCACCTGGAATGTTCGTACCCTTAACGAACAGGGAAAAGCGGCACAAGTGGCAGCAGAAATGAACAACTACAAGATAGATATTCTGGGAATGTGTGAAACAAGATGGCTGGGAGCGGAGAGAATAAAATTGAATACAGGGGAGATGATTTTATCATCAGGACACCAGGAACCAGGAGCACAACATAGCGAAGGGGTAGCTATAATGCTATCAAAGAATGCACAGAAGACACTAATAGAATGGGAGGCAGTGGGACCAAGACTGGTGAGAGCAACATTTAGAACAACCAAAAACAAAATAAAATTACACATTATACAATGCTATGCACCAACCAACGATAAAGATGACTCAGTTAAAGATGATTTTTATAAACAGCTACAATGCCAGATGGATGCAAGACGAGCCAAGGATATTATAATCTTGATGGGAGACCTAAATGCTAAGGTAGGATCAGACAACAGAGGCTTTGAAGAGATTATGGGAAAACATGGACTTGGAGATATAAATGAGAATGGAGAGATATTTGTGAATTTCTGCGCCCTTAATCACATGAGCCTAGGAGGAACAATATTCCAACATAAAAGAATACACAAAGCTACATGGGTGTCACCAGATCATAGAACGGAAAATCAAATTGATCACATATGTATTAATAATAAGTTTAAGTCATCCTTACAGGATGTAAAAGTATATAGAGGGGCAGATATAGCTTCTGATCATCATCTTCTGTTAGCCAAACTTAAAATTAAATTAAAAAGGTATACTACAACGAATAAGGGCAGAACGTATTTCAATGTAGGGTTTCTTAAAGAACAAGGAATTAAAGATAAATTCGCAGTCACAATATCAAACAAATACCAAGTCCTCCAACAACTAGAAAATACAATAAATATAGAAGATCATTGGAAACAGGTAAAAAATATATGGAAAGAGACATGCGAAGAAACACTGGGGAAAAGAGAACGCCAGAATAAGGCATGGATGACAGCAGAGACCCTGGATAAAATTAAAGAAAGAAAGAACAAGAAAGCAGACATAAATAAAAGCAAAACAAGAAGTAATAAAGCCAAGACACAGGAAGCTTACACAGAGGTGAACAAAGAAGTGAGAAGATGCATTAAAAGGGATAAGAGGAAATATATAGATGAATTAGCTAAAGAGGCAGAAGAAGCAGCAAATAAAGGGAATATGAAAGAACTGTACAACAGCACAAAGAAATTAGGTGGAAAATACAAACAGATCAACGCCTTTATCAAAGATAAGAAAGGAAATCTGCTTAGTAATATAAAGGAACAAATGGAGAGATGGAAGGAGCACTTTGAAGAACTTTTGAACAGACCTGGCTCAAATAATCCTCCAGATATACTACCAGCAGAAGAAGAATTACACGTTAACTGCGGAAAACCAAGCAAAGAAGAAATAATGAAAGCCATCAAACTGTTAAAAGATGGTAAAGCCACAGGACCAGATGAAATTCCTTCGGAAGCCATCAAAGCAGATATTATCACCTCTACCAAGATGTTACATAATCTATTGGATAAAATTTGGGAGAGGGAAGAAATACCTAAAGACTGGAGAGAAGGTTATATGATCAAACTACCAAAGAAAGGAAGTTTACAGGAGTGCACAAATTATAGGGGAATTATGCTACTATCAGTGCCAGGAAAAATATTAGGCAGAATCATTCTGGAGAGACTAAAAGAGGCTATAGAGAAACACTTGAGAGATGAACAAGCAGGTTTTAGGAAGAACAGATCATGTGCTGATCAAATAACTACTCTACGTATAATAGTTGAACAAAGTTTAGAACTAAAATCCCCACTTTATATTGGATTCATAGATTACGAAAAGGCATTTGATAGTTTAGACAGAAGAATGCTTTGGAAGTTGCTGAGTCATTATGGAATCCCCATAAAGTTTATTAACCTGATAAAAACAATGTATGAAGGAACAAAATGTAGTGTGGTGCATGAAGGACAGCTTACAGAAGCATTTGAAATAAGAACAGGAGTAAGGCAAGGATGCCTTCTGTCTCCATTTCTCTTTCTACTGGCCATAGATTGGATTATGAAAATAACTCAAAACAACAGAAATGGGATCCAGTGGTCACTGACCAAACAACTTGATGATTTAGACTTTGCTGATGACATAGCTCTCCTATCACACAGCCACCAACAGATGCAAGATAAAATGAGTATATTAGATGAGAGATCACAACAGCTAGGACTAAAGATTAATAGAGATAAGACCAACATTATGAGAATTAATGCAGTTGGCAATAACCAAATAAAACTAGGAGAAATACCTCTACTAGACGTACAATCTTATATATATCTGGGCAGTAATATAGATAAAGAGGGAGGAACAGAAAATGATACCAAATAAGGATATCAAAAGCAAGAGGAGCTTTCATTGCACTGGGAAACATATGGAAATCCAAAGAAATTAGGCTAAATACAAAAATACAAATTTTCAACTCCAATGTTAAGTCGGTTCTATTATATGGCTGTGAAACATGGAGAATAACAAAATTGACAATCACGAAGGTACAGACTTTCATTAATGGATGCTTGCGCAGAATAAAGGGATGGAAATGGCAGGACAAAGTCACAAACGTGGAATTATGGAAATGTACCGGTCAAATACCAGTGGATAAAGAAATACAGCGAAGACGATGGCGATGGATAGGACACACACTACGGAAACCAACTGAGAGTATTACACAACAGGCCCTTTTTTGGAATCCCCAGGGGAAAAGACAAAGAGGAAGACCAAGGAATTCTTGGAGAAGACAGATTGAAGCAGAGATGAAGATGATGGGGAAGACATGGAATGATCTTAAAAGAATTGCAAAAGACAGAACGACTTGGAAAGTGTTTGTTGAAGACCTATGCTCCACTGGGAGCTAAAAGGTAGAAGAAGAAGAATTGTGTTTAGTTTTCTCTTTTCATTTTTAGTTTTTTTAAAACTTCATTTGTTTTCTTTTCTTTTCATCCAATTCTACATACTCTTCTCAATAAATCCACATTTCAAAGGCTTTTTCCTTAAATGAAAAAATGATATACAAAAAAAGCTTTTATGATAAGATTTTAAAACATTTCTGACTGGAAAGTTTTGAATCCCTTGGTTAGAACACAAATTATTCCAACAAGGAGTGGGTTCAAGAAAGCTCTATAAAATACAATACAATTATAGAAAAAAAGAATAAGACTTTCTTAACCTTAATGAATGGGTGTCCGGTTAGCGCAATCGATAGGCGGTTGGCTTACCACGGCAATAGCCGGGGTTCGTACCTTGGCGAGGACACCTGGGTTTTACTAATTCCCTAAAAATTAGTACCTCTGAAGTCGGAGTAAATCTGCCTGCATAGCGAGGGGCATCCTATAATGGGATAAAACAGACTTTACACGCAAAATTCAGTCCCACAAAATTGAGTGGGTGGGACTTCGTCAGAGGTCAAAGCTGACGAAAGCGAACGAACGAACGAACCTTAAAGAATCATCCATGAGCGATTGTGACAACTATAGGGTATAACACCCCCCCCCCCCCCCGTATAACTGGAAAGGCATTCGCAAGAATTGTTTTTAAGTGTCCTACAACAACTAACAGTACTGTTAGACCTTGTGGGTTTTAGAGCTGGACGGTCAACCACGGGATGTGATTTTTAGTCTCCACCAAATTGAGGAGTAGTGCAAGGAACAGGTAAGACCTCTGTTTATTGCTTTGATTGATCTCACAAAGGCTTTTGTCACCGTCAGCAGTGTGGGTCTACACATGATGCTGGAAAATACTGGCTAGCAACCTACATTACTCAAGATGATGAAGTAATTTCACAAAATTATGCCAGTCACTATTCAATTTAATGGAAGACTATCCCAGCTTTTTATTAGAATAAATATGGAGTCAAGCAGTGATGTATGCTTGCTCTTACCCTATTCCGAATCAGTGTGACTGCCTATTACCCAATACTATTGAAGTCGTCTATGGAGACATCTACATCCGAACAATATCCAACGGCTCCTTATATTATCTAGCACGTCTGTGGGGGGGGGGGGGGGGGGCACAATTTCAAACAAAGGTCTAAACCAAGGAACTTCTTTTCATTGATGATGTTCACGGTGAAGTTGCCCTGCTGTCAATGACTCACAATCTGTTCACGATGAAGTTGCCCTGCTGTCAATGACTCACAATCTGTTCACGATGAAGTTGCCCTGCTGTCAATGACTCACAATCTGTTCATGACGAAGTTGCCCTGCTGTCAATGTCTCACAATCTGTTCACGATGAAGTTGCCCTGCTGTCAATGACTCACAATCTGTTCACGATGAAGTTGCCCTGCTGTCAATGACTCACAATCTGTTCACGATGAAGTTGCCCTGCTGTCAATGACTCACCATCTGGTTAGCACATGGGACTTATTCTTACAGTCGTTAAGTGTCCTGGAGACTGGACCCGCAAATGTAAATTAAACATTATCCGACATCAACTTGTGTGAAGGTGCATGTATAGACTCGACTCTACGGTGACAACCACCATCTCACTTGATGAAAAGAAAATTACCAGAATCAGGGAGGCAGCTTCAACATTTGATAAATTTAAGAACATTAGCCAAGACAAAACTAACACTTGAGACAAGGATTCTAATTTATTAAATCTGTCTGCCCGGCACACTTCTCTTTGTATTTGAAACCTGGACTACTTGTGCAGGGCAAGAGAGGATATTGAACAGTTTTCATGTTTGTTGCCTTCCCGAAATGAGGGACACCACATGGCATGACAAATGAACTAACTCACGTCTTATTGAGTTATTTGCGGGTCATCATCATTGCACTCCGAACATATCCATAGGTGCACAGATCCCCTCCTCAGCAAGTCCCGCAATGTCCAGCGACTGACGACTCCAGTTCTATGTTGGTTGATAAGTCTTCTTACACGGCCACTAAGTTTCTGATATCTGGCTGTGCCCAACTTAACTCCCATCTCTATCATCCGAAGAAGTGACGTGCTCTTTCCACATCTCGGAGGGCATTGATGATGTCCGCCCGATCCAGTGGTTGACCGTCCTCAACGACAGCGCAGCTCACGTCTTATAACGAACCAAACTCCCGCTCATCATGTCAACACTTAAGTACTGTAAACTAAGGAGGCTCAGTCACGGGAGAAGAATAAACAATAAGTCTATTCCCAAACAATTATTATGTGGCGAACTTAGATACGGACAGAGACCAAAGGGTTGTCCGGTGCTGGTATATACGGATATTTGCTGGGCTTCCTTGAGAAATTTCGCTTTCAGGGAATGAAACTGGAAAAATATGGAGTCAGCTTGTAGCCAGCCCATTGTGAATAAAATAAAAAAAAAATAAAACAAGGACAGCATAATTTCTAGGAAAAGATATATATATATATATATATATATATATATATATATATATATATATATATATATATATATATATATATATATATTTCAGAAGACAAAAGGCTCATGAAAAAGGATATAAGGCCTGGCACCACAGATGCATATTGTTCATTCTACGGTCGGATCTATCTATGACATTTTGGCAGTATCAATAATGAGAGAATCTTCTTAGTAACACAGCATCCAGCATAAGACACTAATATTTTACCAAACTACTGTCAAATCATGATTGCTTGCTACCAACGTCTGTTGAGACGTCAGAGCCATATATAACGCTTTAATAACAAATAGTAACACGATGCACACGAGATAAATACTGTAGTTTTGACAGTGGGTAATGCATTGGAATTACGCACGGCCAATTTTACAGCTTACAGTAAACAACTAATCAAGATCACAAATATAAAATATAAAATACCATGCGGGGCAGCGAGTAGAGCTGCAAGGCACGTGTAAAATAAACACAAAATTATATCGAGCAGCTAAATTAGGAGAAAGACGAGACAAACTACAACGTTTCGTCAAATGCCGTCATCAGGTACAAAACAACAAATATACAGAGGTCAACATAATATAGGCAGGCAACAACAGGCACGCAAATCTTGGCAAACGTTTCTTTCAGCCATTTTCATTTTTCAGAATAGATTCTGTTTTTTTTTTACTTTTGACTTGGCACTGTCATGGAACCTTCAGGAAAAGATAAAACCAGGAAGGCCTAGGAATATATGTAGAGGAAAGGTCGTGAAAATCGTCAAGAGCATTGGAAAGTAGGAAAGAAAGTCAACAAATAGGGATGGATGAAGAGACATTGTCT
Source organism: Megaustenia siamemsis (assembly GCA_032433765.1). NCBI lineage: Eukaryota > Metazoa > Mollusca > Gastropoda > Stylommatophora > Ariophantidae > Megaustenia > Megaustenia siamemsis. The sequence continues at coordinate 34,772,882 of JAVIAB010000088.1, read as the reverse complement.
GTGACCTATGCTCTAAAAAGGGATCTAAAGGGCTTTCACTGATATACCCACATAGCTACACTATAAACATTCAAGTTAAACAGCTCAACAATGACATGTTGTTCGAATTGAACAATTAAGAAGTCAAGTCATTCAACTTATATCAAATAAAACACATTTATTCTGAGCTAAAAGCCAAGTTGTTGCGAGCTAATCAGCCAAGTTGTTGCAAGCTAACCAGCCAAGTTGTTAGTGCTAACCAGCCACGTTGTTGTGAGCTAGCCAGCCAAGTTGCTCGTGCTAACCCAGCCAAGTTGTTCGTGCTAACCAGATAAGTTGTTGCGAGCTAATCAGCCAATATGTTGTGAGCTAACCAGCCAAGCTGTTGCGAGCTAGCCAGCCAAGTTGTTGCGAGCTAAACAGCCAAGTTGTTGCGAGCTAAACAGCCAAGTTGTTGCGAGCTAATCAGCCAAGTTGTTGCGAGCTAATCAGCCAAGTTGCTGCGAGCTAATCAACTAAGTTCCTGCGAGCTAAACAGCCAAGCTGTTGCGAGCTAAACAGTCAAGTTGTTGCGAGCTAATCAACTAAGTTCCTGCGAGCTAAACAGCCAAGCTGTTGCGAGCTAAACAGCCAAGTTGTTGCGAGCTAATCAGCCAAGTTGCTGCGAGCTAACCAGCCAAGTTGTTGCGAGCTAATCAGCCAAGTTGCTGCGAGCTAACCAGCCAAGTTGCTGCGAGCTAACCAGCCAAGTTGTTGCGAGCTAATCAGCCAAGTTGCTGCGAGCTAACCAGCAAAGTTGTTGCGAGCTAATCAACCAAGTTGTTGCGAGCTAACCAGCCAAGTTGTTGCGAGCTAATCTACTAAGTTCCTGCGAGCTAAACAGCCAAGTTGTTGCGAGCTAACCAGCCAAGTTGCTGCGAGCTAACCAGCCAAGTTGTTGCGAGCTAATCAACCAAGTTGTTCGTGCTAACCTGCCAAGTTGTTCGTGTTAACCAACCATGTTGTATCTATCCCACAAATCATTCTACCCATTGCATCCATTGCGCTACAACACCATTCAAATGATTCTGTTCCAAAAGTGTACACCATTTCAGCGTATCCCACGCCAGAAAACAAAAAAGTGCCGCACAACGTTATCAGACCTTAAGTTGTTTCCACGGGGACTAACATTTCTTGCAGGTAGTGCCCAGCAGGGGAGAGAATTGAATACCAGATTGCACAAGAAATGAAAGACTTGTTAGTCACGTGCCGCCAAGTGTGAAACGATTTCTTTCTATAATCGTGCCTCGTTTAAAGCTGCTTCGAGTTAGAGCGCTTTGATATTACGGCGTTTTTTCAATTACAGTCAAATGTGATAGGCTATTTGGGAACTTACTAGCAAAATGGTCTGCATCATGTCAAGAGTATGTTTGTTAGTTGAGTGCTTGTTTAGTAAATGGGACGATTTTTTTTTTCAACACAAATTTTGAAAAAAAGTGATGTTGTGGATAACTTAACTTTGAGGAAAGATAGCACAAAAAGACTCGGCGTTGCGGTAAGAAATGTCTTCTGCGGGAACACAGACTGTACATATACGCCCTAAAAAAATAAATACTTTTTAAAATTGCTCTTTCCAAAATCTCAAAACATTTCATATTGTCTTCCCTCAGTGTAAAACTGGACACTTTATTATCTCTATCGCTGGTTACTGCAGCTCAATACATTTATTTAGTTCACCTTTTATTGTTTGTTCAATACTTTGTTGTCACTGACACCATATTCCCTATACGCCTCTTGGCGTGACGGGGCACATTACTTTACTTTACTTTACTTTACTTTTACTTTACTTTTACTTTACTTTTGCTTTATTTTTACTTTACTTTACTTTTACTTTACTTTTACTTTACTTTACTTTACTTTACTTTTACTTTACTTTACTTTACTTTTACTTTACTTTACTTTACTTTACTTTACTTTACTTTACTTTACTTTACTTTACTTTTACTTTACTTTACTTTACTTTACTTTACTTTACTTTACTTTACTTTACTTTTACTTTACTTTACTTTTACTTTACTTTTACTTTACTTTACTTCCATCCCTGAATCGACAGTCGCACCTCTAGATCACGCAACCCCAACCCATATTTATCTTTCCTTATTTTGTTCAATTGATTCTGAGTGATAATACTTTTCGGCGAATGCTGGTTCGTGGTGATTGTAATTAACAGTATCCATCATCATCAAGTATCATGCCTGCTGGCGTAGGTGATCATGTCTCTTCACAACTTTCGATCTTGACAGTTATTTACTATTTCCGTTGTTGACCTTCTGCCAAGCCATTCTTTTAAGCTGCATGGTATCTTTTCTCCTTGCTTTCCTCTATCTCTTCGACCCTCATTTTTCCCACTTGTCCCAATATATTCCAGCTGTTTCCTTCTCATTACATGATCAAAAAGTTATGCAAGGACTACAGTGTAGGTGTATATAAATAGATATAACAAACTAGCGTTAGTTGCATAGCACGGAACAGTAAAGAAAAGCAGTAAAAGGAGAGGAAAATGGTATAGAAACAAAATAAGCTGAATACAAAAAAGACGAATTAAATAAAAAGAAGGCATCCTCAAAATATAAACGATAAATGAATATTATGAATTAGAGCAGAACAATACAGTTGAGATAATAAAGAACAACGGGAGAATTTATCTTACGTGCTAATTGTCACTTGATTAGTATGTTATATAATGTTGTGCTCATCTGTTTAAAAATACAAGTATGCTATATATGTATAATGAAGTTATAAATACTGGCCATTATTCACTGTCTGATCCAACTCAACCGTGCCTATTTTGGCGAACTCTCCCGAGTCAGTTATGTTTATATCAAGCACACACATCTCAATTTTACAAACTTATTTGAAGCGTATAAGGGGTATTTTTTTCCTTACTTTTACTTAAAGATGTCTCTCCGTGTAGTTTGTCTTTGCTAAGCAGCCCAGTGTATACTAGACCCAGATGACCCAGACACCTTGGAGGACATCGCTGGAGAAGATTAAACGTGCCTAACATCCAGCGGCAAACGGTGGGTTCGAAACTTGAGGAGGTAAGACGTGATAGTGGTCACATCACATGTATGATTAAAATAATTCACAGACTACTTGCAATTCACATCATAATATATTCGTACAGCAAATTCACTATTCTATCCCTTTTTTTTTTTTTTGTAAATGTCTATACTTGAAACACGCCTAAATATAGCTCAGGATAAGTTTATCCTGTCACTTTAGCCTTCAGATGATCCCACTCCTTTGTTTGTGTTAAAAAACAAACACGATAAAAATAATAAACATTATTATCGTGTACATTGCTGTACTGCTAGATAGCCATTTATATTGATCGTACCATACAGATAGCCATTTGTGTTGATCGTACCACCTAGATAGCCATTTATGTTGATCGTACCATACAGATAGCCATTTGTGTTGATCGTACCACCTAGATAGCCATTTATATTGATCGTACCATACAGATAGCCATTTGTGTTGATCGTACCACCTGGAAAGCCATTTGTGTTGATCGTACCACCTGGAAAGCCATTTGTGTTGATCGTACCACCTGGACAGCCATTTGTGTTGATCGTACAGCCTAGATAGCCATTTGTGTTGATCGTACCACCTGGACAGCCATTTGTGTTGATCGTACCACCTGGACAGCCATTTGTGTTGATCGTACCACCTGGAAAGCCATTTGTGTTGATCGTACCACCTGGACAGCCATTTGTGTGATCGTACCACCTGGACAGCCATTTGTGTTGATCGTACAGCCTAGATAGCCATTTGTGTTGATCGTACCACCTGGTAGCCATTTGTGTTGATCGTACCACCTGGATAGCCATTTGTGTTGATCGTACCACCTGGTAGCCATTTGTGTTGATCGTACCACCTGGATAGCCATTTGTGTTGATCGTACAGCCTAGATAGCCATTTGTGTTGATCGTACCACCTGGTAGCCATTTGTGTTGATCGTACCACCTGGTAGCCATTTGTGTTTATCGTACCACCTGGTAGCCATTTGTGTTGATCGTACCACCTGGTAGCCATTTGTGTTGATCGTACCACCTGGAAAGCCATTTGTGTTCATCCTACCACCTGAATGTAAATATTTTGTTCCCTTCTTTATTTTGAAGTAGTTGCAATTTTGGAGCAGGTATACCTTCTTCCTCTTCCTCCTCTTCAACTTCCTCTTCTGCTTACACCTTTCAGCCCTCCCTGTGGAATATAGGCCTTCAACAAATACTTTCTAAATCCTTCTGTTTCTTGCCATTCTTTTAAGTTCAATAAGGTCTACCTTGCTGCATTTTAATTCTCATCTCAACGTAATTTCATCGTGAAAAGGTAATATCCAATAAAGAAACATTATCATCTGAGTTCATCTCTTACTGTTTGCTTCCAAACCTTTAGGGTTCATCATAAACCTGATAATTTGCGATATTAAGATTACGGTAATTAGTACTATACTAAAATGTATTTCAATTATTGCCCTAAATTATCATAATTATAATTACATCATAATATCTTAGTTATTTGTAACATGGTTTTGCTGTTAATTAATGTCTCCTATTGTTTTGTTCTTGTTTTTTCCCCATATAGAGATGCAGCGCAGAAAAGGGGACTTTTTGAGGTGGGGGGGGGGGACACTCCGTCCGTCAATACTTTATATGTTTGACGATAAAACAAAGAACGTCATTTGATTGGCTGAGCCGTTGATGTTATAGCAACGCGGAGCGGATTTCTGGAATAGCCTCCCTACTTCTAACTAAACACATTAAAAGGTCAATATATTTCGATGCACTGTTGTAGGTCTAAATAGACACAGAAGCCTATCTATAGAAATGGCTTAAAATACAAGAACGACATAACGCAAACTGGATACGGTCGCTGGTTGTAGACTGACTCAATGAGCTGGGGTTTGATTATTATTTTTGTCTTTTGATAAAACATTAGAGGAGTCCGGGTTTCTATTTCCTCCTCTGAATATCCGCCACTGTTGTTAACCCAACATGATTCAACTATTCTATTCTATCCATGGACCCATTTTCTTTGCAATTACGAATTCCCCATATCCGCTTCACCACCTTTCACATGCATTGGCGCATCCTGTTAAGAATGTCGCTCCGTGCACGTTCTACTCGACTGCACAAGCAACGATTCCAAACTTAGTCGCCTCTTATGACATACCTGGCAGGTAACAGTGGCTATATTCTTATCTCCACTCACCTTGGGGTCTCGGTAGCCACACGGACAGAATGATTCAGCACTGACTTTTTGTCATTAAAATTCTCCAGGAAATCCCAGGTACGCGTCTCAGGTAGTTTATGTGAACGTATTTGAATGCCCTAACGATGTGACTATAGGTTAGGATTTTCTCAAACATTGCTCAGTGAACAGTGATCTCTATACTGAGAGTCAGCATACTGTTCTAAAACACAAGATAGTATATATATCCTGATATATATTTGTGTATTGTTGTTTGTTGTTCCAGCTGAAGGTCTACGTGACAGAAACGTCAACTTTTGTTTTGTTACTTACATACGTAAAGCTGTTATAATACCACTTTTTTTTAATGGTCACTATAATCAGCTTTACAGCAGCTTCTCATCTCTATTCATCTTGGTGCATCTTGATGCCTTTACTCCTGTTTTAAAACACTCTCTGTGCCAACTAAGATGAAGTTGCTGAAGGCACGTCATTTTTCCCCCGTGTGTGCAACACTATACTCAGAAAAAGAGATGATAGTAAATTGTGAAAGAAATCAGAAATGAAGATTCAACGAAAGTGTTCGAGTAATACCAATGCTGTACAAAATTAAGAAACAACAGATTAAACTGTCTATTAGTTTATTTCACAAACAGCATCAGTCATCATTATTCAGTGAGCCTAATAACTTAAAGGCAAAGGAAAGAGGAGGAAAGGTAGTCCCAGAGAACGATAATCATCATGAAAAATAAGTATGCTTTGGTATCAAGCAGTAAGACTAGTAGAAAAAAAAAGTAAAAGTAAAGTGCCCCCGTCACGCCAAGTAGCGTATAGGGAATATGATGTTAGTGACCATACATTTTACAGACCCTCGGCACATGATTTTTGGGGTAATGTGGTCGGTATTACGCCCGTGCGGCTTTACTTTCCCAGAAAAAAAATCCGGTAACCTTTAAAGGCTGGGTGAACCGGAAGCCGTCTGTTGGGATCGAACCCAACCTCTTGTCCTTTATAGTCCAGTTCACTAACCACTGAGCTATCGCGGCTCCAAGACTAGTAGAAGGAAGAAACAAACTACGACGTCTCGGGAACAGTCTTCATCAGGTACAAAAACAATAAATATTCTAGGAAAGAACGACTCCAAAGCAACAACAACAAAAAATAAATGAACACAAATGTCGAAATATCAACTGTAGAACACTGATCTGAAAATTGCGACATAGGAATTAAAGCCAGATTTCTGTGCCTGTTGGTCGCAAGTTAAAAAATCAATAAGGCAGAATTTTCAGATATAATAATAAGAACTAATAAAGGAAATTGAAATAAGAGCAGCAATAAAGAAATACAATCAGAATAAATACAATCATTTTTGTTTTCTCTGGGAGACTGGCTGGCAAGACATCGGTCTCGAGACAGAGAGGTTGTGGGTTCAAATTCCGGCTGCACCATTTGGGATTTTTATTTATGATTTATTGATGCGGCACCCACCCCTGGTCTCAGCAACGAGGCCCGGCCTGAAATGTCAATTAACTCTTGGGCGGAAAAAAATATGAGTACCTCCGAAGACGGAATTATCTGCCTGTGCGGCGATGGACCCCTGTACACACGGCTGCCAGGGAAAAACGAATTAACACGCAAAATTCAGTTCCTAATCTCTTGATACTTCGTCAGAGGTAAAAGTTGGTGAACGCAAAAAAAAAAAAAAAAAAAAAAAGACAAATTCACTTTGGAAGCAAGAGCTCAAAATTGAAAACTTTATTTATAACTGGAAAGATAAAGGGGCATGCAAAAAAGGCAATGGAAGTACTGAAAGGCTTAAATGTCAAAAGAGTTGTTATAGAAATTAACTGTTAACAAGAGTATGTCCAGACGCAAGGTAATAGTGATGGTTCTTGTTCAGCAACCTGTATAATCAATACATCGGGCCGCCTATAGTCCGCGAGCCGTGTTTTTTTAAGACGGCTGTGTTAACATTACAATTCAACGATTCTGAATTGTTTTCCCATTATTTTATCACTGTCTCCCCGGAGGTAAATAAATTCCGTTGAAAGAATGTTGAAAGGTAAGAGAACATATGCGCAATAAATTTAAGAGAAAATGTAGAGTAGTTGTAAGATAATGCCAAATATATTTGAGCTTATGAGTAGCTATTTCCCACCTTAAGCACGTTGTACAAGTGAGCGTTTTAACTTTGAATTGTTGCCATAAAGATAGGCCATCCAATAAGAAAGTCACCTCCAAGCAACACAAAGACCGGCTATGTTCTGGAATTCACACGGGGAAAGTTACATTGAAAAATAAAACAGGTGGAGGTGAGCGTTAGAGCAGATATAGGAGGTAGAAGGCATTCTCGATTGAATTAGCAAGATGGCTAGAGAATTAAGAGTACTTTGAGTAATACAGTTAGATTTGTTTTCGGATCCCAATCTGTCTGTGCCGTCCTTCCTCTTCTCCTTTTTCTAGTTTTTAAAAAAATTCTTTTTCTACGTCTTCTTCTTATCATCATCATCTTCTTCTCCATCTGCTTTTTTCTTCTTTTTCTTGATTTTATTTGCCTTGTTTTTCTTCTCCGCTATCTTCTTCGTCTTTATATTCTCCTTCATCTTCTTCTTCTCAGCCTCCTCCATTTTATTTTTGTTCTTTTCGTACTTTCCGCTCTCTTCCGTCTTCTTTATGTTCTTCTCCATCTCCCTCTTCTTGTTCTTCTTAATCGTCTTCTTCTGTTTCTAGGTTCAACGAACAACTACATCTCCTCATCGACCGGCCTTAAAAGAACACTAAGCGAACGTAGATGATATTGTTAATGACAAACTGCAATATTTGTACCAACCTACCCGACAACCAGCCCATGATATTGTTAATGACAAACTGCAATATTTGTACCAACCTACCCGACAACCAGTCCATGATATTGTTAATGACAAACTCCAATATTTGTACCAACCTACCCGACAACCAGTCCATGATATTGTTAATGACAAACTCCAATATTTGTACCAACCTACCCGACAACCAGTCCATGATATTGTTAATGACAAACTCCAATATTTGTACCAACCTACCCGACAACCATTCCATGATATTGTTAATGACAAACTGCAATATTTGTACCAACCTACCCGACAACCAGTCCATGATATTGTTAATGACAAACTGCAATATTTGTACCAACCTACCCGACAATCAGTCCATGATATTGTTAATGACAAACTGCAATATTTGTAGCAACCTACCCGACAACCAGTCCATGATATTGTTAATGACAAACTCCAATATTTGTACCAACCTACCCGACAACCAGTCCATGATATTGTTAATGACAAACTCCAATATTTGTACCAACCTACCCGACAACCAGCCCATGATATTGTTAATGACGAACTGCAATATTTGTACCAACCTACCCGACAACCAGTCCATGATATTGTTAATGACAAACTCCAATATTTGTACCAACCTACCCGACAACCAGCCCATGATATTGTTAATGACAAACTCCAATATTTGTACCAACCTACCCGACAACCAGTCCATGATATTGTTAATGACAAACTTCAATATTTGTACCAACCTACCCGACAACCAGTCCATGATATTGTTAATGACAAACTGCAATATTTGTACCAACCTACCCGACACCCAGTCCATGATATTGTTAATGACAAACTGCAATATTTGTACCAACCTACCCGACACCCAGTCCATGATATTGTTACCTTCTCTCTCTTCCATCTCACTTACACCTGTTTCTTTATTTCCAAAGGCATCACTTTATGGTTGAATATTGTTATTCCCAGCCCTGCTATTCGCCGATCCTGACACAGTCAGCTTTGAATCACTGATCGCTCTCAACCTATCACCTGGTCGGCATCCTTAGCTCTCCTGAGCCTTTTAGTGACATGTTAAGAAAATTGATCCCTCTCACCTCCCCCCATAGATAAATTGTTTGCTTCAAACAATGAAATGTGATTGGCTTTTGACATTATTGCTAATTCCTATTTTTGGACGGTCTTTTTCTAATTTTTTTGTGTGTTTCTGTATCCTTCATGTTTGTTGTGGAGTTGAATACTTCAATATAAACAAAAACAAATAAAATATTTTTAAAAAAATGTTTATAGTATTTATCTTCCTTTCTGTCGTTCACCGGCTGGCTACTAAAGGAATCGATTATCCTCTTCATCATCCATCCATAGAAGTACGTTAAGTAGGCATAGATGCGTTTGTTTACTCCTTACGGCTTGATACATCCGACTTTAGCACAGCTTTTTTTTAAATATCGGGTTGCCTTCCCGATAGGTTCGACCATTTCGATCCCTCCTCGGTTAGCCAGACTAGATGACCCACCAGACAGCTTACCTCATTCAACTCTAACACTCAGAGATAACAGGGAGAAGGGTACAAGGAGACATAGCAGACAGTGGATTAACGAAATATGCTGGATAGGAACGACTCGAACATTCCATTTTTCCTTGACGCCGGAAGGGAAGAGAAATAAATGGGATTTAGAAAAATTCAGTTATGCTATATCATGTTATGTTATGGTTATGGTTATGGAAGGCCCCGGTATCACTGCAAACGAAGTAAAATCCATAATTGCTCAACCGCCCGTGCCAGTGGAATCATCCGAATTACTATCGCATCTCCCAAACAAAGAAAGGTAGCTGCAGTCCCCATCATAGCAGTCTCAGCAAACGCCAAAAGACGTAAGGCGAAACCGCACAGAAAGTGAACACAGCGGTCTGTTCCCTGTCATACGCTATCATCCTTCATGGTAAACACTCGGAATATTGATACACGATTAAAACGGATGAAACGCACAGCTCACGGTGTGCACAGAGCACTTAACTCAGTAGCTCCTGCAACAAGCCGGACTTGGAATATGAGGAAACTGGGAAAAGGAACACTTTTCAGACATAGCCTTAATGATTCCTGCCGCCTATCCAACATATTGACTGCAAGTTCACGTCCTCGTGAAAATGATGATCGTCATATTTTTTTTAATGTACAGCGCTTGATGATGTTAGGACATCGTTTTTGACTCCAAATTCGAACATATGAAACACAGATAGTCAACGGATTATCCCCGTCGCACATCAAACAACAGACCGTAAGATTTTCATGCAATGTGAATTTGTGAAATTATAAACCAGTTATGTTATGTTAAGTTATGTTGCGTTATGTTTTATGTTGCGTTACGTTATGTTGCGTTACGTTATGTTATGTTATTGTCTTCAATACTGCGTTCGGAACACATCCGTAAGCACTCGGATCGTTTCATCAAAAATGTTCATCAGCACAGAGCGAAGAACTGTGCCAGGTTGGTGTTTGTTGACAATTCCTCTCGTTCGTTCACAATATCTTTCTGCTCTGACAATGCCAGTTTTCATCTCCTCCCCCCCCCCCCAGATTACATAATCAAGATATCAATGTAGTTTCACTTTTTGTTTCACTCTCCCTATCTCTCTGAGGTTGTTAATAATATCTGCCACGTCTAATGGCCGTTTATCCGTATGATCGTCTAAGCGGCTCATATGTATGCTCCTTCGTTGCATTCAGTACCACGTGATAAGGGACGAGCAAGGTGTGACGTTGCACATCTTTGGCCTGTCATTGCCCCAGGCTCAAGAATTGCCTCTTTGCTGATCAAGCTCGCCTAGTTACTTCGCAAACAGACATGAGTGTAATTTTGCTACACTAACCAGATCAATTATATATAAATATTAAAAAGACTACAACTATGGTCATAAAGAAAGAAAATACTCAAAACCTACAAGTGGATATCAAAGTTAAAGGAATAGACCTGGAGACAGTTCAGAGCTACAACTACCTTGCATATACTATAATCATTCATGGAAAATGTAAAACTGAAATAAATAAAAGAATAGGAATGGCAAACAGTTATTTTATTGCCATGAAAAATGAATGTTCTGCTTTCTCAACATTCCTGTACCGTGCAGAAACATGGACATTAGACAAGAAAACAGAACATAAAATTGAAGTCTTTAAAATGTGGATATATAGAAGAAAAGGTAGAATTGGATGGAAAGTAAAGAAAACAAACGATGAAGTCTTAAAACAACTAAAAATGAAAAGAGAACTACTAAACACAATTCAAATAAGACGAATGTGATTTTGGGGGCATGTTAAAAGACACAACATCCTACTAAAATTAATATTGGAAAGAAAAATATCAGGTAAAAGAGTCAGAGGAAGACCAAAACTAACATGGACGAGTAACATCAAAAGATGGACAAGTCAGCCTATGACAATCTGCATCATCAAAGCAAAAAACAGAGCGGAATGGCTCTCCCTGGTAGCCAACCTTCGATGCGGAGACGGCACTCAATGATGATGATGAGCCAAATCCAAGCTCTTGTTACAGTAACGATCTCCATCATCCTACCATTAGTTGTCATTACGTAGTCGCAGCTCACAGCTCCATCCATCGTCCTACCACTAGTTGTCATTACGTAGACGTAGCTCACAGCTCCATCCATCGTCCTACCACTAGTTGCCATTACGTAGCGTAGCTCACAGCTCCATCCATCGTCCTACCACTAGTTGTCATTACGTAGACACCGCTCACAGCTCCATCCATCGTCCTACCACTAGTTGTCATTACGTAGACACCGCTCACAGCTCCATCCATCGTCCTACCACTAGTTGTCATTACGTAGACACCGCTCACAGCTCCATCCATCGTCCTACCACTAGTTGTCATTACGTAGACACCGCTCACAGCTCCATCCATCGTCCTACCACTAGTTGTCATTACGTAGACACCGCTCACAGCTGTTTGCCCCTGATACTTAAGTTAATTTCCTTATTTGTTCTTTCCTTGAAGATAAGAAAGCTCATGCTTCTTCTATTAAACATTCAAAGCGATGAGAAGAAGCTGTAACTTAACATTTTAAAAGCTTGTATGGTTACAAGTTGAACATTGCATCTCCCGAAACTCTCAGATTTGCAAATCTTTGATCTTTTTTTTTTTTACCAGCATTAATAACTAAAATATAAAACATACATACTGACATTAGCTAGAATAATTTACGTTGTTTTTTTTTTTTTTTTTTGGTGTGTGTATGGTTTCAAAAATCGAAACAACTTTTAAAAAATATCAATTTTAGGAATTAAAGGAATTTACTAGACCTCGGAGGGAGCCGCGATAGCTCAGTGGTTAGTAATCTGGACTACAATAGACAAGAGGGCGTGTTCGATCCTAATTTGTTGGCTTCCGGGTTCACCCAGCTTTATAAGGGTAGCGGATTCTTTCTGAGAAAGTATAGCGGTACGGGCGTAATAACGACCATATTACCACAAAATATCATATGACAAAGGTCTATAACAAACATATGGTCACTAACATCATATTTCCTATACGCCACTTGACGGGCACTTTACTTTTTTTTTCTAGCCTCGGACATCTTCATCCATAATTGCTGCAAAATTTACAAATATCTTAACTAAAATGCCACTTTAAGATGACAACAAACAGCCATGCACTATCTACCTGGATATTTCTGTTCATGATGATACATCTTAATACATCTTTATGCCTCTACCCCGAATAGTTATAATGGAGTTATAGTTATAATGGAGTTATAGTTATAATGGAGTTATAGTTATAATGGAGTTATAGTTATAATGGAGTTATAGTTATAATGGAGTTATAGTTATAATGGAGTTATAGTTATAATGGAGTTATAGTTATAATGGAGTTATAGTTATAATGGAGTTATAGTTATAATAGTTTCCTGCACTGGAGCGTGCAGGAAACGCCCAGACACTCCCATGATGGCGCACTACAGAATCCACTGTGAAGATCAGAAGGTCCCTGATTGTGTTTGACGTCAGTTTGTAAGTGTTTAATAATGAAATGAGTCAATGTTTTTCAAAGACGCTGTGCTATTCATGAAAATGGAAACCGGGTTTAAGGCGGGGCCAGTTAAAAGATTGAGGATAATGCCGATTGTTTCTATTACTGTCTTGCTTGAACGCGTTTCTAGTATTCCTTTATAATTTGTACACAACCCTCTCTCTCTCTCTCTATATATATATATATATATATATATTGTTTATATAGCTATTTTGACAGATGGATCTTCAAGTGAAGCATCAAAGAAGGGAGGCAGTTGCATCTATATAACCTAGCAAGTGGAAAGTCTTTCTCTCTTTCAGCCAGAGAAAGGTGCTCAAATTTCATAGCAGAGGCAATGACATTCCACACAGCCATACTTTTAACATACAACAGGGCCTAAGTCCAAACAGTGTCATGCTTAGTGATGATATGTCATTTATATCAACGATGTCAGGCCTGAAACATGACAAACTTATTCAGGGAATAAAGAAAAGATAGAACTAGTCATGCAGTGGATACTAACACACTGTGGAACATACTGTCAACGGCTAGCTGCACTGTCGTTGAAGACAGTCAACAATTGGATCGTGCTGTCATCATCAATGCCCTCCGAGAAGTGAGAAGGGCACAGGACTTCGACAACCATGAGTACACGTCACTTCATCGGATGAAAGAGATGGAAGTTAAGATGGGCACAGCCAGAAACGAGAAACTTAGTGGGCGTTGAAGAAGACTTATCAACCAACACAGAACTGGAGTCGTCAGTCGCTGGACACTGCGGGACTTGCTGAGGTGGGGATCTGAGCAACTGTAGACATCTTCTGAGTGCAATGATGATGACCCCCTCCCCCTCCCCCACCAAATAACTCAGTAACTGGATAATACTGTGGCACCCATGGAAACGAGAAATCAGATGAACTGGCAAAAGCAGGCGGGAGCGTTCAACACTTCAACCAACTCCAGAGCATCAAAGAAATAGAAACAATCCTGAAACATACCAGGAAAACATAATGGAGGGAGATGCAAGGAAAACATAATGGAGGGAGATGCAAGGAAAACATAATGGAGGGAGATGCAAGGAAAACATAATGGAGGGAGATGCAAGGAAAAACATAATGGAGGGAGATGCAAGGAAAACATAATGGAGGGAGATGCAAGGAAAACATGAGCCAGAACATGGCAGATTAAACAATGTCAGCAGACATGAGCAAACCAACATATTCAGACTCAGAACAGGTCGTCACTGAAGCCTCAAATCACACCTACACAAGACATGACTCAGTGACATTGTAGTGTGCGACTGTGAAGCATCAAGACAAGCTCAGCGACACAGCACTCTCAATACCATAAGAACACAAATATGGCCCACAGAAACAACCCTACATGACAAGCTATGGGGAACCTGTGAAGACCTCAAACCGTCTTGTTCGTGATCCATACTGTTTAAACGTCTGAAAACATAGCTGATCGCTGAAGCAGAAGAAGGAAGAAGATGGACAAAGAAGAAGAAGAAAAAAATAGTGTGTTCATATTATCAACATTATTCGTGTATCTGTTGAAGACAACTTCACGTTTGTTGTATTTGCATCACATGTTGTTAGAGACTAAAAATCCGGCTTGTTGCAGGAGCTACTGAGTTAGGTGCTCTGTGCACACGGTGAGCTGTGTGTTTCATCCGTTTTGATCATGTTTCGATATTCCAATTGTTTACGACGAATGATAATATCGTATGGCAGGGATCAGATGGCTGTGTTCATTTTCTGTGCGGTTTAGCCTTATGTCTTTTGACGTGTGCTGAGATTGCCATAATGGGGACTACAGCTACCTTTCTTTGTTTGGTAGATGAGTTAGAAATTCGGATGACTCCACTGACACGGGTGGTTGAGCAATTATGGATTTTAATTCGTTACCAGTTATACCGAGACCTTCCATAACCAATGAACCAAAGATTAAAAACAAACAAACGAAAAGTGAAATAAACAAGTCATGGTTTCGTTATAATCAGAGAATTTGGAGTCGTTTGTTGCTTTCATGAAGTACAACGTGGGTGGTGTATTTATTTATTGTTGTCAGGAAAAAGCGAGCACGAAAGTAGATGATGAAGTAAACAATTAGATTAAGCAAACAATTTACGTCATAATGATACTCGTTACACGTCATCTAATGATAATCAGAACAAATCTCAAGAGATCTACAGTAACTCAGTCACCATAATCAAGGACAGCGCTAATAGCAGTCACTTTCAGAGATAATTTGATCAATTCGATTTTTAAAGTGCAGAATGATGGATTACACACAGATCTCACTTTCATTGCGTATATTTTTTTCTCACAGTTTGTCACTCCAACTCTTGCTATCTCACTTTCATTACTTATCTCTTTCTCACAGTCTGTCTCTCCAACTCTTGCCATCTCACTTTCATTACTTATCTCTTTGTCACAGTCTGTCTCTCCAACTCTTGCCATCTCACTTTCATTACTTATCTCTTTTCTCACAGTCTGTCTCTCCAACTCTTGCCACCTCACTTTCATTACATATCTCTTTTCTTACAGTCTGTCTCTCCAACTCTTGCTATCTCACTTTCATTACATATCTCTTTTCTCACGGTCTGTCTCTCCAACTCTTGCCATCTCACTTTCATTACATATCTCTTTTCTCACAGTCTATCTCTTCATCTCTTGCTATCTCACTTTCATTCATTTAATCTTTAAATTCTTTCATTCATACCTCTTTCTTCATAGATTATTCTTTTCAAACCGACATTGCTTGTGTTCCCCATCTTGCACTCAAACTGGGTACCAGACATTTTCTTTGTAGAAGTAAGGCGGCCTGGTGTGGTGCTAACAACCTCACCACAAAAAAATGTCCCGATTGTCATGATATTGCGGACACTCATATCGTATTAACCCTACATCGCTAAAATATGACGGTAATTTCTGTTTTTTAATATATCTGTTCCACACAGGACAATTTATTTGAAATATAACATTATTCAGTAATCACTATGTATAAATGGTTAGTGCATTCATTTACTGACGAGACGATCGGAGTTTAACTTGTAAGTGGCCGTTTTCACCTTGATCAACATTATCACGAGATTCACGACTTTTCAGAAGGGACCCAGCTATTTTTACAAAAGAGAAATAAGGCGGCCTGCCATGGTTATGGCCACATAAACCATATGTGCAATAATTATGACAAGAACATGAATGCTGTCACCATAATCTCTGTGGGGGAAATGGTAGAACGAATACTCTCCACTCTGATGTCTGTCTGCCTGAGCTGTGGTGTGACTTATAGGAGTGGAGAATAAAGGCGGCATGTCCAGTACAGT
The DNA here is from genome assembly GCA_032433765.1 of Megaustenia siamemsis. Lineage (NCBI taxonomy): Eukaryota > Metazoa > Mollusca > Gastropoda > Stylommatophora > Ariophantidae > Megaustenia > Megaustenia siamemsis. The sequence goes on along the minus strand of JAVIAB010000088.1, from coordinate 34,756,479 downwards.
TCCCACGAAGTGTTTGAGTCTGAGTTTTCATTTTTTGTCCAAAAGAAAAATAAACCGTTTGACTCAACTGGGATTTGAACCCGTGTTCTTCTGGTTTGAAGTCGACGTGCTATTGAGGCGGCCACTCGTTCTCCACACTTCGACTTTAAATATATGAAAGTTGAATGGTACTCATCTAGAATGTTAGCTACTTGAAACATTGTTGCATACAACTTTAATTCAATTTGATTTGTTTACACAATGAACGTCCTTTACCTTTTGCACGCGTTATCATAAAATAGAACACGCATAAAGTACAGAGCTAAATCAGATCTAGGCGACGATCATCATCATCATCATCTTGTTTCATGCCGGTTGATATAAGGTGATCAGCTCTCCCCACACCACTCGGTCCTTCATGCATGTCATAATTTCAATCGATGGATTTATTATGCCATTTGTATCAGCTGTTCATTATTTCTTTTTTTGGTTTTCCTCTGCTCTTCTTTCCAATCATTTTGTCTCTTTGTTATGATATTCTCAATGTCCTCGTTTCGCACGACATGCCGAATAAATGTATACTGTCTCTTCTGTTTGATTTTAAAGATTTTTCTACTTTCTCCAGCTCGTTGTAAACATTCTTCATGTATAATTTTTGCGACGATTATAGGAAAACAAAGAACACTCACTAATGCGACTATATAAGATAAAAGTGACTAATATAGTTAATAATGACAGGTATAGTTAATAATGACTAGTATAGATAATAATGACTAGTATAGTTAATAATGACTAGTATAATCATCATCATCATCAAGTACCGGGCCTGCTGGCGTAGGTAATCATGTCTCTCCACAACTTTCGATCTCAGCAGCTATTTATCATTTCTGTTGTTGACCTTCTGCCAAGCCATTCTCTTAAGCTGTCTGTTATTTTTTCTCTTTGCTCCCCTCTATCTCTTCGTCCCTCGATTTTTCCAGTTGTTTCAATATATTCCAGTTGTTCTCTTCTCATTACATGGCCCACAAATGATGATTGTTTCTTCCTAATATTGGAAATTAGCTCTCTTTTTGCTTTGACCTCTCTCAGAACATCTTTATTACACTTCTTAGCTGTCCATGGTACTCTTAACATTCTTCTGTAAAACCACATTTCTACAGACTCCAGTAATGACTAGTATAGTTAATAATGACTAGTATAGTTAATAATTACTGGTATAGTTAATAATGACTAGTATCGTTAATAAAGGCTAGTATAGTTAATAATGGCTTTATAGTTAATAATGACCAATATAGTTAAATATGACTAGTATAGTGAATAATGACTAGTATAGTTAATAATGGATAATATGGCTGATAAAGCCACGCTAGTTTGGGGGCTTTTCCGGTATTAGTTTATGCCTATGGGTCTTTGTAAATATATAGATGGCTACGCTGCTTGTGTACGATAGCTTCACCCCCTGGGCAACAGCTTTGACTGGCCGGCTAAACTGGGTAGGACCGGTTAAGGAAGGAAGTCTGCCTTATATAGCGCACACAGCTGCTGGCAGAAAGGGCGGATGATTGTTCAAAAACCTCGTCGAGGTTTGACAAAGTCAACAGCAGTTGACAAAGTCTGGTATCGAACTCATGGACCTAGGGTGTTAGCTTCCAGAACCAATCAGAAAGCAACGGTAAAATAATGATTACAGATTGTTGAGATATCATGACAGGGCTCTTTAATTACTTACTATATATATATATATATGTGTGTGTACACAGGTGCTCGTATACAGGTGTTCACTATACTTTGTATATAGAACACATTTGAAAAAATAAGTAAATAACGTCATTAAAAAATGTTCTTAAAAAGTCATTAAATTAGTTCCACTAGTTACTGCTATGGTCTAACGCTGTTTTGATCAATTTGGAAAGTACCAATAGAATATTCATCGCAAAAGGTGTTGGAAATGTCCACCACGGGCGTCAAGACATGACTGTTACACGTCTCTTCATATTGTCAAATACCTTCTGTAACGTGTCTGTTGTTATAAATTACGACCTGTCACGTATGTTGTAAGAGGGGACTAAGGAAGGTTTGGAATCGTCTGTGCAGTCGAGCAGGACGTGCACGGAGCAGCTTCGTCAATAGAATGTACCGATGTATTGTGGGAAATGATGTGGCAGGTGGTGTAGCGTGTATAGGGAATTCCTGATTGCAATGAGACTGGTTCCATTCATAAAATAGAATAGAATAGAATAGAATAGAATAGAATAGAATAGAATAGAATAGAATAGAATAGAACATACCCGAATAGAACTGAATAGACTAGAACATACTCGAATAAAATAGAATAGAACATAACCGAATAGAATAGAATAGAACATACCCGAATAGAATAGAATAGAATAGAACATAACCGAATAGAATAGAATAGAATAGAATAGAACATAACCGAATAAAATAGAATAGAATAGAATAGAATAGAACATACCCGAATAGCAAAGAACAGAATAAAATACAATAGAATAGAACATAACCGAATAGAATATAATTATATTAGAATAGAACAGAATATAATATAATAGAATAGAATAGAACAGAACAGAACAGAATAGAACAGAATAGAATAGAATAGAATAGAATAGAATAGAATAAACCGATCTGGCAGTTATATTTCCACGCGCTGTATATTAGCAAACAAAAAGAGGTGGAGAACAAGGCGAGAATTAGAGAAGACATAAGAAGAAAATTAATAATAAAGAAATAAAAAGGAAGGAAGATGTAGAAAATAAAAAGAAGATTATTTAACTTCATTTTAATGAATGCACAAAAATACTCTTTCAGTTGAGAATATTGAATTGCAATAATAGTGAACTCTTTTAAAGACGATGAATGGCTCGAGTCTTTAGACTAAGAAATTCAAGTGCCAAAGAGTTTGCTGAGTTGAAATTAACATTAAATGGACTAATTTAAATTGTTTTTTTTTTATAATCGATAACATATGAATGGATCAGCACTGGACAGAACAGGAGTGCGTGATAATGAACGATTCAACAAGGCACTAATGGAAAGCTGTTCATTTTCAAACAGAGGTAGTACAATTGACTCCAGCCAACTAAAATGCTGGGGACAAAAACGTAAAATAAATAGTGAAGTGTTTACACCTGTACGGAGCAAAGGACAAAACAATTAGGTGTTTCGGTCTTAGAATGTCGAATCGTGTAGGTGCAGTATATTGTGTGATCGTAAAAGTCTCAAAGTTTAATTCCAACAGACGACAAAATGTACATGGAAAACAAACCAGTAGAAGAGATCGATTACTTTACCTATCTTGGAAGTCACATTGATCGAGAAGGGGATACAAGCAAAAAATTAGAATCAGAATAGCTACAGCAGCAATGTCTTTCAGAAGCCTCGAAAAGTTGTGGAAATCAAAACTCATCAGCACAAACACACAACTTAGACTATTCAAATCAAATGTACTATCAACCCTTACCTATGCGTGTGAAAGCTGGAAAACAACAAGAGATATAGAAACAAAGTTGAACGCATTCGAAAATAAATGTCTAAGGAAAATACTTGGTATAGCGTGGAACGAATTCAAAACAAACGAGGAAATTAGAGAAATCGCCAATCAACAACTAATATCTTCAGCAATAAAGAAAAGACGATGGTCATATGTTGGACATGTGATGAGAAGAGATAATAACTGAATAGCAAGCAAGCCCTCATATGGGAAACAACAGGTAAGAGGAAAAGAGGAAGACCGAGAGAGAGACACTGAGAAGAACATTGATGAGAGAGGCAAGAACAGCAGGATTCGGCTCCTCAATGAGATAGAGCTGCTTGCACAGAACAAAGGCAAATGGCGAGATTTGATAAAATATCTTTAAAAGAATTGAAAACTGCTAGAACAAAAATTCAGATAAGAGTAGGAGTATCTTGGTCTACGCCCTATGGGCCGGCTATGGCTCGAAAGGTCAATAGATAGAAAGGTCTCAAGCCATCTAGGCATGCTCATTTTTATTGTAAATTCTTATCCTCGCGACTATCATCTTTACAACAACGCACCAATGTTTGTGTCCGTCACCTTCACTGCACAACTACTTTAAATAAAGAAGTATAAGTTGATGCCTCGGTTTGGCCCAAACTTTTATGTGTATATATATATATATATATATATATATAAAACTAAGGTAGGGGACGGAATGTTTTTCTTGATTCTCTCCTTCCGCTGGTGAAGCTGGGTGCCGAACCTCTTAAAGGAAGGGACATTCTCTATTTTATATAAAAACCACTCAACTGTCAGCGACTCATAGCTGATGGCTTGCGCCAGAATCGGTGAAGAAGAACCATCCTGACTCTACTCCGCCTTTTTGCAGTGCCTCTAGAAACAGATTATCCAATCCAGTTGGCCAGGCGAAACTGGATATGTAGAGGGAAGGAAGGTCAAGTACTAAAAAATATACTGCTGAAGTCGGATGTGTAGGGCCAAAAGGTGCAAAGAAACCACAACACAACGCATCAACGCCCACGTAGCGCCCTTTTAAGAACGGATGACGAATAGGTCAGGTCATTCCGTTAGTAGTCATCGGATGAACACCGGACAGAAAAGAGAGAAGAACCACTGAGATCACTACTACGTTTCTCATACTTCGTCAGCTGGTTTGTTGTGGCGAAATTTGTGCCAGGAAGCACAACTGAGTGGATTAGGGAGGTCTTGAGACAGCCAACCTTAGAGCAGGCCTACTGGCAATCCCAATAGCATGACAAGTTCAGCTTTGTGAGCAGAGCGTTTGTTGATAGGATTCTGTCAGCCATCTTTAACTCGCAAAGGTAAACCTTAACCAGTGACGAAGGGGACTGGTTGGTCTTACGGCAAGACGCCGGCCTTGAGACAGAGAGGTTGTGAGTTTAAATCCCGGCTGAACCAGTTGGGATTTTTATTTATAATTTCTCTCTGCGGTAACCACCCCTGGCTGGTCTCAGTAGGGAGATCAGGCTTGAAACGTCAATTACTCATCGACGAAAAAAAATATGAGTACCTCCGAAGTGGGAGTTATCTGCCTGTATGGCTAGGGACCCTGTGCACACGGCTGCAAGGGAGAAATGGATTAACACGCAAAATTCAGTTCCTAGTCACTAGGGACTTCGCCAGAGTTTAAAGTTGGCGAACGAAAAAAAAATCGATGACGTCCTAGGTAGCGGGGTTGCGCGCAGGTTGTCTGTAAGGTTGGCTGTTGATTTTGTTTAGCTTAATGCAATGCACAGTTCGGTCAAGACGAAAATGGATTAAGGACATCAGAATATGAACAGGTGAATCTATGACACATTTCACATCAAGACAAGATGCCAAAGTAGAAATGGCGATCTAGAGTAGCCAATCAATGAATTGATCCCTCCCTCTTTCATAACTAAATATATCTCTATTGTCTTTGGATCCTGAGGGGCTCAACTCGTAAACGTAAGTTGATAACGGTTAATTATCATCACCAATGTTGTAATATATAAATAAACTACACACATGTGTTCTAACGAACATCTATAACCACAGACGGTATAATGAAATGGCATACATCATTATTATAGCTCAATAATATAAATGTATAAACTCTCATATATAAAACTATATAATGATATTATTCATGCTAATATCAATATAACTGATATCATAGTTATATATATATATATATATATATATATATATATATATATATATATATATATATATATTGATGGGGTTACATACACAATTTTATAGGAGAGAAATTGAAAAAAAAGAAACGAAAGAAAACCTCGGTAAGAATTGCATTCAAGTTTGTATTCAGTTTTCTCTGTTAATTAAAATGTTACACCGAGAAATCTCTTCTCTCCCTTGGAAACAGTTCGCTGGTTTTGTTGCCTCCCCTTTCATCAAGCTCCGATCACACTTCACTTTGATTGGCAAAAATGTATCAAATTCCCCAAGTTTGTCCCTCTAATTAACGACAGAGATCTCTAATCTAGGAGCGCTGAGAGTTTAGTCCGTAGTTCTGGGAGCTAATGAGCTGGCGTGAAGCCAAAGCGGAGTTTAAAATAAAATTGCTCGCAAGGGATACAACCATTGTGTGAAATCAATGCTACTTATCAAAGGGAAGCAATTCAGTGCCGTTTTAGGGCTATAGTTGTCAATGGACGTTGTTAAGCATACTTCGATGTAGGAAAAGGCGGTTTAAGCGTTAATGTACATCGCCATGGATAAAGGAATTCGAGTCGACTTTCTAGGACAGAGGTTCTCAACAATTTAAATCGGATTGCCCTACACTGTATACCAGCGAAGACGAAGCTTCGAATTTAAAGTTGTTATAAGTAACACTTTGAGGTTAGTGAGGAAGAAAGTACAAGATAGAGAGAAGAAGGAGAAATCGTGAGCATGACAACTGTGTGAGAGAGAGAGAGCATGACAAGTGAGAGAGAGAGAGCATGACAACTGTGAGAGAGAGAGCATGAGAAGTGAGAGAGAGAGAGAGAGCATGACAAGTGAGAGAGAGAGAGAGCATGACAAGTGAGAGAGAGAGAGCATGACAACTGTGAGAGAGAGAGAGAGAGAGCATGACAAGTGAGAGAGAGAGAGCATGACAACTGTGAGAGAGAGAGCATGAGAAGTGAGAGAGAGAGAGAGCATGACAAGTGAGAGAGAGAGAGCATGACACTGTGAGAGAGAGAGAGAGAGCATGACAACTGTGAGAGTGAGAGAGAGCATGACAACTGTGAGAGAGAGAGCATGAGAAGTGAGATAGAGAGAGAGCATGACAAGTGAGAGAGAGAGAGCATGGCAACTGTGAGAGAGAGAGAGCATGACAAGTGAGAGAGAGAGAGCATGACAAGTGAGAGAGAGAGCATGACAACTGTGAGAGAGAGAGAGAGCATGACAAGTGAGAGAGAGAGAGCATGACAACTGTGAGAGAGAAAGAGAGAGAGAGCATGACAAGTGAGAGAGAGAGAGCATGACAACTGTGAGAGAGAGCATGAGAAGTGAGAGAGAGAGAGAGAGCATGACAACTGTGAGAGAGAGAGCATGACAAGTGAGAGAGAGAGCATGACAAGTGAGAGAGAGAGACAGTGAGCATGACAACTGTGAGAGAGAGAGAGACAGTGAGCATGACAACTGTGAGAGAGAGAGACAGTGAGCATGACAAGAGAGAGAGAGTGAGCATGACAAGTGAGAGAGAGAGAGAGAATGACCATGACAAGTGTGTGAGAGAGAATGAGCATGACAAGTGTGTGAGAGAGAGACAGTGAGCATGGAAAGTGTGTGAGAAAGAGATAGTGTAATAGGCAAGTGTGTGAGAGTAGGAGTGAGCATGGCAAGTATGTGAGAGAGAGATACTGAGCATGGCAAGTGTGTGTGAGAGAGAGATACTGAGCATGGCAAGTGTGTGTGAGAGAGAGAGTGAGCATGGTAAGTGTGTGAGAGAGAGATAGTGAGCATGTCAAGTGTGTGTGTGAAAGAGAGTGAGCATGGTAAGTGTGTGAGAGAGAAACTGAGCATGGCAAGTGTGTGTGAGAGAGAGTGAGCATGGTAAGTGTGAGAGAGAGATATACTGAGCATGGCACGTGTGTGTGAGAGAGAGTGAGCATGGTAAGTGTGTGAGAGAGAAACTGAGCATGTCATGTGTGTGTGAGAGAGAGTGAGCATGGTAAGTGTGTGAGAGAGAAACTGAGCATGTCAAGTGTGTATGAGAGAGAGTGAGCATGGTAAGTGTGAGAGAGAGAGATACTGCGCATGGCACGTGTGTGTGAGAGAGAGCGAGCATGGTAAGTGTGTGAGAGAGAGATACTGAGCATGGCAAGTGTGTGTGAGAGAGAGTGAGCATGGTAAGTGTGAGAGAGAGAGATACTGAGCATGGCACGTGTGTGTGAGAGAGAGCGAGCATGGTAAGTGTGTGAGAGAGAGATACTGAGCATGGCAAGTGTGTGTGAGAGAGAGAGAGTGAGCATGGTAAGTGTGTGAGAGAGAGATACTGAGCATGGTAAGTGTGTGTGAGAGAGAGTGAGCATGGTAAGTGTGTGAGAGAGGGATACTGAGCATGGCAAGTGTGTGTGAGAGAGAGTGAGCATGGTAAGTGTGTGAGAGAGAGATACTGAGCATGGTAAGTGTGTGTGAGAGAGAGTGAGAATGGTAAGTGTGTGAGAGAGAGAGAGATTCTGAGCATGACAAGTGTGTGTGAGAGAGAGTGAGCATGGTAAGTGTGTGAGAGAGAGATACTGAGCATGGCAAGTGTGTGTGTGAGAGAGAGTGAGCATGGTAAGTGTGTGTGAGAGAGATACTGAGCATGGCAAATGTGTGTGAGAGAGAGAGTGAGCATGGTAAGTGTGTGAGAGAGAGATACTGAGCATGGCAAGTGTGTGTGAGAGAGAGTGAGCATGGTAAGTGTGTGAGAGAGAGATACTGAGCATGGCAAGTGTGTGAGAGAGAGTGAGCATGGTAAGTGTGTGTGAGAGAGATACTGAGCATGGCAAGTGTGTGTGAGAGAGAGTGAGCATGGCAAGTGTGTGTGAGAGAGAGTGAGCATGGCAAGTGTGTGTGAGAGAGAGTGAGCATGGCAAGTGTGTGTGAGAGAGAGTGAGCATGGCAAGTGTGTGTGAGAGAGAGTGAGCATGGCAAGTGTGTGTGAGAGAGAGTGAGCATGGTAAGTGTGTGTGAGAGAGAGTGAGCATGGCAAGTGTGTGTGAGAGAGAGTGAGCATGGCAAGTGTGTGTGAGAGAGAGTGAGCATGGTAAGTGTGTGTGAGAGAGAGTGAGCATGGTGTGTGTGAGAGAGAGTGAGCATGGCAAGTGTGTGTGAGAGAGAGTGAGCATGGTAAGTGTGTGTGAGAGAGAGTGAGCATGGTAAGTGTGTGTGAGAGAGAGTGAGCATGGTAAGTGTGTGTGAGAGAGAGTGAGCATGGTAAGTGTGTGTGAGAGAGAGTGAGCATGGTAAGTGTGTGTGAGAGAGAGTGAGCATGGTAAGTGTGTGTGAGAGAGAGTGAGCATGGTAAGTGTGTGTGAGAGAGAGTGAGCATGGTAAGTGTGTGTGAGAGAGAGTGAGCATGGTAAGTGTGTGTGAGAGAGAGAGTGAGCATGGTAAGTGTGTGTGAGAGAGAGTGAGCATGGCAAGTGTGTGTGAGAGAGAGTGAGCATGGTAAGTGTGTGTGAGAGAGAGTGAGCATGGTAAGTGTGTGTGAGAGAGAGTGAGCATGGCAAGTGTGTGTGAGAGAGAGTGAGCATGGCAAGTGTGTGTGAGAGAGAGTGAGCATGGTAAGTGTATGAGAGAGAGATACTGAGCATGGCAAGTGTGTGTGAGAGAGAGTGAGCATGGCAAGTGTGTGTGAGAGAGAGTGAGTATGGTAAGTCTGTGAGAGAGAGATACTGAGCATGGCAAGTGTGTGTGAGAGAGAGTGAGCATGGTAAGTGTGTGAGAGAGAGATACTGAGCATGCAAGTGTGTGTGAGAGAGAGTGAGCATGGTAAGTGTGTGAGAGAGAGATACTGAGCATGGCAAGTGTGTGTGTGAGAGAGAGTGAGCATGGTAAGTGTGTGAGAGAGAGACAGTGAGCATGGTAAGTGTGTGAGAGAGAGATACTGAGCATGGCAAGTGTGTGTGAGAGAGAGTGAGCATGGTAAGTGTGTGAGAGAGAGACAGTGAGCATGGTAAATATGTGAGAGAGAGACAGTGAGCATGGCAAGTGAGAGAGAGAGAGAGAGACAGTGATTATGGCAAGCGTGTAAGAGAGAGACAGTGAGCATGGCAAATGTGTGAGAGATAGACAGTGAGCATGGCAAGTGTGTGAGAGAGAGAGTGAGCATGGCAAGTGTGTAAGAGAGAGACAGTGAACATGGCAAGTGTGTGAGATAGAGACAGTGAGCATGGCAAATGTGTGAGAGATAGACAGTGAGCATAGCAAGTGTGTGAGAGAGAGAGAGTGAGCATGGCAAGTGTGTACGAGAGAGACAGTGAACATGGCAAGTGTGTGAGAGAGAGAGAGTGAGCATGGCAAATGTGTGAGAGATAGACAGTGAGCATGGCAAGTGTGTGAGAGAGAGAGAGAGTGAGCATAGCAAGTGTGTAAGAGAGAGACAGTGAGCATGGCAAATGTGTGAGAGATAGACAGTGAGCATAGCAAGTGTGTGTGAGAGAGAGACAGTGAACATGGCAAGTGTGTGAGATAGAGACAGTGAACATGGCAAGTGTTGTGAGAGATAGACAGTGAGCATGGCAAGTGTGTGAGAGAGAGACAGTGAACATGGCAAGTGTGTAAGATAGAGACAGTGAGCATGGCAAATGTGTGAGAGATAGACAGTGAGCATAGCAAGTGTGTGAGAGAGAGAGAGTGAGCATGGCAAGTGTGTAAGAGAGAGACAGTGACATGGCAAGTGTGTGAGAGAGAGACAGTGAGCATGGCAAATGTGTGAGAGATAGACAGTGAGCATAACAAGTATGTGAGAGAGAGAGAGTGAGCATGGCAAGTGTGTAAGAGAGAGACAGTGAGCATGGCAAGTGTGTGAGAGAGGGACAGTGAGCATGGCAAATGTGTGAGAGATAGACAGTGAGCATGGCAAGTGTGTGAGAGAGAGAGAGTGAGCATGGCAAGTGTGTAAGAGAGAGACAGTGAGCATGGCAAGTGTGTGAGAGAGAGACAGTGAGCATGGCAAGTGTGTAAGAGAGAGACAGTGAGCATAGCAAGTGTGTGAGAGAGAGAGAGTGAGCATGGCAAGTGTGTAAGAGAGAGACAGTGAGCATGGCAAGTGTGTAAGAGAGAGACAGTGAGCATGGCAAATGTGTGAGAGATAGACAGTGAGCATAGCAAGTGTGTGAGAGAGAGAGTGAGCATGGCAAGTGTGTAAGAGAGAGACAGTGACCATGGCAAGTGTGTGAGAGAGACAGTGAGCATGGCAAGTGTGTGAGAGAGATAATTGCATGGCATGTGCGTGAGAGAGAGACAGTGAGCATGGAAGTGTGTGAGAGAGAGACAGAGAGCTAGTGAGTATGACAAATGTGTGTGTGAGTGAGACAGAGAGAGAGAGAGAGAGCTAGTGAGTATGACAAATGTGTGTGTGAGTGAGACAGAGAGAGACAGAGAGCTAGTGAGTATGACAAATGTGTGTGTGAGTGAGACAGAGAGAGAGAGAGAGAGAGAGAGAGAGAAATGCATGAAAAGCAAGAGATAGTAAGATGGGAAAATTAGAACGGGAGAAAAATTGAACATGAAGAGTGATAGAGAGATAAATAGAGAGAGATGGGTAAAATAGAGAGGGAGAGATAGTTTTCATGATAAGTATGCGAGAGAGAAGAAGAATTAAGAAGAAGAAGAAGGAGAATAATAAGACGAAAAGAGCACGGAAGAGAACTGACAGAAAAATGTGTACAAGAGGGAGGGAGAGATAGAGAGCAATGCGTCACGAAACAGTTTGTACAAAGTTCGGTGAAGGCATAAATAGGACTTCATGTTTTAACGTGTGAACCTCCTTTGTTATGTCGAGAATCGGTTCTTCCCTTTCTCTTTCTCTTACACAATGTATTCGTCTGTTTAATATTGAGAAAAGAACAGTTTTAACGAGAGAAAAAATATCTTAGAGGCAAGTGACTGGCTGGCCACGAGTGAGAACATCATGGAAGACATCGCCAGGAAGTGACGTCAATTTATTGTTTTCACAGATCCAGGAAATTTGAGTGGAAGAACGTGCGTGGTACGTGTGCAGCAGCCAGAGTCGATGGGTGTTGTAATGCTCGTACATTCGGCAGTGTTACAGAGGTCGTCTCGCCCCTTCTGCCGCCAGCACCACCTGTCGATTAGTCGTAGTTTGTATTCAGTGTCTGTTGGTGCTGTTTACGTAGTATGTGTATAATTGTATCATTGGAAAAGTACAGGGGAGATATGCATAACGTTGCACAAGAAAGGCATGCTAATTCGTGAGTCGTTCCACTTTTTATGAAGACGGAGAATAAAAGGAAAAACAGAAGATACACGGACAAATATCAACTTAAGGATTTGTTTTATAATATTAATGGATGGATTGATTTGAGTGCTCTGGCTACTTCAAGGGAGGCACGAACCCTTCAACCTCAGAATAAGTCGTCTGGGTTATATTATACCTCAAGATGATAGTGAGGACTATTTTGTATCGTGCACGCCGGGAGTTCTCTTGAGGTTTCACTTGAATGTCTCCTGTGGTATAAAAACTCTGATAGCAAGATATAAGACTTTAGTTTTATATTACTCATTAAGGGTTTCTTTGAAGTACTCATTAAGGATATCTTTATATTAGTCATTAATTATCTCTTTATATTAGCCATTAAGGATTTCTTTACATTAATCTGAAATGATTTTTATAATGTAAGGCCCGTACAACTGTTTGTCACTGATACTTTAATTAATTATCTCATTTCTGTCTTAATTATCATCAAGTACCGGGCCTGCTGGCGTAGGTGATCATGTCTCTCCACAACTTCCGATCTCGTCAATTATTTATCGTTTCTGTTGTTGACCTTCTGCCAAGCCATTCTCTTGTCTGGTATCTTTTCTCTTTGCTTCCCACTATCTCTTCGTCCCTCAATTTTCCCAGTTGTTACATATATTCCAACTGTTCTCTTCTCATTACGTGGCCAAAAAATGGTTATTATTTCTTTCCAATATTCGAAATTAGCTCTCTTTTTGCTTTGACCTCTTCCAGAACGTTTTAATTACTCTTCTTGGCTGTCCATGGTATTCTCAACATTCTTCTGTAAAACCACATTTCTACAGACTCCAGTGATTTTCTTGTCTGTTGTCCTATTGTCCATGATTCACACCTATATGCTAAAACTGGCTCTACATAATATTTAAGAACTCTTTTCTTGTTTCTATTGTTAAATATGGATTGCATAGTATCTTCCTCATTTTTTGAAAAGCTGCTTTTGCCTGAGCCATTCTGCATCTCACCTCTTTGGTACATCTTCCGTCTGAGGTTAACAAAGTTCCCAAATATTTAAATTCATTTACCTGTTTTAATAATGTTCCACTTGTCTTTTTTTGCACTGAGGTGATGTCTCTTTCTTTTTGTTACCATTACTTCTGTCTTTTTGCTATTAAGACTGAGTCCTTTATTTTTGCTTTCTTACGCTCTAATGTCCATCATTTCTTGTAACTCATTTTCACTCTTAGCGATTAAGACTGCATCATCAGCATACCTTTTATTATTTATATTATGGCCTCCTATTGTTATTCCAGGCATGCCCCTTATGGATCTTAAAAAAATCTCACTATAAATATGAAACAAATCTGGTGACAGCACACAACCATTTCTAACACCCTATTTTATTTGTTGAAACATTCCCAATTAGTTTCCTTTCTTATAGCCGCTGTTTGTTGCCAGGACATGTTCTTTATTTTTTTTTAGATCTTTGCTGTCTACTTTTATGCTTTCTAAAATGTTGATTATTTCTTGGTGCTTTACTTTGTCAAATGCCTTGGTGTAATCTATGAAACATAGGTATAGATCTGTTTTCACCTCTATGGATCTTTCTACTACATATCTTATGATGTATATGGCATTGCTTGTTCCTTTACCTCCAACAAAACCAACTGTTCATCACTAATTTCTGGACTGATTTTGTTTCGCACTCTTTGCCTGATGATTCTTAGTCATGTGACTCATAAGGCTTTACTATTTCTGTCTTACCGTACAGGTAAAAACACACATGCTTCTTCTATTATACAATCAAAATGATTGCAAGACAAAACAATCACATGTCTTAACATGTGAAAACTATAGAGGTTAAAAACAGAATTTGCATCCCCCGAAACTCTCACATTTGATAATCCTAGATCTTGCTGTTACAAACAGGAATAGTTAAAATACCATTCACACATTAACTTTTAACTTGTGCTAAATATTTTACTTCTTGTGTACAGTATCACAAAATGGAACCACTCCTATAATATCAATTTGAAGAATGAGAGGAATGTTTAGGTTCAGGGAATTTTCATTCATAAATAGTGCAAAATTTATAAGATTATAGCTAATGTGCTACATTGGATTGAAAACAAACAGCTGTGCGAAATTCTTTTTTTTGTTTTTCATTGGGTTTCCTATGAAAGTCTGTGAGTGACTGATAACGTTGTGGAGATTTGCCACCATCTTGTCTGGAACTACTGTTCATGACATGCACTTGTTCAGGAAAATAACTGAAGGACATCAATATGGCGGATGGACGGAAGGAACCATTGAGAAAAGTGTTCCTTGTTGCAGTTTCCTCATATTCCAAGTCCAGCATGCTGATGGAGCAATTGAGTTTAGTGCTCTGTGCACACCCTGAGCTGTGTTTTTCATCCGGATCGTGTTTCAATATTCCGATTCTTTACGATGAATGATGACATCGTATGACGAACGACAGTTCAGCTGCGTTCATTTTCGGTGCCGCTTGACCTTATGTCTTTTGCCGTGCGCTGTAGCTGCAATGATGGGGACTGCAGTTGTTTTTCTTTGTTTGGATCCTTTAATGAGATGAGTTTTAAATCGGATTACTGCACTGGCACGGGCGGTTGAGCAATTATGGATTTCAATTCGTTGGCAGTGATATCGGTGCCCTCAACTAACCATAATAGAAGTAATGGAAACATATAATATGTGAGTATGGCGCGTCTCAATGGCAACAGTAATGAGAACACACACTATGTGACTAGAACGCGTCTCAATGGCAGCAGTAATAAAAACACACACTATGTGACAAGGACGCGTCTCAATGGCAGCAGTAGTGAGAACACGCACTATGTGACTAGGATTTGGCAGCAGTAATGAGAACATACACTATTTGACTAGGATATGTTTCAATGGCAGCAGTAATGAGAACACACACTATGTGACTATGATTTGGCAGCAGTAATGAGAACATAACCAATTTGATTAGGACTCGTCTCAATGGCAGCAGTAATGAGAACATACACTATGTCACTAGGGTTCGTCTCAATGGCAGCAGTAATGAGAACACACTCTATGTAACTAGAGCTTGTCTCAATGGCAGCAGTAATGAGAACACACACTATGTGACCAGGACTTGTCTCAATGGCAGCAATAATGAGAACATACACTATGTAACTAGGACTTGTCTCAATGGCAGCAGTAACGAGAACACACACTATGTAACTAGGACCTGTCTCAATAGCAGCAGTAATGAGAACACACACTATGTAACTAGGACCTGTCTCAATGGCAGCAGTAATGAGAACACACACTATGTAACTAGGACTTGTCTCAATGACAGCAGTAATGAGAACATACACTATGTAACTAAGACTTGTCTCAATGGCAGAAGTAATGAGAACATACACTATGTGACTATATACTGACGAAACTCTAAAGCAGCTCGTTAATCGATTCTTAGCACTGCAATTATCAGGCCTGTAATCAATCAACTGCTGGGTATGAAAGGAAACGATGGCAATTATTCCAGTAGAATGGTGACTGCTGAATTGTTGGTTCTGTCGTCAACTTTTGCCATAGCTTTACTTTGTGATGACGTGTGTGTTACCGGAGTGTAAACAGTAATAATCAGAACCAGAGCACAAGGGTAGATGGCAATAACACTAGAACCTTCATCATCATTATCATCATCATCGAGTGCCTTATCCGCAACGAAGGTTGGCTACCATGGAGCGCCATTCTGCTCTGTCTCTTGCTTTGATGACGCAGGTTGTCATAGGCTGATTTGTCCATCTTTTTATGTTACTCATCTATGTTAGTCTTGGTCTGCCTCTGCCTCTTTTACCTTGTATTTTCCTCTCCAGAATTACTTTTAGTAGGCTGTTGTGTCTTTTAACATGGCCCAAAAATCGCATTTGTCTTGTTTGAATTGTATTTAGTAGTTCTCTTTTCATTTTTAGTTGTTTTAAGACTTCATTGAGACTTAAAAAGAGAACCTTCATATTGTAGAAATCAAAGTCAAATTTAAAATCGTCAACTCGCAGAGGAAAGATAAAACAATCTATTATGTTCGTTTAGAACTATCAAAATCTAATAGAACAATAAAATTCTAGTAGAACAATCAAAATCTGGAAATACAAAACTGACAAATATCCTTACGAAAAAGTACGAAAAAGTGTGATGTAACTCTTTGGAGCTTGAAGTCGTTTACAATAGGCAAACAGAGCGAAGCTGTACAGCGTACAAGAAACCCTTGCAGATGCCGTGATGTTGAGTAATGTGCAGAGATTATGGTTATGGTTATAGTTGTGATTTGAAAGGTAACACTACAAACGAATTAAAATCAATAATTGCTCAACCGTCCGTGCCAGTGGAATCATCCGAATTAATATCTCATCTTCCAAACAAAGAAAGGTAGCAGCAGTCCCCATCGGAGCAGTCTCAACACACACCAAAACACAAAAGGCAAAACAGCGCAGAAAGTGAACACGGCCATGTTCCCCGTCATACGATATCAGCATTAATCGTAGGCAATCTGAATATAGAAACACGATCAAAAAGGGATGAAAGGCACAGCTCACGGTGTGCACAGAGCACTAAACTCACTATCACAGCTCACGGTGTGCACAGAGCACTAAACTCAATAGCTCCGGCAACAGGCCGGATTTGGAATATGACGAAACTGCGAGAAGAAACACTTTTCGGAGACATCCTTCAAAAGTTCCTACCATCCTATCGTGCTGAGATCTTCCTCTATAATTCGACAAAAGTTCCTGCCATCCTATCGTGCTGAGATCTTCCTCTATAATTCGACAAAAGTTCCTGCCATCCTATCGTGCTGAGATCTTCCTCTATAATTCGACAAAAGTTCCTGCCATCCTATCGTGTGAGATCTTCCTCTATAATTCGACAAAAGTTCGATATATTAATTGACGACATTGGAGAAGAAAGGTGATTGTTATATTTACAAGAGAGTGACACCCAGTATTGTTCAAGTGGAACAATATTAAAACAGGTAAATGAATTTAAATATATGGAACAAAGTTAACCCGGATAGTAGATGTACAAGAGAGGTGAGATGCAGAATGGCTCAGGCAAAAGTAACTTTCCAAAAAAATGAGGATGATATATGCAATCAGTTTTTTACAATAGAAACAAGAAAGAGAATTTTAAATGTTACGTAGAGCCAGTTTTAATATTTGGATGTGAATCATGGACAATAGGACAACAGACAAGAAAATCACTGGAGGCTGTAGAAATGTAATGTTACAGTAGGATGTTGAGAATACCATAGACAGCTAAGAAGAGCAATGGAAACGTTCAGAAAGAGGCCAAAGCAAAAATGGAGCTAATATCCAAAATTAGGAAGAAACACTCATCAATTTTTGGCCATGTTTTGAGAAGGGAACAGCTGGAATAAACTGTAACAAATGGGACAATTGAGGGTCGAAGAGATAGAGGGAAGCAAAGAGAAAGGATACCAAACAGCTTAAAAGAATGGCTTGAAAGAAGGTCAATAATATAAACGATAAATAACTATCGAAATCGAAAGTTGTGGAGAGACATGATCGCCTACGCTAGCAAGCTTGGTACTTGACGAAGATGCCCCCCCCCCCTAGTACTGTCCGCTTAATGAAAGGAGCAACAATGATGATATCTGGCTTTCGTAGACCGCCTGAGACCAATACTAATGGCAACTAGATTTCTTAATGAGTGGTTGCTGTGGTGGTGTGTGAACAAAGAGGAGGAGGGTTGGAATCAAGCGCGTCACAATTATAATGTATCTGCATGTTATAATGTATCTGCGTGTCATAATGTATCTGCATGTTATAATGTATCTGCATGTTATAATGTATCTGCATGTTATAATGTATCTGCATGTTATAATGTATCTGCGTGTTATAATGTATCTGCGTGTTATAATGTATCTGCATGTTATAATGTATCTGCGTGTTATAATGTATCTGCATGTTATAATGTATCTGCATGTTATAATGTATATGCATGTTATAATGTATCTGCGTGTTATAATGTATCTGCGTGTTATAATGTATCTGCTTGTTATAATGTATCTGCATGTTATAATGTATCTGCATGTTATAATGTATCTGCATGTTATAATGTATCTGCATGTTATAATGTATCTGCGTGTTATAATGTATCTGCATGTTATAATGTATCTGCATGTTATAATGTATATGCATGTTATAATGTATCTGCGTGTTATAATGTATCTGCGTGTTATAATGTATCTGCTTGTTATAATGTATCTGCATGTTATAATGTATCTGCATAATGTATCTGCATGTTATAATGTATCTGCGTGTTATAATGTATCTGCGTGTTATAATGTATCTGCGTGTTATAATGTATCTGCGTGTTATAATGTATCTGCGTGTTATAATGTATCTGCGTGTTATAATGTATCTGCATGTTATAATGTATCTGCATGTTATAATGTATCTGCGTGTTATAATGTATCTGCATGTTATAATGTATCTGCATGTTATAATGTATCTGCATGTTATAATGTATCTGCGTGTTATAATGTATCTGCGTGTTATAATGTATCTGCATGTTATAATGTATCTGCATGTTATAATGTATCTGCATGTTATAATGTATCTGCATGTTATAATGTATCTGCATGTTATAATGTATCTGCGTGTTATAATGTATCTGCGTGTTATAATGTATCTGCATGTTATAATGTATATGCGTGTTATAATGTATCTGCGTGTTATAATGTATCTGCTTGTTATAATGTATCTGCATGTTATAATGTATCTGCATGTTATAATGTATCTGCATGTTATAATGTATCTGCGTGTTATAATGTATCTGCGTGTTATAATGTATCTGCGTGTTATAATGTATCTGCGTGTTATAATGTATCTGCATGTTATAATGTATCTGCATGTTATAATGTATCTGCATGTTATAATGTATCTGCGTGTTATAATGTATCTGCGTGTTATAATGTATCTGCATGTTATAATGTATCTGCATGTTATAATGTATCTGCATGTTATAATGTATCTGCATGTTATAATATATCTGCGTGTTATAATGTATCTGCATGTTATAATGTTCTGCGTGTTATAATGTATCTGCATGTTGAAATGTATCTGCATGTTATAATGTATCTGCATGTTATAATGTATCTGCATGTTATAATGTATCTGCATGTTATAATGTATCTGCATGTTATAATGTATCTGCATGTTATAATGTATCTGCATGGCAAGTGCTATTGAACAGAGAGAGTAATGGTGAGGATGTCCTTAAAGACCGGGGTCGACATGTTACATCTGAGACCAAGCAAGCTGATTGGACGGACATATTTTTTATTTCTTTTCTGAAAGATCAGACCTCACTACTTCGGGCGGGTGTAGAGAGTTGGGGGGGGGGGGTCCAAGGCGGTCTGCATCTCGTTAGTTAATCTATTTTGACATAAAATGTTACCAGGGAGGTCAACATGAGGATGCGATCTTGATCAGCTCTGTGTTGCTCACGTTAACATGACGACTCAGACCGTCAGCTCGTGCTCCCCTCGTTGTTACATCATCATCATCATCATCATCATGTGCCATACAGACTGGCGTTAGCGATCATGTCCGTCCACAATCTTCTATCCACCTTGCATCGTATCGATTCTGTCGACTGTTCTCCATGCCATGACACCAAGCTATTTATTATCTTCTCTTTTCGTCGTCCGTGATCTCTCTTTCCCGGTACCTTGCCAGATTCCTCGTTATTACAGTAAACAATAAAGCTCACCATTGTACATCGTATCTTCAGCAGACATGTGATAAATAATAAGTATCTATAGGGCTGCCAGAGCTGCCTGATGAGCATCATTTTGTTTACCGAAATCATTCAATAACAATTTTAATACAATAGGCACATGTTTCTTTCTATTTCGCCAAATTGTCTTTAGGGTACTCTCTTCCAGTGTTTGAGAATCACTGCGCTAAACACATTAACACATTTCTTAAACGCCTTCATATTTTTATTTTTAGTTCCTGTCTTAAATGCGTTCACTTTGGACATTAACTTTCTTCTAGACATCTCCAGTGGGCAGTTAACGTCCATGACCAGAAGATGCAAATAACAACTTGGAGATGAATTTGACATGTGGATTTTTTTTTCAATAAAGAACGTTCTGTCTCGATCCAATACACTTCTAATTCCCTGCCTCTTTCTCTGTAATTCCTCAGCCTCTTTCTCTGCAATTCATCAGCCTCTTTCTCTGTAATTCATCAGCTTCTTTCTATATCGTGTTTTATAATAAAAATATTCACGTTATTAAACTGGTCTTTTGTCACGTGATTAAAACAGAATGCCCATTTTTATTATAAATGCGAGAAGTCATTTATCATTTTACGTATATCCATTTAAAACTCCTACTGGTATTTATCAATACAGTTTTTAGAATGTCTACATTTACTAAAACATAAGATTTGCTGGATTCTATATATGAATTATACACAAAATTAACTGATGGTCAAGTATAGTCAATCAAGAGATCAGTTGATCTAGTAGGGTCAAGGCAATGAAATGCTCATAAATGCATCAAAATGAGAAGCTGCAGTGAAACTAATAGTGAGAATGAAAAAATATATATATATATATCTATATGGAAAAAAACATAACCTGCACCATCAAAGCAAGAGACAGAGCAGAATGACGCTCCATGGTAGCCAACATACGTTGCGGAGACGGCACTCGATGATGGTGATGATGATGATGATGGAAAAAAATATAATAAAAAACGGCATGGTTAAAGCTACACGTAATAAGTGGACAACACAAAGCAGAACAACGTTTAGGCGCAAAGGCCTTCAACATGAATAAACAAACAACACACGTATAGGTTTGTATTAAAAATATAAACAAATGTTTTTAAACATTTTAATACATATCTGTACGTGTGTTGTATGTTTGTTCCTGTTGTTGCAGGTCTTTGCGCCGAAACGTCGTTCTGGTTTGTGTTGTCCACTTATTACGTGAAGCTTTAACCATATCTATTTTTTCTATTTTTTTTTCCTCTATTTATTTTTTCATTCTTCGGATCAGTTGATCTAATCTTTGTGATGATAATGATTTTTTTTCCGCAGTCAAATTCCAAATAATTAAAATCGCATTCTCCAGTTTTGCAATCTATGCTGTTTAGTTTGTGGCAATTGTTTTCTGAGATGACTCCAAATAATAAGATTGTTGTAATTTTATTTTAAGAGGGGAGATGCTGGGGAGGGGGGGGGGGGACTGTGGATTACAGTGAAGTCTACTGCTGAAGTAGGCATCGATGTGTAGAATATCCAGCAGTAGTCGACGGTAAATAAGAAGGATTATCAAAATTATCTTATAAAAATATCAATTAATAACTTCACATATGTACTTTAGGAATCGATCTATGTTCCGAGGATTAACAATTGCATAATTATACGTATTAACGCAATAGAAGTAGACAGTCTTGTTGTGAAATCATGTGTTGCTAATCCCCGTTTTGGTGTGTTTTACTTCTGACGAGTGGATGGACTGCCGGCTTTACCGATATTTAAGTGGAATATGGTGGATCTATAGAAGAATAGGTAGAATTGGATGGAAAGAACAGAAAATAAACGATGAAGTTTTAAAACAACTAAAAATGATATGAGAACTACTAAACACAATTAGAACCAGACAAATGAAATGAAATTTTTGGGGCATGTTAAAAGACACAACAGCCTAATAAAAGTAATATTGGAAGGGAAAATACAAGGTAAAAGAGGCAGATGCAGACCAAGACAACATGGATGCGTAACATCAAAAGATGGACAAGTCAACCTATGACAATCTGCACCATCAAAGCAAGAGATAGAGTGGAATTGCGCTCCATGGTAGCCAACCTTCGATGCGGAGACGGCACTCAATGAGAAGTAGCCATAATGTTAATCAGATTTATATTGCCTCATTTCTCTTGTCTGTTGTCCAGAACTATCAAAACGCAAGACTTCCAGAGGAATCAGTAGGACAGTCACGTCCTGAGCCGTTGCTCTTGTACCTTTGGTTTCATTTACAAGAGAGAATGTTATTTTTCCGCTCCATTTCTGCATTTGCTCAGTACAGTTCTGGTCTCTTTCTAACCACAGAGAGTGCATCACAATTAATTAATAGGACGTACATGTTTCAGTAGGAGCATCGATAGCTTAGTGGTTAGTGAACTGGACTACAAAGGACAAGAGGTAGGGTTCGATCCCAACCGACGGCTTCCGGTTCACCAGCCTTTAATGGGTACCGGATCTTTTTCTGAGAAAGTAAAGCGGTAAAAGTCATGTGCCAAAGGTCTGTAAAATGTATGGTCACTAACACCATATTCCCTATACGCCACTTGGCGTGACGGAGGCTCTTTATTTACTTTTTTACTGTATCATATGGGGGAGGGGTGTGGATGAGGCTGAATGGTCTAGAAGTAAGATGTCGGTCTCTGGATAGTAAGGTCCAGGGTTCAAATCCCAAAACTTGTGGTTGAAACTTTTTAAAATTGAATCCGTGGTTTCTTCGTGGCTTTACACCTTTCCCTCTCCTCTGTCCCTGGGTAGTGAGACCCGATGCCTAGTTCTTTCGAATAACGCCAACAATCAGGCGGTCCCGTGTGCACTCGTGAACGTTTTAAGAAAATTAGCAGTTGGAAATAGAAAACAGGACGCCAGAAAATGGCTACTGTCCGGAAAATATTGTCAGTTAAGACATACCCACACCGATGGGTCCCATGCGGTGCTACGGAGTTCGTGCAGTTGGGTTAGAGTTCTTTTCGCAGATTTCTCGATAATTCGAGGGCACAATCAGAGCAACTTTGAATACGTCCGAGTCCAGTGATGATGATCGAAGCATAATATCAACATCATCATCATCATCATCAAGTACCGGGCCTGCTTGCGTAGTTGATCATGTCTTTCCACAACTTTCGATCTCGACAGTTATTTATCGTTTCTGTTGTTGACCTTCTGCGAAGCCATTCTCTTAAGCTGTCTGGTATCTTTTCTCTTTGCTTTCCTCTATCTCTTCGTCCCTCAATTTTCCCAGTTGTTACAATATATTCCAGCTGTTCTCTTCTCATTATTTGGCCAAAAAATGATTGTTTGTTCCTAATATTGGAAATTAGCTCTGTTTCTGTTTTGGCCTCTTTCATCACGTTTTCATTACCCTTCTTAGCTGTTCATGGTATTCTTTACATTCTTCTGTAAAACCACATTTCTACAGACTCCACAGTGATTTTCTTGTCAGTTGTCCTATTATCCATGATCCACATCTATCATGCGATCATGAATCGCAGCATGATATAATCATATCATATGGGGCGGGCCATGAGAGAGGTCGTCAACACGGATATTATTTAAGCGCGATGGGTAGAATTTCAGGAAAGATCGAGTAAGCAAAGGACCAAGCGATAAAAATGTCGATGATAGGTTTGAGGAAGTGAGTGCGTAACATGAGAAAAGAGTGTGAATTTATAAAAGAGCGTAACATACGATATGCGTGAGCAACGTCACGGAATAGGCGCGCAGTGTAGTGGAATGAGTGCACAGTGCAACGAAATGAGCGCTCAGCGAAACGGAATGAGTAGGCAGCGAAACGGAATATGTGCGCTGATTAATGGAATGAGTGTGTAAGGAATATGTTAGATAGGAATGTAAAAGATACGGTATTCTATTGTTGCTTGTTACTGATGGGAGCAGCAGTAGAAGAAACTCTACTTCTTAGCGTTCAAGCGCTAATTGGCTTTGATGTGTTGTGTCGATAGTTTATGACAAGCCATGTCATTTACGTCTTCAGCCAGAGACATCAGTCTTCGGTATGGGTAGATGTATAATTTAACAATTTATACCAGGACAAGGGCCATTTTTGGCCTGCTCTTTTTTATTTTTAACTATCCAGGGTTCTTTAACGTGTGGAGAGTGTACATGGGATCGATTATTTTTTGCCGTTATCTGAGATATATAGATTTCGGATCTCGCTAACCAGATATCATCATCAGGTCGCTTGTCCTTTACAGAACTTTGCATTCACCACAGCGAGTCTGAAAAAAATCTCTGTCTCTAGCCAGATCTCCTACTTATGTTGTCATGTTCAAGGTCTACATGATATCTGGAAGTCACCTTCTTCTTGGTCTGCTCCTGATGCGTTACCTAGGAGCTATGCCTTCCATTATTTTTTTTTCGAGCCTTTTGTGTCTTTTGACTTGGCCATAGTATTTTAATCTCCATAGAATTGTGTTTGTAAGCTAGTTGCTTGCTTGCGTTCGTCCGATGACTAAAGTATTCTAGAGCATTCGTAGACTATAGAATTCCTCTTCGTCATCCACCCTTAAAAGGACGTTAAGTGGGTATTTCTGCGTTGTGTTATGGTTTGCAGTATAACTGTGATATTTGCGCCATTCGGCCCAACACATCCGACTTCCCTCTTCGATCCCTACTCGCTTGGCCAGACTAGATAGGTTAGTCTGTTAATAGAGGCACCATGGAGAGGTGGAGAATGGTCTGGATGGTTCTGGTTCACCGATCCTGGCGCAAGCCATCAGCTGTGGGTCGTTGACAATTCTCTATTTGTAAGCATGTTCTCTTTAATGTTTAAATCTTCCACTTTGTCTTCATTACTCTTTTTCATTATCCAAGGTACATTATGAATTTTGCTGTAGCATTTTGTTTGGGATGAATCAATTTTCTTCCTTGCTCTATGGGAGATTGTCCATGATCCACAACCATATGTTGTTATCGGAGAGATACATGCCTTCAGTAATTGTAATTTTACTTTCTAGCTGTACTATCCATACACACTCCAACCCAACTATTTTTCTACTATCTTTTTTTCTTATTTTGTTTCTCTCTTCCTCTCTTTTATTCTTTCTTTCTTATTTTCTTTCTCTTTTCCTGTAGTCATTTTCTTTTCTTTATTTATGATTTATTTTCTTTATTTCTCTGTCTTTCTTTATTTAATACTTCATTTTTCTCTTACTTTCTTTATTATTTCATTTCTCTCGTTCTTTATTTCTTTCTTTCTTACAAAAGCGTATTTCCTAGCTCTTCTTAATATAATTAGACATATCCAATTATGAATCTCAATTACTCCAATTACCATCAGCATTCCTAAATAAGATATCGTATCGCTTATAATGAAAGAGCAGCGCACACTATATCCATATCAGATAAGGATGATATTCTGTACTTGATCGATTCTTAGACGCAATCAACATTACAATGCACACCATTAGATTCGTTCTCTTGAACAGGGAGACACAATTACAGCAGCAACATTAAATATAACGTGTATGCTACTTTTACTAATTTTTACATCCGACAGTAGCCAGAAATAGTGTAATTCTGTAATAGATTTTTGTGTTATTTTTGTGATTTATTAGTATAAGAGATATATCAGTGAATTTAGTTAGCTCATTACACATGGTAGTACAGTGTTCCTCTAGAAGGTGTCTTCGCTTGATAAGGAATTCAGCGTTTCCTCAATTAATTTCCTCTAATGATCAAATGGTGGTCACTTCTAGTATATGTTATATTGTCGTCACATTTCCTACAAAATGAAGTAACTTCGCATCAAATTTATTTTCAATATCCTTATTATATATTTTTTTAAAAGGTAAATGTAAAGTACGAGACTTGAATCGGCATCTTAGCACGCGAGTTTTCACCTTTAAGTGGTCGGCCGCCTATCCAGAAGTGTTTGGAGACTTCTGGATAGTGTCGCTTCAAAGCATCGAAACTCACGATGCGAGGCGGCATTCCTCACCTTCCCAGAGTATTACCCTGATACCCATTTCTGCCAGCGGCTGGGTCGACCGCGGGAGTATTTTTATTTCCAACCACGAATACACTTCTTCCAGCGGAAATCGATCACAGGTTGTAAGAATATATATATTATATTAGCATAGTGATTTGTGCACAACGCTTGGAAAATAATTTACGAACGATCAATAACAAAAAACAAACAAAGACCCGTAGACAGCCCGAAGCAGGGTCGATCACGCGCAGCTCGACACAGGGCCTTGCCACGAGAAACCTGCGTTAGAGCACATAACCAACAAAGCAACCTAAAATTTACTAGCCTATGTTTCTTGTACAAGGCGAGGAGCACGGATTTGATCCTACTCCATGTTGTCTTTTGTTCTTTGTATTTTTCTGTTGTTCATTACTTCTGAATTTTTTTCCTAGTAAACATACATTTTCCCTCTGAAATGAGTTGCTATAGAATACCCAAAATTCTAATAGAACGTTTTTTCGTCACGCCAAGTGACGTATAGGGAATATGGTGTTAGTGACCACACATTTTCCAGACCTTCGGCGCATGATTTTTGGGGTAATGTGGTCGGTATTACGCCCGTGCCGCTTTACTTTCCCAGAAAAAAATCCGGTACCCATTAAAGGCTGGGTGAACTGGAAGCCGTCGGTTGGGATCGAACCCTACGTCTTGTCATTTGTAGTCCAGTTCACTAACCACTGAACTATCGCGGCTCCTATATTTAGCATACTTGTAGTTAAATTACCTCCCTTGTAAATGAAGATACATACAATTTAATTATTTCATGTATCATTTTCTTTATGTTTGATTTATTTTTATTGTGTTTCATTCACAAAATAATCTTAGCAGTGGTACACAACACTGCTGTTTTATTGAAAAACATTCAACATCACACTTTGGCAAAACAGAAGTCGAGTATAAAATGCAAATAAAATTAGATTCCAGAGAACATGTTAGTCCTGGAGAAATTCCATTAAAGAAAAGGAAAACTTGTTATAAAGGGTGCTACAAAATACTCGTTTGTTCTAAAAGGATACTGTTATAAGATACCACACTAATGACAAACAACTGTTGCCTTGCAGTAAGGTAAAGGAAAACACAAGGCTAGGTAATACATATGTGCTGACAACAACAGCAAAAATAAAATGTTGTTACGCGATCTCCTTGCAAACAGTCAAAGAAGAAGGAAAATAGAGACAAAACCTCGGTAAACCCCGTTGCGTATAGAAAAGGATGGTGATTGTTCCAATCTATATTCTTTTTATTAAATAACATTTTATTTTCAGTAGTTAATGTCTACATTTCGCCAATTACATTATTCTTTACAATAACAAAAATACAATACTAATAAAGTCTATGAATAAGAAGACAACGATTGGTATCGAAATCGACCACTGTGTTAATTAGGACCCGTTCAATAACCAGGCTCTAGCAACGCTCCGCGAAGAAGTAGAAGATACTACATTCCGAAATAAAAAGACTTGCAGGAAATTAATGCAGTAACGATTTTACTAGCAAAAAAATGAAGAATGCCGTTCTTTATCAATTGTTTTCTTTATTCTCGTTTTGTCAATAACATAACAAAGGATGATTCATTTTAGCAAAACATTACGAAATGAATGTGGCAGAAAATTGAAATGAAATAGTGATGATTTTGCTAAATCATCATCAACAGGGACCAACAATTATTTTACTAAATTAACAAATTAAAAAAAAAATTATTTTGCTAAATCACCAACGACAAGGACCTACCATGCCGCGGAGCTGAAAGTGTCAGAGAATTATGGATGAATATTCAATCTTGGATCTGTGAACCAAAACTGATTAAGATCCTCTTCTATCACGTGTTGAGGTCACATCAATCTGGTAAACCAGGAAAAGACCGGGAAAAAAAAGAAGAAAAAACTGCCAGCAAAAGTTTCTCTCTGGTTTCGCAACGTTGAACCAATAAACCTAGTTGGTATAGCTTACTGTAAACACACTATAATATGGCTACGATAATTAATTGAGCCGCGATAGCTCAGTGGTTAGTGAACTGGACTACAAAGGACAAGGGGTAGGGTTCGATCCCAACCGACGGCTTCCGGGTTCAACCAGCCTTAAATGGGTACCGGCTTTTTTCTGGGAAAGTGAAGCGGCACGGGCGTAATACCGACCACATTACCCCAAAAATCATGTGCTGATGGTCTGTAAAATTTATGGTCACTAACACCATAATCTCTATACGCCACTTGGCGTGACGGGGGTAGTTTACTTTTTTTTTACGATAATTAATTACATTTGGGCAAGGGGAGGGGGGACCAACAACATGTATGAGTAACCAGCGAACCAATGTGGTAGCAAAAATGAAATTATTAAAATTATTGACAATGCAGTAATATTGAAGACATTATCCGCTAATAAGTGAACGAACGAATAGAAGAAGATCATAGTTTTACAACAATGGTCGTATCACATTTGTATTTAGTTTAAGTTTAGAATTAGCTGTAAATATTTGTATTTAATTTAAGTTTAGGATTAATTGTAAACATTTGTATTTAATTTAAGTTTAGGATTAATTGTAAACATTTGTATTTAATTTAAGTTTAAGATTAGTTGTAAACATCTGTATTTAATTTAAGTTTAAGATTAGTTCTAAACATTTGTATTTAATTTAAGTTTAAGATTAGTTCTAAACATCTGTATTTAAGTTTAAGATTAGTTGTAAACACTTATATTGAAAGACAAAACGAACAATGAATGTCCCATGTTTTTGGCGACAGACTTCTAAATACACAAAGAAGAAATGTAAGAGAACACTTTGTTTATGAATTTACGCCCAATTTATAAGACAAAAGTCGCAAAAGAAAAGAGACGAGATCATATGACAGAAATTGGCCCTATTCATTCTGATTTTAAGATTTCTATATTGGAAAATTAACCACAACAAAATCTCATTTAAGCAGCAGCTGATCTACACTACCGGCTTCCAACCGTATGTAATGATATAGAAGGGTCATATAAATAAAAAGTGCAAACTAATGACGACATTTATGTATCAGTGACGCATTTGTATGGTCTGGTTAAAATCGATAGCTCTTCACGTTAACATAAGAGATAAAAGTCGGCAATAGACTCCAGTTAAAATAAAATGTCGAATCACTGCTGATCATTATGGAGCTTACATTACAAATGTCCGAAACGTGAGATTTGAGATCAGGGTAATAAATGTTGCTCTAAAGTGAATTTACGTGCCGCTATCCCATACAGTTGTAGCTTCTGATGAGTTTTTCCGTCAAGAAATGGAACAGACTACATGTCAAGGAAAGTGAGTGGAAAGGAAATAGAGAGCATTAAACCCTTCGAGGAAATGATATGTGAATATTATATGTCCGTGTAATGAAAGTAGTGTGGGTTTATGAACAAGTTTCAGACTAGAGTGATAAGCATTTTCTTTATAGGCTTCTTCTTCATATTTTTTTGCGCGTCATCCAACGATTATTCTTCTCTAGTCACTCTAAAAATGACTTTAAACAGGCGTTTATGCGTTCTGACGTGATTTACAAGTTAAGATATCTTGATCTTTCATCCATATACATCCGATTTCATGAAAGTTTACTTTTGTATTGGGTTCAATTCTTTCTCGGTACTTTTATGTTCTTCTTTGCATTTACCCGTTAGGTGGGCGTGATTACGCTGTGTCGCTAGCTTACGACAAAGTCGCAAAATTCTTCGCCTTTCGGCGCGACGCATCCATCTTCACTTTGTGTAGATTTGCTTAACGATTAATTCCCCGGAAATGGCCATTTTTTTCCCCTCCATTTTTCAACTTTCATATGCCAAGGTTTTTTTAACATGCACGAGAGCACACAAGACACACATATTCTTTTATCGCCGTTATTCGAAAGCACTAGAGATCGAATCTCACTAACCAGAGACCAGGTGAGGGTGACGCCACGATCCAATCAGGATTCCAAGTGAGACATCACAAGGAACCTTCCTGTTCAGCTGCCGACGTCTTACCTCTAGACCACCAAGTCCTTCAATCCCTACTCCTTGAACAAAATGTGTTTTCCTTCAATGACCAGAGCTACCACCAGAAGATGGAGGTGATCTTGATCAGTTAGCTGTTGCCGCTTATCTTGACACAAGTAGTCAGATATTACTTTCTCACCATTTTCAATCTTGCCTGGCCTTCTGAGACTATAATCATTGTAGGTTTCGGGCGGCCGTTCAGAGGTGGTTGCTTGTCAAACAGGTGGATGTTGTTGGATTCGTTCCCTCTTGAATCGATGTGATTATATGTTTTGTTTGTAGATATGAACAACAATTAGTTAACATTCTATCATGTGCGCTATGCGTGCGACGCCTGCATTTGGTATGTGTCAGTAATTCACAACTCTAGTAAACTGTTAGCATTATATATATATATATATATATATATATATATATATATATATATATATATATATATATATATAGGTACAAAGGAAGAAAGGAAGGAAGGAAGGAAGGAAGGAGATTGGGTTGGATGAGATCGATGGAAAGGAAAGAGAGAAAGAAAAAATGCAGGCCTAAGATACCCTTTATTCTCTGCACATTTGCTGGTGCTCTCAGTATCAACCCGTTCTGTCCAACCCCTCCAGCCAATCACAAGCACCATAACCCATACAAATCACTATAATCCCTACAATTGCTCTTGTCATATCATCTCACCCTTGTCAGCCTCGGTTACGAGCAAGCCGAGATAAACGAAGCGTGAAGACAGAAGTGGACAGGACAACAATGGACCAATCAAATTAGCCAATGGACATATAAGAACACTAGTTCCTGGCACTAAATCGAATGTTCACTTCATTTTTCTTGAGTTGATTTCCTGGCGATATGAAGATAGTGTGCTGCTATTTTCGTTCTATCCCTTCTCATTCAAGATTTATTTTCCATCACTCTCTCTGTTTCTCTATATAATTTACTATTCTTTATAAGATACCAGTTTTATTTATTGTCGTGTATTCAATATGTCTATCTAGAAAGTAAAGATTCCCACCATGCCTTAGTAGGCGTATAGGGAATATTGTGTTAGTGATCATATCTTTCTATGACTACGGCACATTTTTGTATGATGTGGTCGGCATCACGCCAGGCCGCCTTTACTATAAAAAAATCTCTGGAACCCATTTTTAGAGGCTGGGAGAACCCCGGAGCCCTGTGAGTCGGAAAAAACAAACATTTGCCACATCAGGGGATCGAACCCGGACTCTGCTGGCCAGGAAGCGAGCACACGAACCACTCGTCCACCGCGGCTCCATTCCCACCTAATACGTTATAATTTTTATTGATATCTAAATATATGTTCTGGATATCTATAGGTTTATTAAATTTGCCATCTTCAAATCTATTGTAATAAGTATCCTACTTTATTGATCAGAACCACGGAACTTTACTAAAACCTTCTGCTTCAAACTAGATGTCTCTCAAAATAGATGTCTTAACAGAATATTGTGCATTTTAGGGAGGTTTAAGATTATCTCCAACAAAGGTCTTTACAAGGAAACCTGCATTAATGACATAACGATGGGGGTTCTAAAAAGATTGTGATGTTTCGTTAGATGTATGAACATGTATGTGTCACACAACTGTACTATAGAAGTTACTCGCTGGACTCTGTATGTCAAGAGTACAAGAAGACTAATATTGGCGTGTGTTGCTTGATATACAAACGAAGGAAAACGGATTCCCGAGTACCGAGGAGCTTGAACAACTGGCTAAAGGTAACGGTAAAGTACGAGATTTGAAGGAATAATGTTCCCAGATATTTAAATTTATTTACCTGTTTTAATATTGTCCCACTTGGCTTTATTGTGCACTGCGGTGATGTCTTTTTCTTTGTTGTTACCATTACTTCTGTCTTTTTGCTATTAAGGCTGAGTCCTGTGTTTTTGCGTTCTTTCACTATAATGCCTAACATTTCTTGTAACTCATTTTCACTCTTAGCGATTAAGACTGCATCATCAGCATATCTTAGATTATTTATATTATGACCTCCAATTGTTATTCCATGCATGTCCCTTATGAATCTTAAAATAATCTCACTATAAATATTAAACAAAATCTTGTTACAGTATACAACCTTGTCTAACACCCTGTTTTATTTGTTGAAACATTCAGAATTGACTTCTAATCTTATGGCCGCTGTTTGTTGCCAGTACTTGTTCTTTATTATTCTTAGATTTTTGCTGTCTACGTTATGCTTTCTAAAATGTTGATTATTTCTTGGTGCCTTACTTTGTTAAATGCTTTGGTATAATCTATGAAACATAGTTATATATATGTTTTCACCTCTATGGCTCTTTCTACTAAAGATCTTATACTGCATTGCTCGTTCCTTTACCTCTAACAAAACCACTCTGTTCATCACTAATTTCTGGACTGATTTTGTCTCGCACTCTTCACATGATGAATCTTAGTAATATGTCATGCGACTCATTTCTTCCCTTAAATGGATACTTGCATAGAATAAAAGAATAGAAATGGCAGGACAAAAATCACGCAATTAGAACTATGAGAATGTACCAGTCAAGTACGAATAGACAAAGAGATACAACGAAGACAATGGTGCTGCATAAGACACACACTGCGGAAGCCATCTTAGAGTATTACATGTCCTCTTTTTGTAATCCTCATGTGACGACACAAGCAGGAAGCAGTGATGAAGATAACAGGGTATACATGTAACGATATTAAAAGAAAGAGAAGAAAAAGAACGACTTGAAAAGTGTTCGTTGAAGACCTATGCTCCACAGGGAGCTAAATGGCAGCATAAAAAAACACACACACATATATATATATATATATATATATATATATATATATATATATATATATATATATAAAGTACAGATATATTACCACTTTGGCAAACAAATATGTTGTTTGTATTATCTCTATTCTTGTGTCTATTTCATCTCATTTTTTGATGACAAAATCCACTAAATAAATCAATTCTATCTAACTAATTATATATTTCACATCTGAACTGTCGTAGACACCCCAATTCTTATACAACATTGATACGTTATTAGCACGAAGATCGTGACAAACTTTCACTGCTAAATTAGTGCTCTAGTATCCAATCCAACATAACGAGTACACACAATAACAAAGAGAATCCAAATATATAGCTAAATGCTCCTTTTTGAAACACACGTGACTTATCGTTTTGGCGTGATGGGGGAAATTGTCATTGCAAGTTGTGTTTCCTGCCCTCGCGGGTTGATCGGTTTGTGGAAATCTTAGCAGCAGCTGCACTCGTCGAAGAATATTCTAGTATCTTAACAGATAACATCTTGAGAATGATAGATATTATGTGTTATGTACATTAACATGTATAGTTGTGGCAGAAAGTTTAATTATTTCAGTACTGAATGTTTTATCAATTTAGCGGTAGAGATTTCAGAGACAAAATGTTTCATGTTTTAAAATATTAATCTACATGTTTATATTCACCTAACACATAACATATTATTTATTAATTATATGTCACTAATACCAAGATGATACAATACATATTTTAAAAATATGGTTCGATGACAGTTTACACTAATCAAATTGAGAGTGACGTAAAATCAGCATGGCGCATGGTGCGTCGAAACGGACGGAGAGAGTTAAGAGCACCGAGTAAATAATTGGCATTTTCATATTGTCACAGAGTATTCTATGTGTGATTGACAAAACGGACGGAGAGAGTTAAGAGCACCGAGTAAATAATTGGCAAGTATTCTAAGTGTGATTGACAAAACGGACGGAGAGAGTTAAGAGCACCGAGTAAATAATTGGCAAGTATTCTATGTGTGATTGACAAAACGGACGGAGAGAGTTAAGAGCACCGAGTAAATAATTGGCATTTTCATATTATCACAGAGTATTCTATGTGTGATTGACAAAACGGACGGAGAGAGTTAAGAGCACCGAGTAAATAATTGGCATTTTCATATTATCACAGAGTATTCTATGTGTGATTGACAAAACGGACGGAGAGAGTTAAGAGCACCGAGTAAATAATTGGCATTTTCATATTGTCACAGAGTATTCTATGTGTGATTGACAAAACGGACGGAGAGAGTTAAGAGCACCGAGTAAATAATTGGCATTTTCATATTGTCACAGAGTATTCTATGTGTGATTGACAAAACGGACGGAGAGAGTTAAGAGCACCGAGTAAATAATGGCATTTTCATATTATCACAGAGTATTCTATGTGTGATTGACAAAACGGACGGAGAGAGTTAAGAGCACCGAGTAAATAATTGGCATTTTCATATTGTCACGGAGTATTCTATGTGTGATTGACAAAACGGACGGAGAGAGTTAAGAGCACCGAGTAAATAATTGGCATTTTCATATTGTCACAGAGTATTCTATGTGTGATTGACAAAACGGACGGAGAGAGTTAAGAGCACCGAGTAAATAATTGGCATTTTCATATTGTCACAGAGTATTCTATGTGTGATTGACAAAACGGACGGAGAGAGTTAAGAGCACCGAGTAAATAATTGGCATTTTCATATTATCACAGAGTATTCTATGTGTGATTGACAAAACGGACGGAGAGAGTTAAGAGCACCGAGTAAATAATTGGCATTTTCATATTATCACAGAGTATTCTATGTGTGATTGACAAAACGGACGGAGAGAGTTAAGAGCACCGAGTAAATAATTGGCATTTTCATATTGTCACAGAGTATTCTATGTGTGATTGACAAAACGGACGGAGAGAGTTAAGAGCACCGAGTAAATAATTGGCAAGTATTCTAAGTGTGATTGACAAAACGGACGGAGAGAGTTAAGACCACCGAGTAAATAATTGGCAAGTATTCTAAGTGTGATTGACAAAACGGACGAAGAGAGTTAAGACCACCGAGTAAATAATTGGCATTTTCATATTATCACAGAGTATTCTAAGTGTGATTGACAAAACGGACGGAGAGAGTTAAGACCACCGAGTAAATAATTGGCATTTTCATATTGTCACAGAGTATTCTAAGTGTGATTGACAAAACGGACGGAGAGAGTTAAGAGCACCGAGTAAATAATTGGCATTTTCATATTGTCACAGAGTATTCTATGTGTGATTGACAAAACGGACGGAGAGAGTTAAGAGCACCGAGTAAATAATTGGCAAGTATTCTAAGTGTGATTGACAAAACGGACGGAGAGAGTTAAGACCACCGAGTAAATAATTGGCAAGTATTCTAAGTGTGATTGACAAAACGGACGGAGAGAGTTAAGACCACCGAGTAAATAATTGGCATTTTCATATTATCACAGAGTATTCTATGTGTGATTGACAAAACGGACGGAGAGAGTTAAGAGCACCGAGTAAATAATTGGCATTTTCATATTATCACAGAGTATTCTATGTGTGATTGACAAAACGGACGGAGAGAGTTAAGAGCACCGAGTAAATAATTGGCATTTTCATATTGTCACAGAGTATTCTATGTGTGATTGACAAAACGGACGGAGAGAGTTAAGAGCACCGAGTAAATAATTGGCAAGTATTCTAAGTGTGATTGACAAAACGGACGGAGAGAGTTAAGACCACCGAGTAAATAATTGGCAAGTATTCTAAGTGTGATTGACAAAACGGACGAAGAGAGTTAAGACCACCGAGTAAATAATTGGCATTTTCATATTATCACAGAGTATTCTAAGTGTGATTGACAAAACGGACGGAGAGAGTTAAGACCACCGAGTAAATAATTGGCATTTTCATATTGTCACAGAGTATTCTAAGTGTGATTGACAAAACGGACGGAGAGAGTTAAGAGCACCGAGTAAATAATTGGCATTTTCATATTGTCACAGAGTATTCTATGTGTGATTGACAAAACGGACGGAGAGAGTTAAGAGCACCGAGTAAATAATTGGCAAGTATTCTAAGTGTGATTGACAAAACGGACGGAGAGAGTTAAGACCACCGAGTAAATAATTGGCAAGTATTCTAAGTGTGATTGACAAAACGGACGGAGAGAGTTAAGACCACCGAGTAAATAATTGGCATTTTCATATTATCACAGAGTATTCTATGTGTGATTGACAAAACGGACGGAGAGAGTTAAGAGCACCGAGTAAATAATTGGCATTTTCATATTGTCACAGAGTATTCTATGTGTGATTGACAAAACGGACGGAGAGAGTTAAGAGCACCGAGTAAATAATTGGCATTTTCATATTGTCACAGAGTATTCTATGTGTGATTGACAAAACGGACGGAGAGAGTTAAGACCACCGAGTAAATAATTGGCATTTTCATATTATCACAGAGTATTCTATGTGTGATTGACAAAACGGACGGAGAGAGTTAAGACCACCGAGTAAATAATTGGCAAGTATTCTAAGTGTGATTGACAAAACAACAAACTGACAACTGAAACAAATGCCGCAATTTACAACGGCTGTATCATTAGTATCCTTCTGTATGGCAGTGAATCATGGACAACTTATACATAGCAGGAGAGAAGGCTAAATGTTGTACATGTGCGATGTCTGCGCCCTGTTTCTGGTGTCACCTGGAAGGACAAAGTGATAGACCTGGAGGTCATCACTCACACAGGTCTCCCGAACATGTACACGCTGCTCAAACAACGCAGGTAACGCTTGGCCACTTACACCGTATGAAATATGGCCGCATACAAAAAGATACACTCTATGGACAACTAGCAGATGGCAAAAAAAAAAAAAAAAAAAAAAAAAAACTAGGAGGCGCCAAAAACTTCGATTTGTAGACGTGTGTAAACGTGATAAAGACTCTGAACACAAGCTCTGCAGCCTGAGAAGAATTAGCTGCAAATTGCAATCCTTGGAAACACATACTAAAGCTCCAACTCAAACAAGATGCAAACAAATTCATAGAAAAAAGTAAATATACGGCGAAATAAACGAAAAAAATATAACACTACTAGGGACGGCTGTAAAAACCATAGTCAACTATGACTGACGGAGGCTACTGCAGAGTATTGCATCATCTGCTATTTTAGGCGACACTAAGTACAATCGTTTCATCCTATTGCATCATTCTTACTTAATCAACAATGAAACACAGACTGTTGCTGTCTTCAGTGCTGTTTTGTTGTTAGGATCATTATCACTGCACACCTGACGAATACATAGGTACTCCGATATCCTCATCAAGAATCTCGACAAAATCCGACGAGAATCCTGACCTACGTGCACGAACTCCATGACACGACCTGGGATCCACGCTGAGTTCAGGTTTTTGCTGACAATTTTGCCCGGGCAGCGGCAATATTCATGGCCTATTCTTTTATTTTATTTTAACTGCTAAGGTATCTTTAACGTGAGTGAGTGTACATGGGAGCTCCTGTTTATTGCCGTTATCTGAGAGGGCTAGACAATTGCGCTGTTCAAAGAGCTCAAATATGACGTGGAGAATGATACACAGAACGTGATGCTTCTGTTCGAAATGGCTACAGCAGAACGGCGATTCACAATGCGATCACCATGTACTAATTATACGGTCAAGATACCAGGTACCATTTGGAGGGTCATCGGGTACTAGTAGGATGGTCACCAGGCACTATCTGGACGGTCACAAAGCATCGGATAGACGGTCACAAGGCATTGGATGGACGGTCATCAGGTACCATTTGGACGGTCACCAAGTACCAGTGGGACGGTCACGAGGCATCAAATTGAAGGTCACCAGGTACCAGTTGGACGGTAATCAGGCACCAGTTGGACGGTGATCAGGCACCAGTTAGATAATCACCAGGTACCATTTGGTCGGTCACAAGGCATCAGATAGACGGTTACCAGGTTTCTTTTTGATGTTCACCAAGTACAAGATGGGCAGTACTTTTTCTGATCGAATGAGAGCGACGTCCCAGGAAAGCAACCATTAGAAACAACCCGGTAATCAAATCAATCGTTGACTCTCTCTAACAGCTTCATGGAAGAATATCTGACCACCTTTGCTTCTAGAAATCCATCTTGCTACATTCAATTAGTTCTGATACACCAGGTTCTGTGTACCCTTCAACGTGCAATTTAAGCTCTTTGAATGACTGAAAGTCTCACTATTTTTCTTAGATTTTTTTCGAACACTACATTCAGAAATAATACCGTTGAAATAACCAAACGGCACCGAAACAGCAACAGTCTGTGCTCTCATAGTTTCTAATGTAATGATGATGCAATAGACTGCAATGTTGTATTTAGTATGCTCTAAAATAACAGATGATACAAGAATATGTAATAGTATGCAAATTTCAATTATTTATTCGTCATCATCATGTGCCTTACCGGTTGGCATAGGTGATCATGTCACTCCACAATCTTCTATCTACAGTGCATCGTATCAGTTCTGTTGTTGACTGTTTTCCATGCCATGAAACCAAGCTATCTAGTATTTTCTCTCTTTGTCGTCCGCGATCTCTCTTTCCTTTTATTTTGCCAGTTGTAACCAAGTATTCCAACTTTCCTCTTCTAATGATGTGCCCGAAAAATGTTTATTGCCTCTTTCTGATGAATTTTAAGAGCTCCAATTTTGTGTTGGCCTCTTTGAGAACTTCCTCATTGGTCTTTTTAGCTGTCCACGGAACTTTCAACATTCTTCTAAGAAATCCCATCTCTGTGGCCTCTAATCGTCTTTTCATTTGTTTGTCTACTGTCCATCATTCGCTTCCATAGGAATTATTTATTAGGTGGTCTTAAAACATTAGGGAGCCGCGATAGTTCAATTGTTAGTGAACGGGACTACAAAGGGCAAGAGGTAGGATTCGATCCCAATCGACGCTTTCCGGTTCACCTAGCCTTTGATGGGTACCGAATTTTTTTCTGGGAAAGTAAAGCGGCACGGGCGTAATACCGACCACATTACCCGAAAATCATGTCCGAAAAATTAGGTCTGTAAAATTTATGGTCACTAACACCATATTCCCTATACGCCACTTGGCGTGACGGGGTACTTTACTACTATTAAAACTTTAAGCCACGAATGTATTATAGATATTCCTAAATGCTTGCGGAACATTGACTCAAAATTATGAATTAGTACGGAAAGAAAAAAAAACCAGGGTAATTAGGTTTAACCGCAGTGTGCATAACAGCTTATAGACGCTACATCACAGCCGAGAACATGACAATGTTATTACATAGAAAAAATGACGAAAGAACCTCTGTCATATACCATGTGGTGTATAGGTAATATGGTGTTAGTGTCGTATTTTATTTCTAGACCTTCGGAATATTACATTATTTGTTGGAGTAAAGTGGTTGATATCACGCCAGTGCCGTCTTTCTTTCCCAGAAAAATCCAGTATCTATTTTAGACTGGGTGAACCTGAAAGTTGTCGATCAGGATCCATGTCGATCTTCTGTTCTTAGTAGTCCAGTTCACTAACAACTGAGCTGCAACAGATATGATCAATAACATAGGTCTAGAACAAACATATATAGAACAAACATATATAGAACAAACATAAATAATGCTGATGTGAGCATCCCACAAGATCTAAGTGTCTGGCCCACACCATCTAAGAGAAACATTGAAAGCTGAACGTGCAGTGGTAAACAGGATAAAATTATACTGATGACTTCAAAGATGGGACAGGGAAAACACTGCAGCAAATGCAGACACTGGCACACAGAAAACAAGAATGTATAAAGAATGTAAACAGGTTATGACGTTGTTGTTCCAGAAGTTGCCTTTAGATTTATGGGAAAATGCTGGAAGGTATGTTTATTAATCAAGGATGCTCTAAGGTGCAGACGCTTGGGAAAGTTTTTTTAATGAAATTTATAATGGGATTCCATGTGGCCTTTATTTTCACATATTTTGATATTCGTTCACATGGTGTCAGTCTCATATCGTCATTATCGTCGCTATTTAAAGCCGCCACATCCAGCTAACATCGACAGCACATCCTCCACACGTAAACCTAACGTCGGCAAAACATCATCCACTCTTTCACATAAAGTCAGCAGCACATCGTTCACACCTCCACCTAAGGCAAACAGCACACCATCCACATCTCCACCTAAGGCAAAAAGTACACCATCCACCTAAGGCAAACAGTAATCCATCCACACCTCCACCTTAGGTAAACAGCACACCATCCATACCTCCACCTAAGGTAAACAGCACACCATCCACACCTTCACCTTAGGTAAACAGCACACCATCCACACCTCCACCTAAGGTAAACAGTACACCATCTACACCTCCACCTTAGGTAAACAGCACACCATCCACACCTTCACCTAAGGTAAACAGCACACCATCAATACCTCCACCTAAGGTAAACAGCACACCATCCACACCTCGACCTTAGGTAAACAACGCACCATCCATACCTCCACCATAGGTAAACAACACACCATCCACACCTCCACCTAAGGTAAACAGCACACCATCCACCTAAGGCAATCAGCACACCATCCCCTTAAAGTAAACAGCACACCATCCACACCTCCAACTAAGGTAAACAGCACACTATCCACCTAAAGTAAACAGCACACCATCCACACCTCTACCTAAGGTAAACTTCACACATCCACTTAAATTAAACAGCACACCATCCACACCTCCACCTAAAGTGA
Source organism: Megaustenia siamemsis (assembly GCA_032433765.1). NCBI lineage: Eukaryota > Metazoa > Mollusca > Gastropoda > Stylommatophora > Ariophantidae > Megaustenia > Megaustenia siamemsis. Next base: position 34,716,205 of record JAVIAB010000088.1, on the reverse strand, counting down.
ACAGCACACCATCCACTTAAGGTAAATAGCACACCATCCACAACTCCACCTAAAGTAAACATCACACCATCCACTTAAGGTAAACAACACACCATCCACACCTCCACCTAAGGTAAACAGCACACCATCCACACCTCCACCTAAGGTAAACATCACACCATCCACTTAAGGTAAACAGCACACGATCCACACCTCCACCTAAGGTAAACAGCACACCATCCACCAAAGGTAAACAGCACACCATCCACACCTCCACCTAAAGTAAACAGCACACCATCCACTTAAGGTAAACAGCACATCATCCACACCTCCACCTAAAGTAAATAGCACATCATCCACTTAAGGTAAACAACACACCATCCACACCTCCACCTAAGGTAAACAGCACACCATCCACACCTCCACCTAAGGTAAACAGCACACCATCCACTTAAGGTAAACAGCACAAGATCCACACCTCCACCTAAGGTAAACAGCACACCATCCACCTAAGGTAAACAGCACACCATCCGCACCTCCACCTAAGGTAAACAGCACACCATCCAGCTAAGGTAAACAGCACACCATCCACCTAAGGTAATCAGCATATCATCCACACTTCCACCTTAGGTAAACAGCACACTATCCACACCTCCACCTAAGGTAAACAGCACACCATCCACACCTCCACCTTATGTAAACAACACACCATCCACACCGCCACCTAAGGTAAACAGCACACCATTCACCTAAGGTAAACAGCCCACCATCCACCTAAAGTTCAACTTAAGGTAAATAGCACACCATCCACACCTCCACCTAAAGTAAACATCACACCATCCACTTAAGGTAAACAACACACCATCCACACCTCTACCTAAGGTAAACAGCACACGATCCACACCTCCACCTAAGGTAAACAGCACACCATCCACCAAAGGTAAACAGCACACCATCCACCAAAGGTAAACAGCACACCATCCACACCTCCACCTAAAGTAAACAGCACACCATCCACTTAAGGTAAACAGAACATCATTCACACCTCCACCTAAAGTAAATAGCACACCATCCACTTAAGGTAAACAAACACACCATCCACACCTCCACCTAAGGAAAACAGCACACCATCCACACCTGCACCTAAGGTAAACAGCACACCATCCACTTAAGGTAAACAGCACACGATCCACACCTCCACCTAAGGTAAACAGCACACCATCCAGCTAAGGTAAACAGCACACCATCCACCTAAGGTAAACAGCATACCATCCACACTTCCACCTTAGGTAAACAGCACACCATCCACACCTCCACCTAAGGTAAACACCACACAATCCACACCTCCACCTTATGTAAACAACACACCATCCACACCTCCACCTAAGGTAAACAGCACACCATTCACCTAAGGTAAACAGCACACCATCCACCTAAGGTAAACAGCACACCATCCACCAAAGGTAAACAGCACACCATTCACCTAAGGTAAACAGCACACCATCCACCAAAGGTAAACAGCACACCATTCACCTAAGGTAAACAGCACACCATTCACCTAAGGTAAACAGCACACCATCCACCAAAGGTAAACAGCACACCATTCACCTAAGGTAAACAGCACACCATCCACCAAAGGTAAACAGCACACCATCCACTTAAGGTAAACAGCACACCATCCACCTAAGGTAAACAGCACACCATCCACCTCAGGTAAACAGTACACCATCCACATCTCCACCTAAGGTAAACAGCACACCATCCACATCTCCACCTAAGGTAAACTGCACACCATCCACACCTCCACCTAAAGTAAACAGCACACCATCCACACCTCCACCTAAGGTAAACTGCACACCATCCACACCTCCACCTAATGTAAACAGTACACCATTCACACCTCCACCTAAGGTAAACAGCACACCATCTACACCTCCACATACGTCGACAGCACATCATCCACGCCTCCACCTTACCGCTTTTACAAAAAGCGTTGGCCTAAACATATTCATCATGTGCGCGTGGCCGTGGGGCTAAAACCACTGTACCGCTTGCTGAAAAGCCGGCGTACTGTATTCGAAGCCCGCGGTAGACAGAAAGGATTTTTTCTATCAGGGGTGAGATACAAATCCTGGGTCTCATACGTCATGGCGACTGCTTGACGACGCGGCCTTTATCTCTCAGGTTCTATCGTTGCGCCCCCCCCCCTCGACATACACATAGCTTTTTTTATTGGGCCAGCAGCTCACTGTCTTCTGCCCTTTTGGTTAAATTATAGTAAATGTAAGAGAATGTCTTGGCAGAAGGTCTACAACAGAAATAATAAACAACTGTCGAGATCAAGAGTTGTGAAGAGACATGCAACGCCAATAGGCATGGATAGTACTTCATGATTATGATGATATTGTATGTTAACTTTCTGCCTAACTAGGTTTAAAAGTAAAAAAAGTAAAGTACCTCCGTCGCGCCAAGGGGCGTATAGGGAATATGGTGTTAGTGACCATACATTTTACAGACCTTCGGCACATATTTTTTGGGGTAATGTGGTCGGTATCACGCCCATGCCGCTCTACTTTCCCAGAAAAAATTCCGGTACCCATTAAAGGCTGGGTGAACTCGGTAGCCGTCCTCTTGTTCTTTGTAGTCCAGTTCACTAACCACTGAGCTATCGCGGCTCCCTAACTAGGTTTAGTTATTATGTATTTCCCAACGTCACCCGTGGCCAGATGGTCACAAGTGACCTTACACAAATGTCATAATTTTGACTACAATTTTGCTAATGGCATTAGCTGTCTAAAATAAACCAGAAGACATATTCTGAGCTTGAAGAAGGCCACAAAGAAGACAGTGGAAAACTCCAGGTCATCAATAAGTGTTCTCCTTCAAGAATGTGAAACTAATACGATGGCTCACGTGAAATAATTCAAAACAATTAAGTATCTGCTGTTTGTGTCAGAGTCTTTCTTCAGGCATATAAACATCAATGTAAGGCAAATTGATCCTCGGGTTCTGAACCACTTTTGGCCACGCGATGAGTTTCAGTCAAAGAAAACAATGCAATTCTGGTTGGTTCACAGCTGTATAGGTGTGTCGATATAGATTGCATTGCATGCATGTTAATTATAATATAACACAAGATTGTTTAATTGCGAAAGTGGAAAATCTTTGGAGACAAAAATCAAACTTTTATCTGTGAAAAATCTACTGAGTTATACTGAAGTAGGCTGTTTGAATGCACGCTATCTCCTGCCAATTACATCAATTTGTGTCTTTTTGGCACAGTTAAACTGTAAATAAAACTTTCTGCTCAACCAGGCCTGATTAGTTGTTTTCTAATCGTCAACCTTGGCCAGGGGGTCTTTACTAGAGTAACCAAATGTAATTTTCACAACAATTATTGTCATCTGTATGCTTTTTTTTTAATCTGTAAACACCTTTAAAACAGACGCTGGACGAAAGACCGGCTAAACAAATGGCTCATTGAAGCAAACATAAACAGGCTTCATGAATACCGTATGAAGGTGATACATGCCTGACCGATGGCTAGCCGTGAAGCCAAGAAGTCTTGAATACCAACACAACAAAGGTGTTTTTAGTTGCCGCACGGTGAGGGATATTCTTCAAAGAAAATCAAAGCTCTCTCTCTTTGTCTGTCTCTCTGTCTCTCTCTCTCTCTCTCTCTCTCTCTCTCTCTCTCTCTCTCTCTCTCTCCTCTTCTCTTCTCTTCTTCATGTACCCGTTCGGATGTCGAGGTAGATACGAAGTTTTGGTTGTCGTCCTTTTGACGTCTTCAATCATTGTCAATTGAAGTTGATGTAACGTTTCTTTGATGTTTTCTCTCCATATTACTCTGGGTCTGCATCTTGCTCTTCTCCATTTTTCTCTTTCAATACATGCGTTGAAATGGTAAGGAACCAGGCGACATTCTTTCTAGATGGGCAAACCAGTTTATTTGTTGTTTCTGTATGTAGTTTAGAATTGGTTCAATGACTACTAAGTACGTACGGACTTATCTGATATGAAATAAGTATGATATGTTGATTAAACGAAACAAAACATCAATTTCAGATGGCCAACCATGTCCAACGCATATTTATTTCACACCAACTGTAACAAATATCACAGTGTCCCCAACACTATCTTACATCGATTTTACGGCGTCCTGACATTCACATCATGGTTACTTCACATTATTATAATACTGACCTCCAGGATAAAACTTCACGGTGTTCTAACATTCACTTCACAGCTACTTCATATAATTATAATACTGACCTCAAGACTAATACTTCACGCTGTTCTAACAGCTCACTTCGCACTACCATTCACTTCATTTTACTTTACATGATTCTAATACTCACTTTAAAGCTACTTTACGTCGTTCTAAAATGACTCAACTCGTGTAGCCTTCAAACCTTATTAAGACTCAACTGACATTGATTTCGCATTGTCCTAAAATTCACACCGCAGCACTTCACATCTTTCTAATAGTCACATGGCATCGACTTTACGTAGCTCTAACGCGGGCCTGTCATCGACCTCATCAATATCACACGCAGCACACACCGCCATCAACAAGAAACCCACCTTCTGTATTCAGCCACCATCATTATGTGCTCACCTACACACTCCTCCCCCGAAATTATCTCCCCATTGTCTAAAATTGAGACATTATCCTCACGTAAACTCATTCATTCAGATCCACTACTAGTCTCCTTGAATTAATTCTCTCCCCTTTTCACTTTTTGTGTGGCAAGAGTTATGTAATAGATAAAATACTCCGGAAACATCTAGAACTCACGATATTAGAATCGATAAGAATTTACAGGTAATGAAACATCTTCAAATTCAAGTTTTACAGTTTTGATGTATATTTAGTTCACTGATCGCTGAAATTCTTGTCACCTTACCTGACAAACTAGTAATCGTTTAGAGTAGCAGTACAACAGATAGGCAGTTGAAGAGGTTTAACAGTAAATTGGGGGTGGTGGCAGATAAAGAGTGAGACTGTCGGAAAGAAACATTGATTTATTATTCTTATTTGTGTGTGTGTTATTTTATGTTTATTGTTTTAATATTTTTTTAAGCTTGTATTTCCCCGTCATCGAATTGTTTAAATTTATTTTATGTTTGTTCTTAATCTTTTCTCTATTCATTACTATGTTGTTATTATATTAAATTAAACTTAACTTTTCAATTAGAAGTTTTTCTTTCGTGCTTTCTTTTTTTTTTCCTTTTTCTTCTGTTTTATTCCCTTGATATTTAAATAAAATATTATTTTGTTCTTTTCTATCTTTTATGTATCGCTTCTTAATATTCTATTTAAAAAAAAAATAGTTTATTTCTCAGTTTCTTTCTTATTTTGAAAGTTCCTATATTTTTTTTAAATAACTATATTCTTCATCTTTCACCATGGTATCCATTTCCGTGTCTTCTTTTTCCTATTCCATCTCCTAATATTTCTACCCAGTTGTCGTTTTAAACTCTTCTAATACAGGTTGTCTTCAAAGTGAGGCAAAATTTGACTTTATATGTAGTAACTGGTCTAATGATCATTAGTCTGGTTTCATTTCAGAACATCTTTACTCGAGTTAACCGGTTTTCACTCAGGCTCTATAACTGAGATGTAGCAAAGTAAAAAGTAAAGTACACCCGTCACGCCAAGTGGCGTATAGGGAATATGGTGTTAGTGACCTATATTTTACAGACCTTCGACACATGATTTTTGGGGTAATGTGATCGGTATTACGCCCGTGCCGCTTTACTTTCCCAGAAAAAAAATCCGGTACCCAATTAAGGCTGGGTGAACCCGGAAGCGTCGGTTGGGATCGAACCCTACCCTTGTCCTTTGTAGTCCAGTTCACTAACCACTGAGCTATTGTGGCTTCCTGCAACTGAGATGTAGTTTTGGAAATGAGGGTGGACTTACGTGATGCTGACCATATCCCCGATACCTGTGCAATTCTTCTTCTCCAGCCTTTAACCTCGATGATTGTTGAAGCACCATCGACAGACTTATCACTTATTATGTGAAATATTTCAGGACATCACATTTCATTTGCTTTTATAACAGACTTTGTTTTAGTATATTTACTCTCTTCCTCCTCTCTTTTTGCCATCGATTTGACCTGCAGTGACGAGAATTGGAATGCTTTCTTACCAGAGTAAACATACCATTACTTTTCCTTGTTACAGTAGTCTTTTTTAATCTGCGAATCCGACACTCTACTTTCCTTGGCAGCATCGACAGCGCAACACAATGTCTTTGTGTATGATCTGTCTCCACACTTTCCTGGTGTGCGTCCATCTATGGATTTACTCAAATTCAAGGTGTCCACAGACACAATCCTTGATATCAAATAGTTAGGAAATCAAAACTTATGTGTTTATAAATATCGTGACAGAAGATACAGTAACTCAACAATTTTATTTTCTGCTTCACAAAATCTATGTGTGCTCTTACATGAAGATACAGTAACTCAACAATTTTATTTTCTGCTTCACAAAATCTATGTGTGCTCTTACATTGAAGATACAGTAACTCAACAATTTTATTTTCTGCTTCACAAAATCTATGTGTGCTCTTACATTGAAGATACAGTAACTCAACAATTTTATTTTCTGCTTCACAAAATCTATGTGTGCTCCTACAATGAGATACAGTAACTCAACAATTTTATTTTCTGCTTCACAAAATCTATGTGTGTTCTTACAATGAAGATACAGTAACTGAACAATTTTATTTTTGCTTCGCAAAATCTATGTGTGCTCCTACAATCATCAGAGGCAGTGATATCCAAGATATCGCTTACTCCACAACAACGCGCTGGACAAAATGACCAGTTCTTTTGCAAGTGGACTCCGAGACCACCGGACTTAACTGTCTGTGACATTCTACTTTTGGGGTGCATGAAGAACAGGGTGAATCTACCTCTACTACCTGCAACACACCTGGATGATTTGCAGGAACGTTTCACTGAAGCTGTAAACTCGATCACTCCGGATATGCTTCAGAGAGTCTGGTCACAGCAAGATTATCGCATCGAAGTTTGTAACGGCAGGGGCACACATCGAGTGTGTGAGAGATATCAACTGATAGCACATGAAACTGAATGAGTTGACACAGCAGCAACCACTGATCTATAAATAAAAGAAAAGTAAGTAAAGAGCCCACGTCACGCCAAGTTTCGTATAGGGAATATGGTGTTAGTGACCATAAATTTTACAGACCTTCAGCACATGATTTCTGGGGTAATGTGGTCGGTATTACGCCCGTGCCGTTTTACTTTCTCAGAAAAATCCGAACCATTTAAGGCTGGGTGAACCCGGAGACCGTCGGTTGGGATCGAACCCTACCTCTTGTCCTTTGTAGTCCAGTTCACTAACCACTGAACTATCGCGGCTCCCACTGATGTTAAAGAATATTCCAATATAAGTTTTTATTTTTTTAACTATTTTAATTCAGACAGTGTTTGTGGACACCCTGTACGTTCCAAGTACAAGATCTAAATTATGTTTTAATTAAATCGTTAATTTCTCTGTCCCATTTTTTTTAAACGATCTAGTACATTGTTTCTTAGAAATAACAACATAACTACCTACAATTGAAATTTCCCATTGATTTGAATTTGAAATTGTCGTATGATTCAAATCAATAAAACCATATTGGATCACTTTAGCAAAGTAGGATCACAACCCCAATTCAAAATTGAGTCGCTGATCTGCTATTGTTTGTGCGTTGTTCAGAATGTTCTTTTACCCAAGCGACTCATTTCGCTATTTGTTTTATTTTATCACCAACTGATTGTTTGAAGTTTTTTTTAATTTGCTTTCCGCTGCTGGAAGTCAACAACTGAGAACACAATGCACACCACCTTGGTACTTTATAATTATAAACAAATGATCGAACTACATATTTTGACAATTGTATCAATTAAACACGTCCCACGCAAAAAGCAACACATATCACAAAAACTATGAACCCTGTATACGTCTTCAAAAAAGCTCAGACGGAATGCAAGAAACAATCGCCATCTTGGTCACAGAGAAGGTCAATCAACGAGCAAGACGACGCAAATTAACTATCCTCTCGACGCTGAAAGGCAAATGAGGAAGGAAATGTGAAGTAGAAGAAGATACCAAGTTCCCCAGAAATCGAGTCTTACATATAGACCACCATGTTCCCCAGAGATCGAAGTCTTACATATAGACCACCATGTTCCCCAGAAATCGAGTCTTACATATAGACCACCATGTTCCCCAGAGATCGAAGTCTTACATATAGACCACCATGTTCCCCAGAAATCGAGTCTTACATATAGACCACCAAATTCCCCAGAGATCGAGGTCTTACATATAGACCATCAAGTTCCCCAGAAATCGAGTCTTACCTATAGACCACCAAATTCCCCAGAGATCGAGGTCTTACATATAGACCACCATGTTCCCCAGAAATCGAGTCTTACATATAGACCACCATGTTCCCCAGAGATCGAGTCTTACATATAAACCATCAAGTTCCCAGAGATCGAGTCTTACATATAGACCACCAAATTCCCAGAGATCAAGTCTTACATATAGACCACCATGTTCCCTAGAGATCGAGTCTTACATATAAACCATCAAGTTCCCAGAGATCGAGTCTGACATATAGACCACCAAATTCCCAGAGATCGAGTCTTACATATAGACCACCATGTTCCCCAGAGATCGAGTCTTACATATAGACCACCATGTTCCCCAGAGATCGAGTCTTACATAAAGACCATCAAGTTCCCCAGAAATCGAGTCTTATATATAGACCACCAAATTCCCCAGAGATCGAGGTCTTACATATAGACCACCATGTTCCCCAGAAATCGAGTCTTACATATCGACCACCAAATTCCCCAGAGATCGAGTCTTACATATAGACCCCCAAATTCCCCAGAGATCGAAGTCTTACATATAGACCACCAAATTCCCCAGAGATCGAGTCCTACATATAGACCACCATGTTCCCCAGAGATCGAAGTCTTACATATAGACCACCAAATTCCCAGAGATCGAGTCTTACATATAAACCACCAAATTCCCCAGAGATCGAGTCTTACATATAAACCACCAAATTTCCCAGAGGTCTTAGTCTTACATATAAACCACCAAATTCCCCAGAGGTCTTAGTCTTACATATAGACCACCAAATTCCCAGAGATCGAGTCTTACATATAGACCACCATGTTCCCCAGAGATCGAAGTCTTACATATAGACCACCAAATTCCCCAGAGATCGAGTCTTACATATAAACCATCAAGTTCCCCAGAGATCGAGTCTGACATATAGACCACCAAATTCCCCAGAGATCGAGTCTTACATATAGACCACCATGTTCCCCAGAGATCGAGTCTTACGTATAGACCACCATGTTCCCCAGAGATCGAGTCTTACATATAGACCATCAAGTTCCCCAGAAATCGAGTTTTACATATAGACCACCAAATTCCCCAGAGATCGAGGTCTTACATATAGACCACCATGTTCCCCAGAAATCGAGTCTTACATATAGACCACCAAATTCCCCAGAGATCGAGTCTTACATATAGACCACCAAAGTTCCCAGAGATCGAAGTCTTACATATAGACCACCAAATTCCTCAGAGATCGAGTCTTACATATAGACCACCATGTTCGCCAGAGATCGAAGTCTTACATATAGACCATCAAATTCCCCAGAGATCGAGTCTTACATATAAACCACCAAATTCCCCAGAGGTCTTAGTTTTACATATAGACCACCAAATTCCCCAGAGATCGAGTCTTACATATAAACCACCAAATTCCCCAGAGGTCTTAGTCTTACATATAAACCACCAAATTCCCCAGAGATCGAGTCTTACATATAGACCACTAAATTCTCCAAAAATCGAGTCTTACATATAAACCACCAAGTTCCCCAGAGATCGAAGTCTTACATATAAACCACCAAGTTCCCCAGAGATCGAAGTCTTACATATAAACCACCAAGTTCCCCAAAAAGAAAAAAAAATTTTGTGGAGAACTATAATAATAATAATGAAAGTAATAATGGAAAGACAATTAATACTTTGCTATGCTAAATATTGTGTGTACTTTCACAAATCTGAAGCATTGCTCTGGTGTTACATTTTCTAATTTCATGTAAATTCTCTTTTTGATAATTCTCAAGGATTAGATTACGGATTTTGTTAGTGAAGGATTAACCAAACAACAAAGTGAGTGGATCAAACAATATCCACGCTGTCGTTACTATAGCTCAGTGGTTAGTGAACTGGACTACAAAGACAAGAGGTAGGGTTCGACCCCAACCGACGGCTTCCGGGTTCACCCAGCCTTAATGGGTACCGGATTTTTTTCTGGGAAAGTAAAGCTGCACGGGCGTAATATCGACCACATTACCCCAAAAATCATGTGCCGAAGGTCTGTAAAATTTATGGTCACTTACACCATATTCCCTATACGTCACTTGGCGTGACGGGGGTATTTTACTTTTTTTTTTTTTTACTGTCGTTACTATATCTGAGAGTAGGGTAGTTATTTCAGAGTAGGGGTTAGTTATAAATGTAACCTTTGAGCAACTAATGTTGTGACATTTACCAGAAGAGTTTCCCTATCGATTTGTTATCCACTTTCTTACATTTTGTCTTCTATGAATGTTGTTTTTGCTCACAGTGTCTGTCAGTTTCCTCTCTCCTTATCCTTCATGGGATTACATGCCCGATAACTCTTATCCGTATTGTGTGTTCAGGCTTGCAGGTGATCAATCAAGGCACGATCGATGAACCATCTCGTTACCATCGCTGCAGTTTCAGATCAATCTCTTCTCAGATAATTTTGCTGAAATTCTGTAGGAACACAAAGAAGATTGGGGAGGAAGAAAGTGCAAAGAATAAGGAAAAGAAAATGAGGGCCATCATCATTGGGTGCCGTCTCCGCATCGATGGTTGGCTACCACAGAGCACCATTCCACTCTGTCTCTTGCTTTGATGGTGCAGATTGTCATACGTTGACTTGTCCATCTTTGATGTTACTCATCCATGTTAGTCTTGGCCTGCCTCTGCCTCTTTTACATTGTATTTTCCCTTCCAATAGTACTTTTATTAGGCTGTTGTGTCTTTTAACATGCCCCAAAAATTTCATTTTCCTTGTTCTAATTGTGTCTAAATGTGTTCTCTTTTCAATTTTAGTCGTTTTAAGACTTCATCATTTGTTTTCTTTTCTTTCCATCCAACGCCACCTATTCTTCTATATATCTACATTTCAAAGGCTTCAATTTTCTGTTCTGTTTTCTGATTATAGTGTCCATGTTTCTGCCCCATACAGGAATATTGAAAAGATGTAACATCTTGCTATTCTTAGTTTCAGCCCTGGTGTTATTTGTTTTTGATGTTAGTACATGTATATTTTTCATGCTATTAAAATTACGTTTTGCCATACCCATTCTTTTGTTTATTTCAGTTGTACATTTTCCATTACTAAAAATGAGGGTAACACAAAGAAAATAATTTTTGTTTGCGTTGCTAGCTTTCACCTCTGGCGAAGCCATTAAATTCTAAGAGCTGAATTTTGCGTGTCAATCCGTTTTTCACTGATAGCCGTGTGTGTACAAGGGTCCCTCGCCGCACTGGCAGATAACTCCGACTTCGGAAGTACTAATATTTTTTCCATCGATGAGTAATTGACACTACAAGCCGGGTCTCACTGCTGAGACCAAAGGTGGTTGAAGCAGAGAGAAATCGCAAAAAAAGCCCAACTAGTACAGCCAGGATTTGAACTCACATCGTCTCTTTGTCTTACCTCGAGACCAACCAGTCACCCAAAGAAAATATAAGGTAAATAAAGAGAATATAATTTGAATCAAATATAGTTAGTTGTATTTGTAGATTAGTGGGAAATATGAGTATGAGTTAGAAACAGGAAAGTAAAAATAAATATTTAAATTAGGAGTGAAATCATATATAAATACGTGTAAAGTAAAGATCAGATTATGAATTAATATTTGTAAAGTAGGGAGGCAAAATGTAAAAGGAAATTGTATTGTAAATTAGGAAGACCATTAAGAGTAAATATTTGTAAAGTAAATAAGGGGCGTGTGTGTGTGTGTGTGGCGGGAGGAGGGGGTGGGAGGATGAGAGTAAGTTAAGAAAGCTACTGAGAAAAAATATTTCGAAAGTAAGGAAATTAAGAATAAATATTTGTAAAAGTAAGGAGGTATGTAAGAATAAACATTTGTAAATAGAAGAAGGAATGTAAGAATAAAAATGTGTAAAAGTAAGGAGGAAAGTAAGACTAAATATATTTGTAAAAGGAAGGAGGAAAGTAAGAATAAATATTTATAAAAGTAAGGGGGAAAGTAAGAATAATTATTTATAAAAGTAAGGAGGAAAGTCAGAATAAATATTTTGTAAATATAAGGAGGAAAATCAGAATAAATATTTTGTAAATGTAAGGAGGAATGTAAGAATAAATATTTGTAAATGTAAGGAGGAATGTAAGAATAAATATTAGTAAAAAGTAAGGAGGAATGTAAGAATAAATATTTGTAATGTAAGGAGGAAAGTCACAATAAATATTTTGTAAATGTAAGGAGGAATGTAAGAATAAATATTTGTAATGTAAGGAGGAAAGTCACAATAAATATTTTGTAAATGTAAGGAGGAATGTAAGAATAAATATTTGTAAATGTAAGGAGGAAAGTCACAATAAATATTTTGTAAATGTAAGGAGGAATGTAAGAATAAATATTTGTAAATGTAAGGAGGAATGTAAGAATAAATATTAGTAAAAAGTAAGGAGCGGTTTATGAGTAAAAAATGAGAGTAAAATAAAGGGGAGAGAACAAAAGACAATTTGTTTGCTCTTCAACTTATTAAGAAAGCCACTAAAAATAACTATGTGTGAAGTTATGAGAAAAGTAAAAGCAACTATTTGTAAATTGAGAGGTAAAAAGAGTAAAAATAAATATGTGTAGAGTTATACGAAAAGAAAGAAGAAATATGCATACAAAGTAATGAGAAAAATAATAATAAATATGTTTAATATAAGTGAAAAAGTAATGACAAAGGGAGAGAACAAATGGGGACACAAGTGGTGAGTCGATAATGAAAAGTAAAAAAAAAAAAAAAAAAAGTAAAGTACCCCCGTCACGCCAAGTGGCGTATAGGGAAATATGGTGTTAGTGACCCTATATTTTACAGACCTTCAGCACATGATTTTTTGGGGTAATGTGGTCGGTATTACGCCCGTGCTGCTTTACTTTAACAGAAAAAAATCCGGTACCTATTTAAGGCTGGGTGAACCCGGAAGCCGTCGGTTGGGATCGAACCCTACCCCTTGTCCTTTGTACTCCAGGATAATGAAAAGGTTAAATGAAAATGAAAGAGGTGAATTTGCAGAAGGAAATAAACAAACAATAGATATGATATAAGGACACACAAGATAAAGTTGATGAGAACGAAAACAAGTCTGCAGTAAGGAAAATAAGAAGGCAGTGAGAATGTCGTTGAAAAAGGAGTAGGAATAAAAAATGTTGGACAGGTATGCAGGATGTGGAATATATACATTATCTAGTAGATGGGGTAGAGAGAAAGAAGGAGAAAAAGAGCAAGGAAATTAGAAGAACAATTATAGCGAGAAAAATAATTACAACAATACGATGACGTAGAAATATTACGGAGCAGAAAAATAAGAAAGAGAATAGTTATGAAGAGTAGAAATATAAAAGGAAGAGGAAGAAAAACAAATAACGAGAATAAAGCAGACTAGCAAAATGCTGGAGAAGAGAGAATGAACAAATATAAAGTAGAAGAAAAAAAGACACAATGCAATCAATACGGAGAAAATAAGGATCAACGATTCGAGATTGATCGGTGGTATGGCCTTTAAGTACCTTCAACACCCACCCCTCAGCATCACACACACACATAGTTCACCTGCCTCACCCATTCGGTGAAATACTATTTTGTGTCTGTAATATTAGCATTAACTTAATGACGTTTATGGTCGACTAATGGGTCTACATTGTAACAGATTCAATCTGAGCCCCTGGTAGCAGGATTCGCTGGTAAAGCTGGGATTAGTTGAAGACTGGAGGCTGTGTTTATCAGAGAGAGAGAGAGAGAGAGAGAGAGAGAGAGAGACACACACACACCCACCCACCCACACACACACACACACACACAGACACACACACATACACACACACACACGGAGACATCTGAAAAATTAACAAAGATGTAATGTAAGATAATGTTCAACATCATCATCCGTGCCGGTTAACGAAGAGTCTACTAATGACCAAGTTGACGAACGATCTGTAAGAGTTAAACAAGTCATCACAAACCGCTTGCATTAGGATCAATGATCAAAAACTGATCAAGAAAGATTGTGATCTACGTCACTGAAATGACCCCCAACAGACAAACTAGTCAAGCCAAGTGAGTACGGATCAAAGAAGCAAGTGTGATCTAGTGCTACTGAAAGAAAGATACCGCTGGAGGTGTTAAAGAGAAAGACTCAGATATCGTAACTTGTAATAATTGTTACTGAGTTATTGAGTTATTGAGTTATTGAGTTATTGAGTTATTTGCGGGTCATTGTCATTGCACTCCGAACATGTCCATAGGTGCTCAGATCTCCTCCTCAGGAAGTCCCGCAGTGTCCAGCGACTGACGACTCCAGTTCTATGTTGGTTGATAAGTCTTCTTACACGGCCACTAAGTTTCTCATTTCTGGCTGTGCCCATCTTAACTCCCATCTCTATCACCCGAAGAAGTGACGTGGATCTGTGTTTGTCGAAGTCCTGTGCTCTTCCCACATCTCGGAGGGCATTTATGATGTCCGCCCGATCCATTGGTTGCCCGTCCTCAACGACAGCGCAGCTAGCCAACCTGTCCGCTCTTTCATTTCCCCGTACTCCCGCATATCCAGGGACATAGCAAATATAAATACAAATGTGACCTTACGTATTTTGGATTTCTGCAACGACTCTACCCATTGCAAGCCCGCCTCCACTTTTTTTTTTATCACGCTAATAGAATCACTCAGTATACATGCGTGGGTGTAGTCTTGTGACTCTAACCAATTTGAATGCCTTGGTCACTGCCATCACCTCCATTGTCGTGCTACTCGTGGTCATGACGTATGCACCACTGTCTTCGTAGACTATTCTGCCTGCCGAGTGTGCTGTGCTGTAAATGCCCATCCACTTCTTTGGTGCCGTATTACAGATCCGTCTGTATAGATGACTGCATCTTTCTCATCGGTGTTATCACAGATGAGACCATTGACCTCCGCATTAACTATTTTTTTTATCAATTTAGCAGTAGAGATTTCAGAAAACAAAATTGTTCATGATTTTAAATATTAATCTGCGTGTTTATATTTGTCTAATAATAACCATGTTATATATGAATTTTTAGATAATTAAACAAGAAAAATATAGATTTCACCAATAGTAAAATGATACATGACATGTAAGTAGAATATGGTTTGAAGACAATACACATTAATCAAATTGTGAGTGTCGCAATATGCGGCGCAACGTACATGGCCTAAATTATCATGGCGCACAGTGCGTAGAACCGTACGGAATGAGTTAATAGCATGGCGAGCGAAGGATAATACTTGATCGCTACAACTGCTATTCCAAAACATCTGGTATTTGTTATTTTTTTCAATATTCTCCATCTAAATGAGAACGTGACACACAGCTGTCAGTCACCAATTACACAGACTGGAATGAGCCAGACTGCCAACGGTGCTGCCACCACGTGGAAGCAGTAGATCACCTGTTACTACACCGATCTTACCTAACGAACCTGCCACACCCCAACCATCTGACACCACACTCTCCTCTCCCGTAGACAAACTCAGACAAAAAAAAAGGTTGGAACATTCGCGCAAGATATAGTGGGTCGTGCAGCTAAAGTCTCACAAGGATTAAGTCAAAGCAAATTTCTGTCCACGAAGTATTTGCAGTCATAAATATGACTTCAGGATGTTCTGTTACACCAATGGCTGAATGTGCCCATGTTTTTGTTGAAGTATATGTTATGGGGTTCGTACCCTGGCGAGGACACCTGGGTTTTACTAATTCCCTAAAAATTAGTAGGAGCCGCGATAGCTCAGTGGTTAGTGAACTGGACTACTACGGACAAGGGGTAGGGTTCGATCCCAACCGACGGCTCCGGGTTCACCCAGCCTTAAATGGGTACCAGATTTTTTCTGGGAAAGTAAAAGCAGCACGGGCGTAATACCGACCACATTACCCCAAAAATCATGTGCTGAAGGTCTGTAAAATATAGGGTCACTAACACCATATTTCCCTATACGCCACTTGGCGTGACGGGGGGTACTTTACTTTTTTTTTTATATGTTATGTATGGGAGCCGCGATAGCTCAGTGGTTAGTGAACTGGACTACAAAGTGCAAGAGGTAGGGTTCGATCATGATCAACAGCTTCCATGTTTACCCAGCTCTAAATGGGTACAAGATTTGTTCTGGGAAAGTAAAGCGGCACGGGCATAATACCTACCACATTTCCCCAAAAACCATGTGCTGAAGGTCTGTAAAAATTATGGCCACTAACATCATATTCCCTATACGCCACTTGGCGTGACGGGGGCTATTTACTTTACTTATATGTTATGTATAATGGTTAATTCCTCTCGATTCGAAGACCGTATGACTCTCTCCCCCCTCCCCCCCAAAAAAAAAAAAAATTGTGAAAAGGATCATCATCGTCATGTGCCATACAGGTTGGCGTAGGCGATCATGTCCTTCCACAATTTCTATCCACCGTGAATCGATCAAATCTGTTGTTGACTGTTTCCCATGCCATGACACGAATCTATCTAGTATTTTCTCTTTTTGTCGTCCGCGATCTCTCTTTCCATGTATTTTGCCAGTTGTAACCAAGTATTCCAACTTTTCTCTTCTCATGATGTGCCCGAAAAATGTCGATTGTTTCTTTCTCGTGAAAATAATAGAACTACTGTTACCTGCCATGTATTGACGTCACATGAGACAACAAATTAGAATTGGAATCGTCGCCAGTACAGTAAAGTAAGACGTGCATGGAGCAACCTTGTCAACGGAAATTACCGATCCATTCCCGGAAATGCTGTGACAAGTAGTGGAGCAGATATGGAGAATTCCAGACTGCAGTTAAACTGGTTCAATGAATAGAATAGAATAGAATAGAATAGAACAGAGGTAAGGCAGACCTCATAATGCCCGATGATTCACTGTTAAGTCTTGCTGGCCTTGTTTTGTTAAAAATCATAATTGAGCTCGATATGTCAATTCCACATTCTTGATTTATTTTTTGTTCTTCCTCTTTTTATTTTGATACCCGGCGTCGATATAAAAGCCTGACGCGTTAGTTTTTCCATGTATTCACTGGAAAAATTCACAGGGTTTTTTCCATTATATAGCTTGAGATTTAGTCTTGTTTGGCACCTATAGATTAGTTATATTTCTAATATAAGACAAAAAGAGAAACAGAAAATACCCGGATCTTTTTCCTACAATCGTGTTTATGTATTAATTACGTTGGTAATGCATGGAAATAATCTATGTCAATAGAAGTGAGAAAGAGAGAGTTCATCGGTGCTATAAAGAACCAATTCTGACTTATTGAAGCGAATCATGGGCAGTAAACAAACAAATGAAAAGACGATTAGAGGCCACAGAGATGGGATTTCTCAGAAGAATGTTGAAAATTTCCTGGACAGCTAAAAAGACCAATGAGAAAATTCTTAAAGAGGCCAACATAAAAAGGCAGCTCCTAAAAAATATCAGAAAGAAACAATCAACATTTTTCTGGCACATCATGAGAAGAGGAAAGTTGGAATACTTGATTACAACTGGAAAAATAAAGGGAAAGAGATATCGCGAAAGGCAAAGAGAGAAAATACTGGATAGCTTGGTCTCATGGCATGGAAAACAGTCAACAACAGAACTGATACGATGCACTGTAGATAGAAGATTGTGGAGGGACATGATCGCCTACGCCAACCGGTATGGCACATGAGGATGAATGCATGGAATTTCCTGTAACGACCATTTATGTATTTATTTATAATTTATCAACATGTTTATTATAATGCAGTGCTTATATGTTTTTCTCGTATGCGATTTACTGTAATAATTAAGCATTTTTTTCAAGAATTACATTCTTATTATGTTTGTGTCTAACTTCTTACTTCACCCGTGGTATGGTTTGTTATTTGCGAGAACATCATGACATGATGTAAATGAACTTCCTGGTTGATTGTCATTTGTGAACTTTCGGGGTGAGATCTGTCTGTGGTTCTAAGTGTATATGTCAGTTCATGCTTTGCTTCTTTTCTTGTCCTTTTAAATTGTATGTATATATATAAACATAATTTTCATCAAGTTCGGGGCCTGCTGGCGTAGGTGATCATGTCTCTCCACAATTTTTAATCTCGACAGTTATTTATAATTTCTGTTGTTGACCTTCTGCCAAGTGATTCTCTTAAGCTGTCTGGTATTTTTTCTCTTTGCATTCCTCTATCTCTTCGTCCCTCAATTTTCCCAGTTGTCACACTATATTCCAGCTGTTCATTTCTCATTACATGGCCAAACAATGATGATTGTTTCTTCCTAATATTGGAAATTAGCTCTCTTTTTGCTCTGGCCTCTTTCAGAACGTTTTCATTACTCTTCTTAGCTGTTCTTGGTATTCTCAACATTCTTCTGTAAAACCACATTTCTGCAGACTCCAGTGATTTTCTTGTTTGTTGTCCTATTGTCCATAATTCACATCCATATGTTAAGACTGATTCTACATAACATTTAAGAACTCTTTTTCTTGTTTCGATTGTCAAAAATGGATTGCATAGAATCTTCCTCATTTTTTGAAAAGCTGCTCTTGCCTGAGCAATTCTGCATCTCACCTCTTTTGTACATCTTCCGTCTGAGGTTAACAAAGTTCCCAAATATTTAAATTCATTTACCTGTTTTAATATTTTTCCACTTTTCTTTATTTTGCACTGAGGTGATGTCTTTTCCTTTGTTATTATCATTACTTCTGTCTGTTTGCTATTAAAGCTGAGTTCTTTTTATTTTGCTTTCTTTCACTATAATGTCTAACATTTCTTACAACTCATTTCACTATTACCGATTAAAAAGATTGCCAGCTCTAACGAAGTTGACTATGTTATTACTTGTTTAATAATAACAGCGTATTGGATGTTGCACTTTTAATACTAAAAAATAGCGCCCGGTTTTAAGCGGAAACTTTAAGCGGATACTTTAAGCGGAAACAATATAACTATTTAATAACACATAATGTTTCAGAATTGTGAAATATAATGTTTCATGTGGAAGCCTTTAAAATCAGTAATAACAATTATTTTGTCCTGAACTACCAAATATTACATTTCAAGCTGAGTATTTTAGGTCTTTACCCAGACTAAATGTTATGGGATTTGTGAATTATATTATGTGGTAATCAAGACAAGTGGAACAATATTAAAACAGGCAAATGAATTTAAATATCTGGGAACAATGGTAAACTCAGATGTACAACAGAGGTGTGATGCAGAATAGCGCAAGAAAAAGCAGCTTTTAAAAAAGGAGGAAGCTACTGTGCAATCCATTTTTAATAATAGAAACAAGGAAAAGAGTTCATAAATGTTATCTTCTGTTTTCATCTTCTGTTAGAGGATAACAATGTTAACATTACGTTTATTAAATTAAAATTTTTCCTATTTTAATATTTCGTATCTTATTTAATAACCTTCCTCTTCTTCCTAACGGCGAAACAGCACATAAAGTGAACACCGCCCTCTGTTTCCCGTCATACAATATCATCATTCGTCGTAAGCAATCGGAATATCAAAACACGATCAAAACGAATGAAACGCACAGCTCACTGTATGCACATAGCACGTAACTCAGTAGCTCCAGCAGGAACGCCGGACTTGGAATATGAGGAAACTCCAATATGGAACACCATTTTCATACACAGCCTTTATCAGTTTCTGCCGCCTATCTACCATATTCACCGGAAGTTCACAACCTCCTGAAAATGTTGTTCGTCATCCTCTTGATGTCCACAATAACTTGGAAAAGGTCCTGCTACTTCCCACAGACTAACTGAGAATTTGTTTCTCATTCTTTAAGCGAACAAAATCAGCAATAAAGAGATGATCCAAATATGCTCTCAAGAGGATTTGTAAGCAGCGAAAGAAAATTTGAAATGCAGGATGAGGGGAATTGTATTTTCGACGAGCACATGGGCTCCACACAGCCCCTTTAGAAGATACCACAAATAGTGTCTGGGAAGTGACGTCACAGAGAACGGGAAATGAATACTTCACTTCATGAAGCTGAGGCTTAGCACATTGAAGACACTAACACTTTATTACCCAACGGCGATTGTTATATGACTACCTTTATCTAAGATTTTTAAAACATGATGGTAGATGTAAACTAGGCGTAGATTAATTAGCTCAGAAAACGAAATCAATCCAATAAATGATAAAGATTCTACACAAATTTAGTTTGTTAAAGGAAAAAAAAAAAGGTTCTCTCCACGCCTTGCTAGGAGTATGTGGAATATGGTGTTAGTAAATATACTTTTCTAAGACCACGGCACAGTTTGGGTGAGGTGGTCTGTATCACGCCAGGCCGCCTTTACTTCCCAGAGAAATCTCTTGTACCCATTTTTAGAGGCTGGGTGAACCGCAGAGCCTTGTCAATCCGAAGTATAATCGGCCACTAATGTTAATATTAAGTCAGTTCCATTATATGTCCGTGAAACATGAAGAACAACAAAATCGACAAACATGAAGATACAGACTTTCACTACATAGAATTATGGAAATGTACCAGTCAAATACCAGTGGATAAAGAGATACAGCGAAGATGGTGGCGCTTTATAGGACACACACTGCGGAAGCCAACTGAGAGTATTACACAACAAGCTCTTTTTGGAATCCCCATGGGAAAAGAGAAAGGGGAAGACCAAACAATTCTTGGAGAAGACAGACAGAAGCAGAGATGAATATGATGGGGAATACATGGAATGATCTGAAAGGAATGGCAAGATACAGAACGACTTGGAAAGTGTTTCTTGAAGACCTATGCTCCACAGGGAGCTGAAAGATAGAAGAAGAAGAATGTTAATGGGAGTAAGCAATAGTATTCAGCAGTGAAACCTGTAGTGAGACTGAACAAACTAAGACGTTTCGCTATGAAAACCTTCACCAGGTCTTGGTTCTCTATAGGTTTAGTTCATGAATAAAATTCTTTGTTGATTTGACATGTTCTCGGCAGCTCTGCTCGCGGTCCAGCATAATATTAATTATTTTATATGTGTCCTATTTCCTCTGGAAGCCAGAAACATTCTTTAAGGTTTATATAGATGCAGAACTGGCACAGAAGTGAGTCCTGGACAATCGGATATAAATAGATCCTCAAATAGAGGAAGTATTCCAACCGACGGCTTCCGGGTTCACCCAGCCTTTAATGGGTATCGGATTTTTTTCTGGGAAAGTAAAGCAGCACGGGAGTAATACCGACAACATTACCCTAAAAATCATGTGCCGAGTGTCTGTAAAATGTATGGCCACTAACACTATATTCCCTATACGCCACTTGGCATGATGGGAGTACTTTACTTTTTTTTCTTTTTTAAATAGAGGAAGTAATATAAGTGTGGTTTTACCTTAAAGTGTTACAAATGCAGCGCGTAAAAGGGGGTAAAGAGAATGTACTGAAAAATGTCAAGGTGGGGGAACCAAGAGATAGCTTATTACCAACATCTTCTTCTTCTTCTACCTTTAGCTCCCAGTGGAGCATAGGTCTTCAACAAACACTTTCCAAGTCGTTCTGTTTTTTGCAATTCTTTTAAGATCATTCCATGTCTTCCCCATCATCTTCATCTCTGCTTCAATCTGTCTTCTCCAAGAATCCCTTGGTCTTCCTCTTTGTCTTTTCCCCTGGGGATTCCAAAAAAGGGCCTGTTGTGTAATACTCTCAGTTGGTTTCCGTAGTGTGTGTCCTATCCATCGCCATCGTCTTCGCTGTATTTCTTTATCCACTGGTATTTGACCGGTACATTTCCATAATTCCACGTTAGTGACTTTGTCCTGCCATTTCCATCCCTTTATTCTGCGCAAGCATCCATTAATGAAAGTCTGTACCTTCGTGATTGTCAGTTTTGTTATTCTCCATGTTTCACAGCCATATAATAGAACCGACTTAACATTGGAGTTAAAAATTTGTATTTTGTATTTAGCCTAATTTCTTTGGATTTCCATATGTTTCCCAGTGCAATGAAAGCTCCTCTTGCTTTTGATATCCTTATTTGGTATCGTTTTCTGTTCCTCCCTCTTTATCTATATTACTGCCAGATATATATAAGATTGTACGTCTAGTAGAGGTATTTCTCCTAGTTTTATTTGGTTATTGCCAACTGCATTAATTCTCATGATGTTGGTCTTATCTCTATTAATCTTTAGTCCTAGCTGTTGTGATCTCTCATCTAATATACTCATTTATCTTGCATCTGTTGGTGGCTGTGTGATAGGAGAGCTATGTCATCAGCAAAGTCTAAATCATCAAGTTGTTTGGTCAGTGACCACTGGATCCATTTCTGTTGTTTTGAGTTATTTTCATAATCCAATCTATGGCCAGTAGAAAGAGAAATGGAGACAGAAGGCATCCTTGCCTTACTCCTGTTCTTATTTCAAATGCTTCTGTAAGCTGTCCTTCATGCACCACACTACATTTTGTTCCTTCATACATTGTTTTTATCAGGTTAATAAACTTTATGGGGATTCCATAATGACTCAGCAACTTCCAAAGCATTCTTCTGTCTAAACTATCAAATGCCTTTTCGTAATCTATGAATCCAATATAAAGTGGGGATTTTAGTTCTAAACTTTGTTCAACTATTATACGTAGAGTAGTTATTTGATCAGCACATGATCTGTTCTTCCTAAAACCTGCTTGTTCATCTCTCAGTGTTTCTCTATAGCCTCTTTTAGTCTCTCCAGAATGATTCTGCCTAATATTTTTCCTGGCACTGATAGTAGCATAATTCCCCTATAATTTGTGCACTCCTGTAAACTTCCTTTCTTGGTAGTTTGATCATATAACCTTCTCTCCAGTCTTTAGGTATTTCTTCCCTCTCCCAAATTTTATCCAATAGATTATGTAACATCTTGGTAGAGGTGATAATATCTGCTTTGATGGCTTCCGAAGGAATTTCATCTGGTCCTGTGGCTTTACCATCTTTTAATAGTTTGATGGCTTTCATTATTTCTTCTTTGCTTGGTTTTCCGCAGTTAACGTGTAATTCCTCTTCTGCTGGTAGTATATCTGGAGGATTATTTGAGCCGGGTCTGTTCAAAAGTTCTTCAAAGTGCTCCTTCCATCTCTCCATTTGTTCCCTTATATTACTAAGCAGATTTCCTTTCTTATCTTTGATAAAGGCGTTGATCTGTTTGTATTTTCCACCTAATTTCTTTGTGCTGTTGTACAGTTCTTTCATATTCCCTTTATTTGCTGCTTCTTCTGCCTCTTTAGCTAATTCATCTATATATTTCCTCTTATCATTACCAACATCAGAAGGAATGAAATCATAGTTTACTTGCCACTTAGTGAGAGTGTAGCAGCTGGAACATGCGAGTCTGTGACAACTGCAACAGAATATTCGATGGAAGAAAGGATAGAGAGAAATTAAGTCAAAAATGCACCTGGCATCTTAATAATGTGTGTCTCACTCGCTACCGATCTCGACATTTGTACAGGAAGTCTAACAATTAAAATATTGCAACGTAATTTGTAAAGGAAGTCTAACAGCAATGAAGATATTGCAATGTAATTTGTACAGGAAGTCTAACAGCAATGAAGATATTGCAATGTAATTTGTACAGGAAGTCTAACAGCAATGAAAATATTGCAACGTAATTTGTACAGGAAGTCTAACAGCAATGAAGATATTGCAATGTAATTTGTACAGGAAGTCTAACAGCAATGAAGATATTGCAATGTAATTTGTACAGGAATTCTAACAGCAAGGAAAATATTGCAACGTAATTTGTACAGGAAGTCTAACTGCAATGAAGATATTGCAATGTAATTTGTACAGGAAGTCTAACAGCAATGAAGATATTGCAATGTAATTTGTACAAGAAGTCTAACAGCAATGAAAATATTGCAACGTAATTTGTACAGGAAGTCTAACAGCAATGAAGATAATGCAACGTAATTTGTACAGGAAGTCTAACAGCAATTAAAATATTGCAACGTAATTTGTAAAGGAAGTCTAACAGCAAGGAAAATATTGCAACGTAATTTGTACAGGAAGTCTAAGAGCAATTAAAATATTGCAACGTAATTTGTACAGGAAGTCTAACAGCAATGAAAATATTGCAACGTAATTTGTACAGGAAGTCTAACAGCAATGAAACTATTGCAATGTAATTTGTACAGGAAGTCTAACAGCAAGGAAAATATTGCAACGTAATTTGTACAGGAAGTCTAACAGCAATGAAAATATTGCAACGTAATTTGTACAGGAATTCTAACAGCAATGAAGATATTGCAATGTAATTTGTACAGGAATTCTAACAGCAATGAAAATATTGCAACGTAATTTGTACAGGAAGTCTAACTGCAATGAAGATATTGCAGCGTAATTTGTACAGGAGCGTGTTCATTGTGTGGGATGTGACCAACAATATTTTTATTGTGTGTGTCTATTGGGTGTGGCGCTCAATTCTTGCGACACTGTAGCGCAGACATCACTACATTTTAAATTACTTACTTATTTATATGTAAACTCTATCCGTCTTGTTTGGGACGAAAATGTCTCGATGACTTTGTCATTGAAGTA
Source organism: Megaustenia siamemsis (assembly GCA_032433765.1). Taxonomy (NCBI): domain Eukaryota; kingdom Metazoa; phylum Mollusca; class Gastropoda; order Stylommatophora; family Ariophantidae; genus Megaustenia; species Megaustenia siamemsis. The sequence continues at coordinate 34,691,336 of JAVIAB010000088.1, read as the reverse complement.
CTGTTGGGTTGGTTTTCAAGTTTCTGAGGAATGATTTCTTAATGGATATTATTGCCAAACTAGATTAGTGTTCTTGTGTCTGAGTTGAGCGACAATACGATTTGATTCTCTTGAGAGTAGAAAAAGTTCTTTCTACAGATGCTGATGCGCGTAACGTAGTTATAAATAGGTTAGGAAGTTCCGGTAATCATACATAGTTTCACTTTCACTTTTTGACGCTTTTGATTGGCTAGAGATAAAAATAACCCATCAAACCGCATTTTTTATAGGTTGCTGTCGCCGTATTATTTTGACGGGAATTTTTGAATGTCAAGGTCATTAATTCTAAGTCGTAGAGAAGAGAACTGTACCGCTGCTTGTTAGCGGTTCATGTGCTATCTTAGATCAGTTTCGGTTTCATTCACAAACGTTAAAGTGGCCATAGGAAAACCTTGCTTTAATAAATGCAAATCAAAGCAAATAAATCATATTGGCCTACGAAATGTGTAATAGCATATTCGAAGATTTGTAATATAATTATGAAAATATATAATAAATTGTCATTTCCTTTTGTATTTCGTTAATATGTTCAGGCTACCAGTGGCAGCAGCGGTAGCTGTGGTAGCATAGAGAATATGCCACTGCTATGCAATACGATTATTGTTCGTGAGTGTTAGTTTTACAAGACATGGGAGTTCACAGGATAGCTGGGAAATGTGTTGGTGTACAGTACATGTGAGGTCACACAGGATAGCTAGGAAATGTGTTGGTGTACAGTACATGTGAGGTCACACAGGATAGCTAGGAAATGTGTTGGTGTACAGTACATGTGAGGTCACACAGGATAGCTAGGAAATGTGTTGGTGTACAGTACATGTGAGGTCACACAGGATAGCTGGGAAATGTGTTGGTGTACAGTACATGTGAGGTCACACAGGATAGCTAGGAAATGTGTTGGTGTACAGTACATGTGAGGTCACACAGGATAGCTAGGAAATGTGTTGGTGTACAGTACATGTGAAGTCACACAGGATAGCTAGGAAATGTGTTGGTGTACAGTACATGTGAGGTCACACAGGATAGCTAGGAAATGTGTTGGTGTACAGTACATGTGAGGTCACACAGGATAGCTAGGAAATGTGTTGGTGTACAGTACATGTGAGGTCACACAGGATAGCTGGGAAATGTTGGTGTACAGTACATGTGAGGTCACACAGGATAGCTAGGAAATGTGTTGGTGTACAGTACATGTGAGGTCACACAGGATAGCGGGAAATGTGTTGGTGTACAGTACATGTGAGGTCACACAGGATAGCTAGGAAATGTGTTGGTGTACAGTACATGTGAGGTCACACAGGATAGCTGGGAAATGTGTTGCAGTTATCTAAAGTAGCGATCATCTTGTGGTAAAATTATTAAAGAAATTGCGGATTTATAGCAAGTGAGACACTCTGTAGAATGGTACGGTAGGATATCCTCATCATCAAGTACCATGCTGCTGGCGTAGGTGATCATGTCTCTTCACAACTTTCGAAATCGACAGTTACTTATCATTTCTGTTGTTAAACTTCTGCCAAGCCATTCTCTTAAGCTGTCTGGTATCTTTTCTCTTTCTTCCCTATATCTCTTTGTCCTTCAATTTTCCCAGTTATTACAATATAATCCAACTTTTCCCTTCTCATTCATCATCATCATGTACCATACCGGTTGGCGTAGGTGATCATGTCCCTCCACAATCTTCTATCTACAGTGCATCGTATCAGTTCTGTTGTTGACTGTTTTCCATGCCATGACACCAAGCTATCCAGTACTTTCTCTCTTTGTCGTCCACAATCTCTCTTTCCTTTTATTTTGCCAGTTGTAACCAAGTATTCCAACTTTCCTCTTCTCATGATGTGCCCGAAAAATGTTGATTGCTTCTTCCCTTCTCATTAATGACTTTAAAATGATGATTGTTTCTTCCAAATATTGTATATTAGCTCTCTTTGCTTTGGACTCTTTCAGAACGATTTCATTACTCTTTTTAGCTGTCCATGGTATTCTCAACAATCTTCAGTAAAGCCATATTTCTACAGACTCCAGTGATTTTCATGTCTGTTGTCCTATTGTCCATGATTCACATCCATATTTATGACTGGCTCTACATAACATTTAAGAACTCTTTTATGGTAGGATATGAGAAGCTCAAATAACGTGTGAAGGGACATATCATCAACGCCAGCAGATATGACAAGATATAATAATGATCAAGGCAGAACGCATTAAATAATCATATTTTAAAAGCCAGAGTATTTTAGTTATGTACAAGCGTGATCAAACCATAGTATGTCTTCTTCTTATTTTCTCTTCTCACTGATACCTGAAAGGTGTCGTGGTTATATCATTTGTCGTTCTTGAGCTGCTCGAATTGTCTGAATTAGTGATTTTCCTTTGTTGTTACAGTCTCTGTCACTGCATCTATCCATCTTCTTCTGGGTCTTCCTCTTGGTCTTTTTCCATGCATTCTCGAGAAGAACGCCCTTGATGGTGATTGATAAGGATTCATTCTGACCAGGTGGCCAAACCATTTAAATTGTTGTTGTTTATATATTCTTGTCAGGGTTTTGTTCCTACTATTTTTCTTATGGTTTCATTTCGTATTCTATCTCTTCTTGTGTTGTTTGTTACTTTATAGTATGTCTAACTGGTGAATATAAAACAACTTTTCCAGACAGTATTTCACGTTAAAATACTTCTATCCAGCCAAAATCCTCATCTTTATTATTATTCTTATTTCCTCGCCGAGTATTGAATTCCTTGGTTGGTAAACCTTCCAAACTGCACGCGATCCCAGCATCAGCATGAGTGATATATAGTTCGCTGGGGGATCGCCTTCTCCCTGCGCAATGCGATATAGCTTTAGGAGACAGTAACATGGCGTCTCTGTATCATATCTAATACTAGACGTCTAGTTACCATAATTGATATCTGGCGTCTAGTAATCATATACTGTGCGTTCATCTCCCCATCTGTTTCCCCCAAGATACTCGTTATAAATGTATTATGACAGCGATAGCACAGTGTGTGGGTTATGGTGTTATTTTTATACTGTGTGGTTAATATCATGCGACTGTATGTTTACTTTCCTCATTTATCCGAATTAATAAGAACCGGAGAGGTTTCAATACTTGGTACTCGGTTCCAATATAAACTATTTAAAATAGTACTGGGCCTAAAGTTATTGTTATCAAACATCAAGGAATAACGTGAGTAGTAATATCGATTTTCTTTCTACCCACAAAGCTCCAGAATTCACCCAGGCTCTAAAAATGGATACCATAATTTTGTTCAGAGAATTAAAGGCGGCATTGCGTGATGCCGACCATATCACCCAAAAAATGTGCCGTGGTCTTGGAAGAATATTGTTACCTAGTCCCATATTTCCCATTAGCCTAACCAGGCGTGGAGAGAACCTTTGATTTAGTAGAAATAAATGTATTGTACTTATAACATAGAGTGGTTGTAAAGCAAATAGTACTCCTGATGAAAGTGCAGTAGATGGAATGAATGACACATCTAAAGCAAATAGTACTCCCGATGAAAGTGCAGTAGATGTAATGAATGACACATCTAAAGCAAATAGTACTCCTGATGAAAGTGCAGTAGATGTAATGAATAACACATTTAAAGCAAATAGTACTCCTGATGAAAGTACAGTAGATGTAATGAATGACACAACATAGCAAATAGTGCTCCTGATGAAATTGCAGTAGATGTAATAAATGACACATCTAAAGCAAATAATACTCCCGATGAAAGTGCAGTAGATGTAATGAATGACACATCTAAAGCAAAAAGTACTACCGATAAAAGTGCAGTAGATGTAATGAATGACACATCTAAAGCAAATAGTACTCCCGATGAAAGTGCAGTAGATGTAATAAATGACACATCTAAAGCAAATAGTATTCCTGATGAATGTGCAGTAGATGTAATGAATTACACATCTAAAGCAAATTATACCTGAGATAAAACTATTGTAAATATAATATTATTCTCACAAATTAATGAGAATGTACAGGGTAGGTTAGGGTTATCTGTCATACTACAAATAATTCGACGATAATTTGTCACTTATGGCTAACATGGTCAGCAGCATGCCATGCTAGTGCTATCTACAAAGAAGATTTCCAGTACTCATATTCTGGAGTTCGAACTGTTGGAATTGAACTAGGACCACCTGGTTTGCATTTATATACACTACAGTAGGTTAGGGTTATCTGTCATACTACAAATAATTCGAGGATAATTTGTCACTTATGGCTAACATGGTCAGCAGCATGCCATGCTAGTGCTATCTACAAAGAAGATTTCCAGTACTCATATTCTGGAGTTCGAACTGTTGGAATTGAACTAGGACCACCTGGTTTGCATTTATATACACTATTATCCCACAATCGCAGCTTTCTTTCTAGAAAATAACCTGAATTACTTAACACAATCTCTAATTCTTCTTTTGTTATTCTCTTCATTTAGTTTATGATATGGTTATGGTTAATCGAAGGCCCCGGTATCACTGCTAACGAATTAAAATCCATAACTGCTCAACCGCCCGTGCCAGTGGAATCATCCGAATTAAAATTCACCTCATTAAAGGATAGGGAGCCGCGATAGCCCAGTGGTTAGTGAACTGGACTACAAAGGACAAGAGGTAGGGTTCTATCCCAACCGACGGTTTCCAGGTTCACCAAGCCTTTAATGGCTATCGGATTGTTTTCTGGGAAAGTAAAGCGGCACGGGCGTAATACTGACCACATTACCCCAAAAATCATGTGCCGAAGGTCTGTAAAATTTATGGTCACTAACACCATATTCCCTATACGCCACTTGGCGTGACGTGGGCACTTTACTTTTTTTACTTTTTCATTGAAGGATCCAAACAAAGAAAGGCAGCTGCAGCTCACATCATAGCAGCTACAGTACACACCAAAAGACATAAGGCCAAGCGGCACCGAAAGTGAACGCATCTGAATTGTCCTTCGTCATACGATATCGTCATTTATCGTAAGCAACCGGAATATTCGAAACACAACACAATCCGGATGAAAAACACAGCTCAGTGTGTGCGCAGAGAACTAAACTCAATAACAAGTCAGACATGGAATATGAGGAAACTGAAATAATGTACACTTTTCAGACTGAGCAGCAGTGGTTCTTGTTGCCTATCCGCCATATTGACCGGAAGTTTTAGCTTATGTCTTTTAATAAACTTTTTGATGCGTCATCCATTTTTTTTTTAATTCGCTCATGTGACTACAAGGACATTGATAACAGTTAGGGGGGAAAAAGAATACGGTCACTGTCACCTGCCACGCATGTCGTTAGATGCGACTAAGGAGATTTGAGAAATTCTTCGACGGTGCGACGGAATTCGTCTATCTGAGTTGAAATCATCTTCAATAATGTTCGTAGTGTGCGGTGGGCGTGTTCTATGATGGGTAGCGTGCTAAGGAGGGGATATACAACTGAATTGTCAATATAGAATTGTCAGTTGTACAATTAAGATGATTTTTTCGACTAAACTAAACTCCACTATTTATGATGCAGTTTTACAGGTCACGAAAATCTCAAAAGCACATTTTTCTAATCCTTGGATACTCCTCTAATAAGTGCATTCATTTTTTTTGTTTTATTATCATCAAACGAGTCCTTTTATTTTTGTTGTACCTAATTAGGAAGGAAATTGTTGCAGTGGATTACATAAGAGATTGTTGTCCTCAATCACGTGAAACATGTTTGACGTTAATTATGTACGAGATTGTTGAGTTAACTGCATGGTCATTTATTGTTGTTATAATAATATACCAAGAACATTTATTGTTGTTATAATAATAAACCAATAATATCTATTGTTGTTATAATAATAAACCAATAATATTTATTGTTGTTATAATAATATACCAATAACATTTATTGTTGTTATAATAATAAACCAATAATATTTATTGTTGTTATAATAATATACCAATAACATTTATTATTGTTAGTTTAATAGAACAGTGTTACCGTTAACTGCTTTGGAGCTTGCTGTCGTTAGTTACGAATACGTTTATTAAGTGACAAAAATACAGTTAATAGTCGAAATGTTAGTCGCATTTATTTGTTGATGGTGTTCACCCAATGACTACTAAAGGAATGAATAGTTCTCATCATCATTCACTGCTAATTAAAAGAACGTTAAGTGGGCGCAGATGCGTTGTGTGGTGGTTTGCAGCTAGGCTGTGATATTTGCACCTTTAGGCCCCAAAACATCAGACTTGATCATACAATATTCTTAGCTACAGCATTGTCTTAGGAGCCGCGATAGCTCGGTGGTTAGTGAACTGGACTACAAAGGACAAGAGGTAGGGTTACCCAATGACGGTTTCCGGTTCACCTAGCCTTTAATGGGTACCGAATTTTTTTTATGGAAAAGTAAAGCGGCCCGGGCGTAATACTGATCACATTACCCCAAAAATCATGTGCCGAAGGTCTGTAAAATTGATGGTCACTAACACCATATTCCCTATACGCCACTTGGCGTGACGGGGGTACTTGACTTTACTTTCAACATTGTCTTCCTGCTTTTGCACTTAGTTGCTTGACCAGGCTGGGGAGTCTGTTTCCAGGAATACCGCTGGGAGGTGGAGCAGGTTTTGACCGACTCAGTTGTTCACGGATCCTGAATCATGCAACCATCTGTGTGTCGCTGATCGCATTTACCTCGGTTGCCGGAAAGGCGTATTGGTCCGCGTAAGTAGTTTCCTGTTCACAAAATAGAAAAATAAATAAATAAACTGGAATAGAACTCACTTCGCTTTATTGCGCGATTTGAGTGTGTGACACAGTACAAGTAGTATTTGTGTTACTCGTAGTGATAACAGCAATTGTAGTGGATGTTGCTTCTTTGATAATTTTGGTTGAGGTAGCAATGTTAGCACAAGATTGATGTTGTAGTTTGAGGTAACATTGTTAGCGCAAGATTGATGTAGTAATTTGAGGTAGCATTGTTAGCACAAGATTGATGTTGTAGTTTGAGGTAGCAATGTTAGCACAAGATTGATGTTGTAGTTTGAGGTAGCAATGTTAGCACAAGATTGATGTAGTAATTTGAGGTAGCATTGTTAGCACAAGATTGATGTTGTAGTTTGAGGTAGCAATGTTAGCACAAGATTGATGTTGTAGTTTGAGGTAGCAATGTTAGCACAAGATTGACGTTGTAGTTTGAGGTAGCAATGTTAGCACAAGATTGATGTTGTAGTTTGAATACTGGTAGTTTCGATAATACCAGTAACCGTGGTTCGTGCAGTTTTAATATCAGTTCATCATCATCAAATACCGGGTCTGCTGGCGTAGGTGATCATGTCTCTACATAATTTTCGATCTTGACAGTTATTTATCATTTCTGTTGTTGATCTTCTGTCAAGTCATTCTCTTAAGCTGTCTGGTATTTTTTTTTCTATTTGCTTTCCTCTATTTCTTCGTCCCTCAATTTTTCCAGTTGTAACAATATATTCCAGCTGTTCTCTTCTCATTACATGGCCCAAAAAATGATGACTGTTTCTTCTCAATATTGGAAATGAGCTCTCTTTTTGCTTTGGCCTATATCAGAACGTCTTCATGACTCTTCTTACTTTTAATATCAGTTACAGTTGTCAGAATAAAATAAACAATTGCAATACTACTATCGTCATTAACAAGTGCATGGCTACTAACAGGGGATCTCTCTCTATAAGCCAGTCTATCATTTCGTCTTTTAACTTCTCATTATGCATGTTTGAAGCTTTCTTGTGCCCTTTCTTTCTGCTTTCATCTGCTTCTCCTTCCTCGATTATTCCATTTGTTACAATAGGGTCCAGCTATTGCTCCAAAATACCCTGATAATAGGAAATGGTTGATTCAAAGATTCGCAGCAGGAGTCAATCTGATCATCAGATGTGGGCCCGTCAAGCAATTTTTTCGCTCCTTTATCTTCTTGACACTAGGAGAAGAAGGAAGGGTGAGGGCCCCCATGGGTCATAACTCCTGGCCGTCGGTTTCTTACTGCATTGAGCTTGATATATGAATCTAATAATCATAATAAGGCTCATAATAAGGCTCATAATAAGGCTCATAATAAGGCTCATAATAAGACTCATAATAATGCTCATAATAAGTCAACTAGTTCACCAAGCACTTCTAGTCGGATCTGCTGAGCCAACCTTGGACAGGGTACAAGTTCATGTTTATACCCCTAATCTAAAACACTGGGTTAATGTCCTCTTCGTGGCTGTTTCAGCTTTAACCCTTTCAGTACAGAAGCTTTTCATAAATGCAACGGAAGAGATTTCAGATACAAAAGTTTTCGTGGTTTTAAATAACAACCTATATGTTTATATTTATATAATACTTAACGGATAATACATGATTTTTTTAGATAATTGAACAAGAAATTAGATTTCTCCAATACCAAGATGATACAAGACATGTAAAAAGAATACAATCTGATGACGGTTTACACTAATCAAATAGAGAGTCGCACTCTGCGACTGAACGTACGCGACCGAAATTTGCGTGACGTACAATGCGCCGAAACGTACGGAAAGAGTTAATTCATTGAGCATCTTTTGACATATATTACCTTTTAGCGTTGGCATGACATATGGTAAATAAGGAAGAAACTGACGGCCGAATATATCAAACCCTGGCGTTTTCCTAATAATTTAGATGCTTGTTTAATCCACGGTATGTTCCAACAAGTGTTAATTAGTTATTAGGGGTGGAATAAAAACTTCGACCTGCACACTTCCTTACGACTGCATTATAGAATGCAAATAACTCGCACAAATTTCTCCCGGTAGGCCTGGAAAAAAGTACTAAATATAGATGATTCTTTTTATATTCGATGGTTTATGAGTTTTAAATATACATCCCTGTGCACATAATTCAGCAGAGCCTCGCTACAAGACGATGACCCATGCTCTCGATAATAAATGACATATAGTGTTAGCGAGCTCCAGTGTAGATAGATAATTATATTTTCCCAACGGAACATGTACTGCGTGCTTCCAAAATTCAGTATTGATTCAGACAAGATATTATTGACCGCTTCACATTTGTATAGTCGTTCTCACTGTACTCAGGGCAGGCTCATGGGTTTTCAGTATCTACCAGCAAAACAGCGCAAAATATGCGCTCTGGTTAAACTATACGTGCCAGAGAAAACATACGGGAGAAGGGGGTCGGGGGTTAGGTACGTCATGACCAAAGAGAACCGAGGCAGAAAAATTGAAAGTGAAAGACACCACTGTCTTTAAAATTACATCAAGAATGTAATTATTTAAAAAAAACCGACATGTTTTTGCACCAAAAAAAGAAGATTGAAGTAGGAGTAAGTATGTAGTAAAAAATGTTCAAATAAAATAGTAATTTATAGAGAAATGTCTCAGAATCTGCGATAAATGAAATGTTTCTCATTTGACTTACCTGAGATTTCGCCGATCATATTCGCGTTGCCTTTATAATTAAACCCTTTAAGAATTAATAATTTTGGACACACACACACACACACACACACACACACACAGAGTTTTCCGTCACAATTAGCACAAAAAGCTACAACAACAAAAAATGTGTATTTTTGTATGTTTACAACGTTATGTGCTACAGAAGACGGGTAAACGTCTCTATATACTCTTATAACAACACTTGGAATATGTTCACAAAAGCTTACTTTTTTAGTTTCTCCAAGACTAAACCGTAATGGAATAATATATAAACGTGGTGCAATGAGTCATTATAAACATTAGAATGGTGTCTACAATTGTTTCCAATAAATATTTTATGTAAATCGTCGTATGAAATGATGCGATTTCGAGGGATTGTCTCCGAGAGTAAAATATAATATCTCACGAACTTTTTATATTTTTACTAGAAAGTAATCGAATACCATTGCCTAATGCCAAATTCTGCAAAAAAAAAAATAATAATTTGCTAGAGATTTTAACTTGTTTCAACTTTTAAAAGTGTCTAAATAAGCAAGTAACAACTATTTTTAAGGAAGTAACAAATACTTTAAGCAAGTAACAACTACTTTAAGCAAGTAACAACTACTTTAAGCAAGTAACAACTACTTTAAGCAAGTAACAACTACTTTAAGCAAGTAACAACTACTTTAAGCAAGTAACAACTACTTTAAGCAAGTAACAACTACTTTAAGCAAGTAACAACTACTTTAAGCAAGTACTTTAAGCAAGTAACAACTACTTTAAGCAAGTAACAACTACTTTAAGCAAGTAACAACTACTTTAGCAAGTAACAACTACTTTAAGGAAGTAACAATTACTTTAAGCAAGTAACAACTACTTTAGCAAGTAACAACTACTTTAAGCAAGTAACAACTACTTTAAGCAAGTAACAACTACTTTAAGCTAATAACAACTACTTTAAGCAAGTAACAACTACTTTAAGCAAGTAACAACTACTTTAAGCAAGTAACAACTACTTTAAGCAAGTAACAACTACTTTAAGCAAGTAACAACTACTTTAAGCAAGTAACAACTACTTTAGCAAGTAACAACTACTTTAGGCAAGTAACAATTACTTTAAGCAAATAACAACTACTTTAAGCAAGTAACAACTACTTTAAGCAAGTAACAACTACTTTAAGCAAATAACAACTACTTTAAGCAAGTAACAACTGCTTTAAGCAAGTAACAATTATTGTAAGCAAGTAACAACTACTTTAAGCAAGCAAGCACTACGATCATTTTTATAAAGGTCATTGCAACCAGAGCTGAACATCATCATCATCATCATCAAGTACGGGCCTGCTGGTGTAGGTGATCATGTCTCTCCATAATTGTCGATCTTGACAGTTATTTATAATTTCTGTTGACCTTCTGCCAAGCCATTCTCTTAAGCTTTCTGGTATTTTTTTTTTCTATTTGCTTCCCTCTATCTCTTCGTCCCTCAATTTTTCCAGTTGTTACAATATATTCTAGTTGTTCTCTTCTCATTACATGGCCAAAAAAGTGATGATTGTTTCTTCCTAATATTGGAAATTAGCTCTCTTTTTGCTTTGACCTCTCTCAGAACATTTTCCTCACTCTTCTGAATATATCATATTAATTAATACCCCATCTTGATTCAAAGTGTATGATATTTATATATATATACTAATAGTAGTAGCCTCCGTCAGTCATAGTTGACTGTGGATTTTGCAGCTCCCCTAGAGATGTTATTCTATTACTGTAGCCGTGTATTCTCTTACTCCTTGGATCTGTCTGTTACTTGCTGGAGTTGAAGCATTAGAGGGTGTTTCCAAAGTTTGCGATCTGCAGATATTTACTTCCCATGCTGCAAGTTTTATGTTCATCGTCATCATGTCGCGTTTACACACATCTATAAATCGAAGTTTCGGGCACCCCATTGTTATTTTGTCATTTGCTAGTTGTCCTTAGAGTGCATTTTTCGGTATGCGGCCATCTTTCATACCGTAACCAAGTGGTTTAAGCACCAATGTTCGGAGTGCCTGTGCAATTGAGGACCTCCACGTTTACCACTTTATCCTTTCAAGTTCTACCAAGAATACGGCGCGGACATCACATATGATATGCATTTGACAGACTTCTTCCACTGTCGGAAACAGCCCCTGGCGTCATGCCGTACACCAAATGGGCAGAATGACTTATATTTATCTGCATGTGTGTGTGTGTATATGTGTATATATATATATATATATATATAAGTAAAGTAAGTAAAGAGTCCCGTCGCGCCAAGTGACGTATAGGGAATAAGGTGTTAGTGACTATACATTTTACAGACCTTCAGCACATGATTTTTCGGGTAATGTGGTCGGTAATATACCCGTGCCACTTTACTTTCCCAGAAAAAATCCGGTACCCAATTAAGGCTGGGTGAACCTGGAGACCGTCGGTTGGGATCGAACACTACCTCTTGTCCTTTGTAGTCCAGTTCACTAACCACTGAGCTATCGGAGCTCCCGTATATTATTACACACACACACACACACACACTAAATAAGATTCCAAATACTTTCAAAATATTTTTTAATAAATCGAATTTAGACTTTATCTTGATCCCTCCGACGCCGATGGGCGTCGCAAAGGGGTCGTTGTGCTTTTTGCAACCCATCTCTGTTCTTGGCGAGATGTTCGATCTCAGCTAATGAGTCTAAGCCTGCCAATTTTGCTTCTCATACAAGTGTTCTTTTTAGTGTCTTTCTAGGGCTTTCCTATTTTCATGTACGCTGATGTTTCTCATAGAAGAGCCTATTTTGAAATTCTTTTATAGTCTCTACTCAGCATATATCCGACATATGTCCATCATCTCTCCCTAATTGTAGATGAGATTGTTGGTTGCAAAGCCATTCTCTTATCTCTATTTTATTCATCACTTCACTCCATTCTTAGGCATTTCTCTTCAAAGACATTTAGTTTTACAGTTTAGTTTTTTTCTTCTCAATATCCTTTGTTGTTTTCGAGCTTTCACATGAGTAGGTAAGGGATGATAGTACGTTTGACGTGTATATTTTAAGTTTAGTTTTCTTGCTTAGCAATTTTGTTTAGGTTTTTTTTTTTTATAATTTCGACTCCAAATGATAAAATATTGAAAAAAAAATAAAATAAAACTAATTTAAAATATTTTCTAAAATTCAAAATAAAAAATAAACAATGTAAGAAAATCCGACTAAAAAAACGTGTTTCGAATGTCAACACGTCTCAAAATATTAAGAGGTAAGTTTAAAAGGGTTTTGTTTAAAACAAAATGAGAATATAAAAATAATTTTTATTTTTAAAATACCTTCAAATTATTTTTACAAAAATCAAACTGTATTTTCTAGTTTGTGCATGCAAACCGATGCTGTCAGTTTACAAAAATAGAAAATAGACGAAAATAGAACTCACGTTCGTCTGATTGTGTATTTCTTGCTCCATCAAATCGGTTTCTCATATTTTCATATTGATATCTGGATCGGCTGATTATTTTTACTTCAGTTCTTTGTTAGTCTTTTTATTATTTCTTTTGTATATTCTCTGTGTAAGCTTTCAGAGTGTTTCTTCTGTTTGTATCTCTTGGAATAGTTTTCTAACATCCTGATTTAATTAACAGCCCCAATTAGAAAAGCAGAGAACAAGCACTGGCTGCCTCGTCACCAAGTGTTATTTATTTGTGTGAGATTAAATTTAAGTCATTTTGAGTAGGTTACTACACAGACCCGGAGAGCCGCGATAGCTCAGTGGTGAGTGAACTGAACTACAAAGGACAAGAGGTAGGGTTCGATCCCAACCAACGGCTTCCGGGTTCACCCAGCCTTAAATGGGTACCGGATTTTTTTCTGGGAAAGTAAAGCGGCACGGGCGAAATACCGACCATATCACCCCAAAAACCATGTGTCGAAGGTCTGTACAATTTATGGTCACTAACATCATATTCCCTATACGCCACTTGGCGGGACGGGCTCTTTACATTTTTTTTTTACTTTACTACACAGACCCATTTCTTTTCTCCTCATTATTTTCGTCACTCGTGTCTTTCCCAGGTCAAGATCTCCTTTGGAAGTCGCTTCCTATCTTTTCTAGTATTCCCATAAGTAATTCTCTGAATATTCTAACTTGTATTATATTATTATTAAAAATATAAAAAGAATAGTTGATGACGAGCGTATCTCATCAATCTTCTGGCATCCTTGCAACTCAACTGTAGTTTCAAATGTAAAGCTGCAGTTTCCCTTTGAATCGCGTCGAAGTGGAGTCTAAAGGAGGTTCGCGCTAATTAGGCAAAACACAATCTCAATATTTTCTGTCCAAGCCGAACAAGCAAAAGAAATGCCACTTGGAGGAATATTGGCAGATATAGTCACGAGAGAAGCTGTGAAAACTCAAATGAAAAATATCGTAACGTTTGCTACAGACCGTCTGATAAGTCGACAAAGGCCGTGTGTTAATTATGCAGTTCTGTTTTTTTTTCGAATTTCTTCTTGTTTTTATCTTCGATTGAGTAAAGATAATTTTAGTTTAGTCGACAGATTCTCTTCATTGAACAGCGAACAAATTCATAGTGCTGAGATCACCTCTTCAGTTTAGTTTAGCCGACCGATCCTGGACAGGGAACAAATACATAGTGCTGAGATCACCTCTTCAGTTTAGTTTAGCCGACCGATCCTGGACAAGGAACAAATACATAGTGCTGAGATCACCTCCTCAGTTTTGTTTAGCCGACCGATTCTGGACAGGGAACAAATACACAGTGCTCAGATCACCTCCTCAGTTTAGTTTAGCCGACCGATCCTGGACAGGGAACAAATACATAGTGCTCAGATCACCTCCCCAACGGACTCTTCAGTAAGAACCACGCCTACCACTGCCTAGCGAAATCACAGAATATGACATCAGTTCAGATGCATGACTTCTTCCTCATCTCTTCATTATTCTTCCTCCTCTTCACCTAGTTTCAAAAGATTTATATAAACTCATTTCCAAGACAAAATTGATGTTGAATAAATAAACGTTTATTTTGAACATATTATCGATGATTACAAAAAACAAGAAAAGAAAAGAATCGTTATTACTGTCCTCGATAAATGTTATATGTTGAACAAACTACGGAACTCTGCTAAAATTTTCTTCCATAACGCTATAAGGCAGAATGATCATAACGCTATAAGCAGAATGACCATAGCGATATAAGGCACAATGGTCATAACGCTATAAGGCACAATGGTCATAACGTTATAAGGCACAATGGTCATAACGTTATAAGGCACAATGGTCATAATGCTATAAGGCAAAATGGTCATAATACTATAAATCACAATGGTCATAACGCTATAAAGCACAATGGTCATAACATTATATGGCACAAGGATCATAACGCTATAAAGCACAATGGTCATAACGCTATAAGGCACAATGGTCATTACGCTATAACGAACAACGGTCATAACGCTATTAAGCTCAATGGTCATAATGTTATAAGGCACAATGGTCATTATGCTATAACGAACAACGTTCATAACGCTATTAAGCTCAATGGTCATAATGTTATAAGGATCATAACAAGGATCATAACGTTATAAAGCACAATGATCATAACGCTATAAGGCACAATAGTCATAACGCTAACCGGACACCCTACAGAATGATCAAAACGGTATAAGGCACAATGGCCATAACGCTATAAGGCACAATGATCATAAAGTTATAAGGAACAATGATCATAACGCTATAAAGCACAATGATCATAACGGTATAAAGCACAATGATCATAACGCTACAAGCACAATGAGCACAACGCTATAAAGCACAATGATCATAACGCTATAAAGCACAATGATCCTAACGGTATAAAGCACAATGATCATAACGCTATAAAACACAATGAGCACAACGCTATAAAGCACAATGATCATAACGTTATAAGACACACAGATCACAACGCTATAAGGCACACTGATCATAACGTTATAAGGCACATGTTAATAACGCTATAAGACACTGATCATAACGCTATACGACACACTGATCACAACGCTATAAGGCACACTGATCATAACGTTATAAGGCACAATGATCAAAACGCTATAAGGCACATGTTTATGACGCTATAAGACACACTGATCATAACGCTATAAGACACACTGATCATAACGTTATAAGGCACATATTTATAACGCTATAAGACACAATGGTGATAACGCTATTTAGACACAATGGTCATAACGCTATAAGGCACAATGGTCATAATGTTATAAGACACAATGGTCATAACGTTATAAGACACAATGGTCATAACGCTATAAGGCACAATGTTCATAACGTTATAAGACACAATGGTCATAACGTTATAAGGCACAATGGTCATAACGCTATAAGACACAACGGTCATAACGTTATAAGGCACATGTTTATAACGCTATAAGACACAATGGTCCTAACGTTATAAGGCACAATGGTCATAACGTTATAAGACACAATGGTCATAACGCTATAAGGCACAATGGTCATAACGTTATAAGAAACAATGGTCATAACGTTATAAGGCACAATGGTCATAACGCTATAAGACACAATGGTCATAACGCTATACGGCACAAGGGTTATAACGTTATAAGGCACATGTTTATAACGCTATAAGACACAATGGTCCTAACGTTATAAGGCACATTGGTCATAACGTTATAAGACACAATGGTCATAACGTTATAAGACACAATGGTCATAACGTTATAAGACACAATGGTCATAACGTTATAAGGCACAATGGTCATAACGCTATTCGACACAATGGTCATAACGTTATAAGGCACAATGGTCATAACGTTATAAGACACAATGGTCATAACGTTATAAGGCACAATGGTCATAACGCTATAAGACACAACGGTCATAACGTTATACGGCACAATGGTCATAACGCTATTAGACACAATGGTCATAACGTTATAAGGCACAATGGTCATAACGCTATAAGACACAATGGTCATAACGTCATAAGGCACAATGGTCATAACGCTATAAGACACAACGGTCATAACGCTATAAGACACAATGGTCATAACGCTATAAGGCACAATGGTCATAACGCTATAAGACACAATGGTCATAACGTTATAAGGCACAATGGTCATAACGCTATAAGACACAATGGTCATAACGTTATAAGGCACAATGGTCATAACGTTATAAGGCACAATGGTCATAACGCTATAAGACACAACGGTCATAACGTTATAAGGCACAATGGTCATAACGCTATTAGATACAACGGTCATAACGTTATAAGGCACAATGGTCATAACGCTATAAGACACAATGGTCATAAAGCTATAAGACACAACGGTCATAACGTTATAAGGCACAATGGTCATAACACTATTAGACACAATGTTCATAACGTTATAAGACACAATTGTCATGACGCTATAAGACACAACGGTCATAAAGCTATAAGGCACAATGATCATAACGTTATAAGGCACATGTTTATAACGCTGTTAGACACACTGATCATAACGCTATAAGGCACATGTTTATGACGCTATAAGACACACTGATCATAACGCTATAAGACACACTGATCATAACGTTATAAGGCACATGTTTATAACGCTATAAGACACAATGGTCATAACGCTACAAGGCAGAATGATCATAACGTTATAAACCACAATGGTCATAACGCTATTAGAAATAATGATCATAACGTTATAAGGCACAATGATCATAACGCTATAAGGCACATGTTTATAACGCTGTTAGACACACTGATCATAACGCTATAAGACACAATGGTCATAACGCTATAAGACACAATGGTCAAAACGCTATAAGACACAATGGTCAAAACGCTATAAGACACACTGATCATAACGCTATAAGACACAATGGTCATAACACTATAAGACACAATGGGGCAGAGAATGACAGGCACCTTCTATTTTTCTGACATTAGTTTCAACATTTTGCCGACTGTGCCCTTTGTTGAAATTTTAGATATATGGACATACTAGTCATCTGATATTTGTTTCAAGAATGAAATGATTCCTTTGACGCATTTCAGTAAAGTCCCTAATCCACAATGTACAATTTAGTCAAAATTAACAGGAAATCATTTAACTGACAAATTCTGCCGGGTCTATTCTTGTCCTCTGTTCTCTTTTAGTAACTGGTCAACAATGGTGAGTAAATTCTCGCTAGCGCCCACTAACATCAACCGCCGAGGTTTTGCCGAGTTTTCTCAAATGTAGCTGACATAACGACAGTCTACTATAGCATAAGCCAGTGGTTCCTAATCTTTCGACTCCCTTTATTTAAATAATATACTGGCGGCGCCCTCATGGCAGTTTTGATCATAAATAAAAATAGAAAAATATACAGAGCTCCCGTCACGCCAAGTGGCGCTTAGGGAATATGGTGTTAGTGACCATAAATTTTACAGACCCTCGGCACATGATTTTTGGGGTAATGTGGTCAATATTACGCCCGTGCCCCTTTACTTTCTCAGAAAAAATCCGGTATCCATTTAAGGCTGGGTAAACCCGGAAGCCTTCGGGATCGAACCCTACCTTTTGTCCTTTGTAGTCCAGTTCACTAACCACTGAGCTATCGTTGTGATCATATAAGTGGGGTAAACTATGTTTCTCTATTAGATACATACAATGATACATGGTGACAAAATCAACACTACGATGTAGAAACTCAGGAGCCGCGACAGCCCAGTGGTTAGTGAACTGGACTACTAAGGACTAAAGTTGGGGTTCGATCCTGTTCGACGGCTGCCGGGTTCACCCAGCCTTAAATGGGTACCGTATTTTTTTTTCTGGGAAAGTAAAGTGGCATGAGCGTAATAACGTCCACATTATCCAAAACGTCATGTGCTGAAGTTCTGTAAAAAATTATGGTCACTAACACGATATTCCCTATACGCCACTTGGCGTGACGGGGCTCTTTACATTTTTTAAATGTAGAAACGTGTTTATATATTAAACAATAAGAAGGCTCTGTGCAAGTTGTAATTTTGTTATTTCTAACCATTGCGTACGCTGCAATATCCTCCACGCGGCGCCCTTGCTAAAGTCTTGCGGCGCCCTTGGGAGGCGCGGGGCACATTTTGAGTACTTCTAGCACACACACTCTAAGTTAAACAACGTAGAGGAATAAAATACAATAAAGATGTATAAAGGCAAATTGTAAAGTTCGAAGTATGAAGTAGATGGTAGTTAGACACTGATTATTAAGTCTTCTTGCTAATTTACTATTTCAGAGACATAAACTGCGAACGATTTCAATGTGGTAGATCGATAGAGATTAGAAGCGATTGAAACTCAGTTTGAAATAACATCTGTGGTAGAAAGTATATTTCGTTCCAGACGATCCCTTTTTGAATTGACCTCTTTGAGAATTTCCTCTTTTGTCTTTTTAGCTATCCATGGAACTTTCGACATTCTTCTGAGAAATCCCATCTCTATGGCCTCTAACCATATTTCCATTTGTTTATCTACTGTCCATGATTTGCTTCCATAGGTCAGAATTAGTTCTATATAGCACAGATGAACTCTCTTTCTCACTTCTATTGGCATATATTTGTTGCATAAGATATATTTATTATTTTCTGAAATGCTATTTTGGTCTGAGCGATTCCGCTTGTCATTTCTGTGGTGCATCTCCCATCTGATGTTATTATTGTGTCCAAGTATTTGAAACGTTGTACTTGTTTCAGATTCGTCCTGTTTTTTTATGCAGCATGCTGGTGATCACTGTTTCTTTTATTTGACTATTACTTCTGTTTTCTTACTATTCAGACTGATACCTTTTTTTATTGCTTTCCATTACTATTATGTCTATCATTTTTTGTAGTTCATTCTCTGTCTCTGCTATTAAGACTGTGTCATCCGCATATTGCAAAATATTTATGTTGTGATCGTTGACTTCAATTCCTTTTTTGTCTACTATTGATCTCACAATATGTTCATTGTAGAGTGAAAACAAATCCGGCGACAGAACACAGCCTTGTCCGACTCCTTGTTTTATAAATTAGAACTGCCCTGTTTGGTTGCTAATTCGTATAGCCGCAGTTTGTTGCTATTACATGTTTTTTTTATGATTCGTAGATCCTTGCCATCAATGTTTAATTTCTCCAGCATATTGATTATTTTCACATGCTTTACTTTGTCAAATGCTTTAGTGTAGTCTATATAGTGTATATAGATCTTTCTTTATCTCTATAGCTCTTCAGTCACCCATTTAAGGCTGGGTGATCTCGGAAGCAGTCTATCAGGTCGAACCCAAAATCTTGTCCTTTGTAGCCCTATTCACTATCCGTTGAGCTCAACAAGCGATGTAGAACCATTTAGTTGACAGATTGTTGTGAAGGCATTTAGTTGACAGATTGCTGTGGAGGCATTTAGTTGACAGATTGTTTGTTTGACAGATTGTTGTGATGGCATTTAGTTGACAGATTGTTGTGAGTTGACAGATTGCATTTAGTTGACAGATTGTTGTGAAGGCATTTAGTTGACAGATTGTTGTGATGGCATTTAGTTGACAGATTGTTGTGATGGCATTTAGTTGACAGATTGTTGTGAAGGCATTTAGTTGACAGATTGTTGTGAAGGCATTTAGTTGACAGATTGTTGTGATGGCATTTAGTTGACAGATTGTTGTGATGGCATTTAGTTGACAGATTGTTGTGAAGGCATTTAGTTGACAGATTGTTGTGAAGGCATTTAGTTGACAGATTGTTGTGAAGGCATTTAGTTGACAGATTGTTGTGATGGCATTTAGTTGACAGATTGTTGTGAAGGCATTTAGTTGACAGATTGTTGTGAAGGCATTTAGTTGACAGATTGTTGTGAAGGCATTTAGTTGACAGATTGCTGTGATGGCATTTAGTTGATAGATTGCTGTTGTGGCATTTAGTTGACAGATTGCTGTGGAGGCATTTAGTTGACAGATTGATGTAGAGGCATTTAGTTGACAGATTGCTGTGAAGGTATTTAGTTGACAGATTGCTGTGAAGGCATTTAGTTGACAGATTGATGTGAAGGCATTTAGTTGACAGATTGACGTGGAGGCATTTAGTTGACAGATTGCTGTGGAGGCATTTAGTTGACTGGTTGCTGTGGTGGTATTTAGTTGACAGATTGACGTGGATCCATTTAGTGAACATATTGATGTGAAGGCATTTAGTTGACAGATTGATGTGGAACCATTTAGTGAACATATTGATGTGAAGGCATTTAGTTGACAGATTGATGTGGAACCATTTAGTTGGCAGATTGATGTGGTACCATTTAGTTGACAGATTGCTGTGAAGGCATTTAGTTGACAGATTGCTGTGGAGGCATTTAGTTGACAGATTGCTGTGGAGGCATTTAGTTGACAGATTGCTGTGGAGGTATTTAGTTGACAGATTGATGTAGAGGCATTTAGTTGACAGATTGACGTGGAGCCATTTAGTGAACATATTGATGTGAAGGCATTTAGTTGACAGATTGGAGTGGAACCATTTAGTTGGCAGATTGATGTGGTACCATTTAGTTGACAGATTGATGAGGAACCATTTAGTTGACAGATTGATGTGGAACCATTTAGTTGACAGATTGCTAAGGAGGCATTTAGTTGACAAATTGATGTGGAACAATTTAGTGAACAGATTGATGTGGAGGCAACTAGTGTGCAAATTGCTGTGGAACAATTTAGTGGACAGATTGCTGTGGATGCATTTATTTGAACAATTGCTGTTGAGGCATTTAGTGGACAGATTGAGTTACTGAGTGTATGGGGACTTTTAGTTGTCGGTAGATTGAGTTACTGTTACGGTGGGGGTTTTAAGTTGTGGGCAGATTGATTTACTGCCTTCGTGGAAACTTTTGGTTGTGGACAGATTGAGCTGTTGTCTCCATGGAAAACTTTAGTTGTGGGTGGATGGTGTTGTCTTCATGGAAAGCTTTAGGTGCGTCAGATTGATCTGTTGTCTCCGTGGAAACGATTAGTTGTGGGTAGATTGAGCTGTTTCTTCCATGGAAAGCTTTAGTTGCGTCAGATTGAGCTGTTGTCTCCAAAGAGACTTTTAGTTGTTGGTAGATGGTGTTATTGTCTCCATGGAGACCTTTAGTTTCGGTCAGATTGAGCTGTTGTCTCCATGGAAACCTTTAGTTGTGGGTGGCTGGTGTTGTCTCCATGGAGACCTTTAGTTGCGGTCCGATTGAGCTGTTGTCTCCAAGGAGACTTTTAGTCGTGTGTGGATGGTGTTATTGTCTCCATGGAGACCTTTAGTTGTGGTCAGTTTGAGCTGTTGTCTCCAAGGATACTTTTAGTTGTGGATAGATGATGTTATTGTCTCCATGGTGACCTTTAGTTGCGGTCCGATTGAGCTGTTGTCTCCATGGAAACCTTTAGTTGTGGGTGGATGGTGTTGTCTCAATGGAGATCTTTAGTTGCGGTCAGATTGATTTGTTGTCTCCATGGAAACCTTTAGTTGTGGGTGGATGGTGTTGTCTTCATGGAGACCTTTAGTTGTGGGTGGATGGTGTTGTCTCCATGGAAACCTTTAGTTGTGGGTGGATGGTGTTGTCTTCATGGAGACCTTTAGTTCTGGGTGGATCGTGTTGTCTCCATGGAAACCTTTAGTTGTGGGTGGATGGTGTTGTCTCAATGGAGATAAATAGTTGCGGTCAGATTGATTTGTTGTCTCCTTTGAAACCTTTAGTTGTGGGTGGATGGTGTTGTCTTCATGGAGACCTTTAGTTACGGTCAGATTGAGTTGTTGTCTCCACGAAGACCTTTAGTTTTGGATGGATGGTGGTGTTGTCTCCATGGAGACCTTTAGTTGTGGGTAAGTGGTGTTATTGTCTCCAATGAGATCTTTAGTTGTGGGTAAGTGATGTTATTGTCTCCAAGGAGACATTTAGTTGTGGGTAAGTGGTGTTATTGTCTCCATTGAGACCTTTAGTTGTGGTTGGATGGTGTTGTCTACATGGAGACCTTTAGTTGCGGTCAGATTGAGCTGTTGTATCCATGGAAACCTTTAGTTGTGGGTGGATGGTGTTGCCTCCATGGAGACCTTTAGTTGTGGGTGGATGGTGTTGCCTCCATGGAGACCTTTAGTTGTGGGTGGATGGTGTTGCCTCCATGGAGACCTGCCTCCATGGAGTTGTGGGTGGATGGTGTTGCCTCCATGGAGACCTTTAGTTGCGGTCAGATTGAGCTG
The DNA here is from genome assembly GCA_032433765.1 of Megaustenia siamemsis. Classification (NCBI taxonomy): domain Eukaryota; kingdom Metazoa; phylum Mollusca; class Gastropoda; order Stylommatophora; family Ariophantidae; genus Megaustenia; species Megaustenia siamemsis. Next base: position 34,668,626 of record JAVIAB010000088.1, on the reverse strand, counting down.
CTGCCTCAGCGGAGACTTTTAGAGTTACTCTTTCATTTGGATGGAATAAATGATATTTTCTAATACTCCCAATGTCAGACTTGCATTGCGCTCCTTAATACAAAGAACATTGATGTTCATTTTTGAGGCGGTTAAAAAGCAGCCATTAAATATCTCAATTAGAAGAAGGAACACTAAATTAAACTAATCAAATCTTATGCAGATTGTCCTATATAAGATTAATTCAAGCTGAAACACGAACAAAAGGGAGCAGTTTGCTGAAGGCAATAAAGTTGTGGTTTTCATAAGAGCTCTAGCGTGTTCAGGAAAGATAAAAACGTTTATGAGAATGTTCCTACAGGTCCGTTCCCCAAAATCACATACAAGAAACAAGAATATCACCTTTCGTGGACGTATGAGAAGAGAACAATTAAGACCTGCAGAAATATTTTTTGGGAAGAATGAAATGTCATGCGCTCAAAAAATGAGGGGAAAAATTTGACAATTAATTATTTTTCGAGAAAGCAAGTGGCCGAGTTGATACGGGTTCGATTCCCTGTGTTGGCAAGAAGTGTTTTTTTTTTCATACCCAGGGCGAAATAAAAATAAAAAAAACACTTCAATCTGCACATCCTGTGACTACCTATTTGGGAAATAATGGCTTTATTTTTTAGCTCCCTTCACAACAAAGTTCAGGAAATGGGTATTTTCAACAAAATCACTTGCGCATTTAACTTTTAAAACGTATAAATTGGGTATATATGTTGAAGGTTTTGTGTAACATTTTGAATCACTAGCACATACATTAAAATGGTATATGTAGCTGTAATTACAGTAGGTTTCTGTCAGAGTGGGCACCAAGACACGATATCAGAACTTAAAATAAGGAAAACATAATTTGGGAGTAAGACACCATACTGCATCTTGTTCTGGAAGCGATTATTTACTCATTGTTTGCTATCAGCGACTAATAGCTGCTCAAGATTCTACTCCATCATCTCGGGGTGGCTCTGGTAGTAGATAATAATCAGTAAATGAAAAAACGAGTAGTAATCGAGTTTGACAGCAACCAGCTATAAAAGTAAAGTACCCCCGTCACGCCAAGTAGCGTATAGGAATATGGTGTTAGTGACCATCAATTTTACAGACCTTCAGCACATGATTTTTGGGGTAATGTGGTCGGTATAACGCCCGTGCCGCTTTACTTTCCCAGAAAAAGATCCGGTACCCATTAAAGGTTGGGTGAACTGGAGCCGTCGGTTGGGATCGAACCCTACCTCTTGTCCTTTGTAGTCCGATTCACTAACCACTGAGCTTTCGCGGCTCCCAACCAGCTATAAAATATGTTAAAAGTCGGATGCTTTTGGCCAAAAGACGCAGAGATCGCAGCTTCCTGTAACCATAACACGCTACAACACCCTCTTTACGCCCTACATAAGGATGGATGACAAGGACAGTCACGGGAGAAATGCCGAAGAAACCGCAAATGATTTGTCGTAGTGTGCGGTTAGAGACGTAGTAGTAACTGCAATTATAGAAAAACTGGCTACATCACATATGTCTCAAATTACACCAGGGGTGTTGTATAACGACTTCAGCCACAGAGGATTTATTTTGCATAAAATTTACGTTCCATTGTAAATTTACAGCACGCTACGATATCTGCCATTTTCTGTCCAACACATTCTACTTTCTCACCATTTTTGGGTAAAAATGGGCCTCCTTTCCATCTTTGAAAATAATCCTGTCTTCGATCTTAGATTCCTGCCCGTTTAGATAAATAAATAGGCCCGTAAATAAGCTTAGCGCGAGGAAATGTCTACAGTTGAAGAAAGAAGAAACACTCCACCAAAGTTATTCTGCAAGTTGTTAAACTGTGGGAACCAGCGAGGTTCTCAAGCGGGGCGCTTCGTCTATATCTTAACCCTTGCCCATTTAGATATATTTAAGTAAAAAAAAAAAAAGTAATGAGCCCGTCACGCCAAGTGGCGTATAGTGAATATGGTGTTAGTGACCATAATTTTTACAGACCTTCGGCACATGATTTTTGGGGTAATGTGGTCGGTATCGCGCCCGTGCCGCTTTACTTTCCCAGAAAAAAAAAATCATATTTATACCCTGTTCTATATTTGTGTCTCAAGTGGAGCGTTTTGTCTATTTTTTAACCCTTGCCCGTTTAGAGTTATTTACCCTGTCCTATATTTGGGTGTAGCGTGCAAGGAATGTGGTGTTATTGCCCTTGTGAATGTATCATTGCCACGATATATTTGTGTTATAGCATGACCAACACTGCATCCATGGCGTCTTTTTTTTTTAAACTCAGGGGAAACAAATCTCTGATAATTGTCCTTAGCAGGCAAGTCCACTAACAACTGCTCTGCCACTGACCCTGGTTCCTATGTATATAAGATAATTATAGCTCTAGAAGAAAAATCAGAAACTCATAGGCGCTTTCTTCTCACCCGCTGATGTATATTTTAACATCTGTCGACTCTTCAGACAAGAACCGTCTTTATCTATTCTTCCTGACTGTGGGCCAACCGTTGCCCTTTTTCTTACTCCCTTTCCTCTGGTTAAGTAACCGCGGTAGATGACTGATTAGTGCCCTTGGTGCCAACGAATACGTTTCAACTTCAATTCCCAGTTACATAAATTAAAAAGTAAAGAGCCCCGTCACGCCAAGTGGCGTATAAGGAATATGGTGTTAGTGACCATACATTTTACAGATCATCGGCACATGATTTTTGGGGTAATGTGGTCGGTATTACGCCCGTCCCACTTTACTTTCCCTGAAAAAATATAGCAATTTAAGCTGGGTGAACCCAGAAGAAGCAATCAACATTTTTCGGGCACATCATGAGAAGAGGAAAGTTGGAATACTTGGTTACAACTGGCAAAATAAAAGGAAAGAGAGATCGCGGGCGACAAAGCGAGAAAATACTGGATAGCTTGGTGCCATGGCATGGAAAACAGTCAACAACAGAACTGATACGATGCACTGTAGATAGAAGATTGTGGAGGGACATGATCACCTACGCCAACCGGTATGGCACATGATGATGATGATGATGAACCCAGAAGCAGTCGATCAGGAATCAACCGGACCTAACCTAAGTTCACTAACCGCTGAGCTATCGCGGCTCCCTCCCAGTTACATGATTTTTTTTTTTTTAAGGGACACTTCGCTAATGTTCACCAAACTGTTGAAAATATTTACCATGTTTATTTCCTTGAATAATTTGACGGCCTGGCATAACACTGACCTCGATAATCACAAAATGTCAGCTAATCGAATATAAAAGCTTCACGACACAACTAACTTTCCCATACACTTTCAAACGTGGGTCTGTTCCTTTGTATTTTACCTCTCTTCGATCTCAGAACATCGTCACATTTATTGAGCAGAGTTCTCATACATCTCAACTGAAGGCAAGCGCTTGCCATCAACACAGCTAGAAGCTGTCAGCGTTTCATAGCTGCAGGCTTGCTCCAGGATCGGTGAACCAGAACTATTCTGACCCTACTCCACATCTTCGTGGTGCCTGCAGAAACAAAATCAACACGTCTAGTAAGAGCAGGCAACCCAGTACCAAGTATGCCTTGCTGAAGTCAAAAGAGTTGTGTCGAAAAACGCAAATAATTCAGATCACTGCAAACCTCAACACAATGTATCTACGTCCATTTAACCTTTGAAAGACATATGACGAAGAAGTGAGTCAATCCCGTTAGAAGTCATCCGATGAACAATAGAAAGAAAGAATTCCTCCTATTGTCTGGCCTACACACCCCCCCCCCCCACCTTCCTAGCTTAACTGTGGAACCAAATTCTCCGATGATCAGGAATATCATGTCCCGTTAATCCGTATTGTCATACCTCAATAGGAATACCATGTCCCGTTAACCTATATTGTCACGCCTCATCAAGAATATCATGTCCCGTTAACCCATATTGTCACGTCTCATCAGGAATATCATGTCCCGTTAACATCATCATCATTCCCGTTAACCCATATTGTCACGTCTCATCAGGAATATCATGTCCCGTTAACCCATATTGTCACGCCTCAATAGGAATATCATGTCCCGTTAACCCATATTGTCACGCCTCATCAGGAATATCATGTCCCGTTAACCCATATTGCCACGCCTCAATAGGAATATCATGTCCCGTTAACCCATATTGTCACGCCTCAATAGGAATATCATGTCCCGTTAACCCATAATGTGACGCCTCATTAAGTATATTTTCACGTTGTGTAACATCCTCTCTTCCGCTTCATTTGCACTTTGACAATATATGATTTTAGAACAAAATCTTATTAGAAGTTTGAACTTGAAGAGTTTAGATACATCATAATTCACAGCCAAACAGATATGTCGTAATTTGAGTTTTAACATGTTTTGAGATTATTTCCTCGGGCAGGATAACAATTTAATTGTATTGCTGACCACAATACCCAAGAATATAGCCTTGTTTTTTTTTTTTGTTTTTTTTTAAATCCATTTACAGTGTATTTCTTCCACGCTACACTTGAAGCGAGAAGAATTTATCTCGTTGAATTACAATAATCAACATTTCCCGAGTTAAGTAATGCCTCATTCCTTAACTGTTATGTTACCGCTTATAAATATTTAATAATGTCAGTATTTATTATCTTTCAGAAAACAACATACACTTTTCAGGAAAAGGGAAATATTTGCTGTTAAGTGTTTTACGTCTACAGGAGTGCTTCCCCCTATATACGTTTCATGGAGAACAAAGCGTTCAACACTTGAACAATTGAGAGCTTCAACCAAGGCCGGGAGACAAGCATGATCTTTACAACACACGGCGATAATTGAAACACTTTCACGGATAATGAGACATATGTCATTGAAACAGGTGAAAGTTATTGGATAATTTGATTTCACAGACAAGAACCGGAGCACCCAGGACGACAGCGGATGTCTAGACATTATTTGTGAAACGGTCAGGCAATTATCGCGATATATGTGAGGGGCAAGGTTCTGGTATGTTTTTGTCACTTTCCCGCTTTTATTTTGACATATACAACGTTAGGTATGTGGTTAACCCCAGGACTAGGCAGTGAAGGTGAAGAAACGATCAGCGGTTACTAAACCGTTTTCAACAAGGGCCCATTCTTCTTCCTCTTCTATCCTTCCTTCTATGCCGTTGGCGTCGAGGGGAGATGCAATCTGCTATTCATTGCTCTTCTGTTGGCCTCTTTTGGTGATATCCCTCCTAGTGACTCTAGTATTCCCTTTATCCATCTCTTTTCGGTCTTTCTCTTACTCTGGCGTTTTAGTAGGGTTTGTTTATGGCTTTTTGAGTCATTGTTAGTTCTTTTGATCTTGTTATGTGACCAAACCATTTTATCTGTTGTTTCTTTATGAATTCTTATATTATGTATTATGTATTAAGGGCCCATTGCTTCTATTATTTTATCTGTAGGGTAAAGACATAACTTTGATAGTTTAGACAAAGGAATGCTTTGGAAGTTGCAGAGTCATTACGGAATCCCCATAAAGTTTATTAACCTGATAAAAATAAGGTATGAAGGAATGAAATGTAGTTTTGTGCATGAAGGACAGCTTACATAATCATTTGAAATAAGAACAGGAGTAAGGCAAGGATACCTTCTGTCTCCATTTCTCTTTCTACTGGCCATAGATATGATTTTGAAAATAACTCAGAACAACAGAAATGGAATCCAGTGGTCACTGACCAAACAACCTTTTGACTTAGACTTTTCTGATGATATCGTTCTCCTATCACATAATCACCAACAGATGCAGGATAAAATGAGCATATTTGATCAGAGGTAACAACAGCTGGGACTAACAATAATTAAATAGAGGCAAGACCAAAATAATCCGAATTAATGCAGTTAGCAATAACTAAATAACAATAGGAGAAATACCTCTACTAGACGTTCAGGATTAAGTAAATGGTATAGTTACAGCTTTTATAGGTGAGGGATAAATCAAATTCAAAATCATGTATATTTCATATATTTTTGTGTTTTGCCCATTGTTTCAGCTGAGGCCTGCTGAGCCGCAACGTTGTTTTCATTTTGTGTTATTCCTCATCTACGTAAAGTTGTAAGCGTACCACTTTCATTATCTTTGTTTTAAATTTCCATCCTGAATTTTATCTTCATCGTCTATTTTTTGTTGAAGCAAGATTCATCTGAAATATACAATCAAATTATCAGCTTTACCCTCCCTCCCTCTAAAGTCGATAAACGTGGAATTATCATCCTTGTGATATGCCCTCATTACCACCCCTTTCATTCCGTTACTTTAATCACATTATGTCTACAATTGTATCATTACCATCCTCTTAATCAAAATTAATCTCATGATTACAAAATAATCATTGTTATGAGAACCTTATTTTGTAACTGGGAAAATAAAAATCAGCTGGTATTTACTATTGAAGGTCAACATTAGCCTTTTCCCAGCCGTCTGTGAAGAAGTAAAAGACCATATAGATTTTAATATTAACTTATTTTTATTAGCTACCCACACTATTCTCTTGATTGCATTATTTTCATTAGTTATCCACACTATTCTCTTGATTGCATTATTTTCATTAGTTATCCATACTGCTCTCATGATTGCATCATTTTCTTCACACTCTCTTCTTATATGCATTATCTTATCCTGACACAATATTATTCTCTTTCTCACCTTTATTCTCACTCTCACGTCTCCTGTTTCAATTCATTACTTCACCCCTTTTCTTCTTCAGCACCCTATTTGAGCACAGTTCTTCAACAAACACTTTCCTTTCCAAGTCGTTCTGTTTCTTGCTATTCATTTAGATCGTTTCACGACTTTACAGACTTCTTCATTTGTTTCAACCCGTCTTCTCCAAGTATATTTTGCTCTCTTCTTTGTCTCCTCCCCTGGGGATAAAAGCAAAAAGCCCAGTCATGTATTACTCTCAGTTGGCTTCCGCAGTGTGAGGCATATCCAGCACCATGTATTTAGTCGTATCTCTTTATCCACTGGTATTTGACCGATAGGTAAATGAATTTAAATATTTGGGAATTGTGTTAACCGCAGACGGAAGATATACAAAAGAGGTGAGATGCAGAATGGCTCAGTCAAAAGTAGCTTTCCAAAAAATGAAGAAAATATTATGCAATCCATTTGTGTCAATAGAAAGAAGAAAAAGAGTTCTTGAATGTTATGTAGAGACAGTCTTAAGATATGGATGTGAATCATGGACAATAGGACGACAGACATGAAAACACTGGAGTCTGTAGAAATGTGGTTTTACAGAAGAATGTTGAGAATACCATGGACAGCTAAGAAGAGTAATGAAAATGTTCTGAAAGGGGCCAAAGCATGAAAAGAGCTAATTTCCAATATTAAGAAGAAACAATCATAATTTTTTGGCCATGCAATGAGAAAAGAACAACTGGAATATATTGTAACAACTGAGAAAATTGAGGGACGAAGAGATATAGGGAAGCAAAGAGAAAAGATACAAGACAGCTTAAGGGAATGGCTTGGCAGAAGGTCAACAACAGAAATGATAACTAACTGTCGAGATCGAAAGTTGTGGAGAGACATGATCACCAACACAGCAGGCCTGGTACTTGATGATGATGATTTGACCGATACTTTCCCATAAATCTATTTTTGGGATTTGTTCCTGCCAAGTCCAGCCTTTTATTCTTGATCAACGATTAATGAAGATTTGTTTCTTCGTGATTGTTTCTTTTGATATTCCCCGTGTTTCACAGCTATATTAAGTAAAGAGTCCCGTCACACCAAGTGGTGTGTAGGGAATATGGTGTTAGTGACCATAATTTTTACAGACCTTCGGCACATGATTTTTTTGGGTAATGTGGTCGGTATTACGCCCGTGCCGCTTTCCTTTTTCAGAAAATAAATCTGGTACCCATTTAAGGCTGGTTGGACCCGGAAGCTGTCGATCAGGGTCGAACTCGACCTCTTGTGCTTTGTAGTCCAGTTCACAAACCATAGAGCTGTCGCGGCTCTCACAGCTGTATTATTTCACTCCTATTCCAATATGTATTTCTTAATATCACCTTATCTCTTATATGATTCCACTATCTCATCATGATTGCCGTCGCACAATCACAATCAATCCCACCGAGATCCCGTTATCTCACAATCATTCCCACCGAGATCTCGTTATCTCACAATCATAGGCTGAAGGGTCGCACCTACCCGGGGAGGAGGTTAGGGCGCCTCCAATTCGCCGACGAAGACGTCATAGGGTTATATCCACCATTACTCTAAAATCTCAACCCCACTCCCTCATTGACCTCATTGCCTCACTCCCATTCCTTTCTTGGTACTGAAGTCTCACATTTCTTTACCTCATTATCTTACTTCAATCACACCATGATCTACCCTCACTTTATCGCATTATTTTACTCTCACTCATCTTTGATCTCATTATCTGTCACTCACTCCCTTCTTGGCCTTATTATCTGTAACTTCCTCACTGTTTGATATCATTATCTGACGCTCACTCCCTCCTTGACCTCATTAATACTCGCTCCAATCTTGACCTCGTTGATTGACACTCACTGTGTCTTTAATCTCATTATCTTACACTTACTGCCTCCTTCTGTGCGTTATCTTACACAGGCTCTCTCCTTGACCTCATATTTTGACACTCACCCTCACCTTGACCTCATTATGTGGCACTCCCTCCCTCCTTGATCTCATTATCTGAAACTCGCTCCCTCCTTGACCTCTTTAACTGACAATCACTCTCTCATTGACCCCAATATCTGGCGCTCGTTCCCTCCTTGAACTAATTACCTGATATTCACCTCATCCTTGAACTAATTACCTGATATTTACCTCATCATTGAACTAATTAACTGACACTAACCCTTCTTTGACATCATTATCTGTCATCCATTCACCCAATGACCTCATTTCTGACAGCAATTCATTGACAGGTTTCATTGACCTCATTACATCTTCCACCTTGACCTCATTCTGTGACACTCTATCCCTGACCGCACCATATTCTTATATCTATCCTCTAGATCCAAATATATATCTTCATTAGCCACTCCATCCCACCAATTTTTTTAGCAAAGACCTATTTTCTCCTCGCGCTATTGTCTCGTCCCTCTCTCGTTGCCACAATGTTTCCTAGGAACTCGTTCTCGCCTCAACACTAGCTTGTTTCCTGGC